>SRMA01025614.1:79823-235670 GCA_007224835.1 Danionella cerebrum
GAAGTTTTGCCATAAACAGGAAGTTTTTATTTCTGCCATGCAATGGGTTCAAATTTGCATGCATTTTAATAGTCCATGCTTGTTCACATTGGTATAGCAATATAATATCAGTTAGAACGCCACCAGGTGGCCAAAGACATTGATGAGGTACTCACTTTTGACATTTGTGAGAATATTGCACCAACTGCTGATCTTGACAGTTTATTTTGTGGTTTTCATTATTTGATTTACCCATTTGTTCCTGAAATGATAACAGGTCACTCTTGAGCGCATCTGATGGGGCAAACGATTTGCCGCTGAGGTGCCAGAGTCCTTTGATTGCTGCTTGCAGCTGTAATTTGATCTCGGATCAATCGTTGCAACATCTGTTGCATCTGGTTGATTTCTTTAGTACTCTTTAACACCTTGTATACAGTCGTGGAAATAATCTGTGTTCCATCTTGAGACAAGGTTTTTCCTGACATCTCAGGATTGCCAATGAATACAAGGTTCAGAATCACAATGATTTATTCACCTCTCAAGCTCCAGAGTTGGTGTGATATCACTCTGTGTTGGTGTCACTCTGATACTTGTAACAAACCGGTCAATGTTCTTTTCTTAGAAACTGACTTCGTTTTTCTTGGTGGTTTGTTCAATGTGACATTTCAATCTAGTAATTAATAAATTTCTTTCACTCCTGGAATGGTTCACAGCATCTCCCATTTGTGATTATCAGAAGGAAAACACTCATCAGGATCAAATATGTGACTAATGACATTATTTTTGCTCTTAGGAGGAACCATATGGTACGACAGCACTCAACCTTGCCATCCACGGTTGGACCACTCTTATGTGCGCCCCCTGTTGGAAGGAGGACTTCTGACAAAATCCCTCAGACCTTTAACTCATTCGCTCAGAGCAGTTAAGAGCCCAGCGGAGATCGGTCTGATGAAGGAGGCTGGACGGATCACTGCAGAGGTAGTCAATTTTAATAATCTGAGGATTTGTTGGTGGTAAAAGCATTTTTGAGTCTGAGCAACACTGCCGTTTGCCAAGGTGGTCATAAGATTCTTACTTCATAATCTTCTTTATCTCCATCACAAAAAAATCCAGGGTGAAAAGGTTTTCGATTGTAATTAATGAGAAATTCACTAAAAGGTCACTGGAACAAGTAGGAGTTGTTTATAGTGGGTAAACCAGAACCTAGCATTTAGGCCACCATGTCGTCAAGATATGGAGGCTGGACAAGCCACTACCTAAACCTTCTACTTGGTTTAGAAAGTGGTAAAACGTTCCCTTTTAAAACGTTCCCTTTATTCCTTAACCTCTTAAGCCCTGAGGCCTATTTTCCGAAAATCCTATACTTTTACTTTTTAAGGCATTTCTCAGCTTTTACAAGGCCTAAACTGCAAATCTTGGTATCAAAATGAAGATAGGTTCTTGGGGAGTGGTGTGGATGAGTTAATTTGACTGTCAAGAACACTGGGTAAGAGTAATTGATGTTGGAATGGCCAAAAAATAAACTTTTACTTGTAATGAAGCAAATAAACACAATCAATTGTAACAACTACATGTCAAGGACATCTGTAGCAAGTTTGGTGTCCATACTACAAGAAACTAATATTCTGTACAGGTTTTGATTGAACAAAAGTTCAGGCGTAATCCATGTTGGCACAGTTTGGCACAATAATTGAAATATGGAAAAAATCTTGTCCAAAGCTTCAGCTACGTTCATAGTCTTCTTTTCTTGCTTACGGGACATGATTTCAGCTAAAAAACTCCTAAAGAAATGCTGTAAAAGGGGGGTGGAAGCTCATTTACCCCATCTTGCTGCGCTTTTGGGAACCTTTCATTCACAAGCGCTTTCGACGTCGAGTTTCTGCGTGTCCCTACCCCCCGACCATCTGTCCAATCCGGGAGCTCTATATATCGCTGGAAAGCTCTGATTCTATAGAAACCAATGAGATCAACCATTTTGAGACTGACGGGATCGCCGACGAATCACACGACGCGCAGCGTGGAGAGACCACCTCTTACGCACGGGGAGTCATTCCATATTTGGTGACGTCATGAGACCAAGGAGCAACACAAAAAATCTAAAATGGAGTTTCCGCGAAGCTATCGACCGGACATAACAACAAACGGACTTTTATCGCTATGGAAATAACTTTTTGTTGAAAAAACGGCAAAGGTAAGACAAGATTTACATGCTTGCTTGGTTTTTCGCTGGCGTTTTTTCGGGGAACTTTCGCTCCCTGCTCTGAAATACTTCATGCAATGTTAATGAGTTGCATATCGCTGGATTCAGCTGGTTGTTAGCTTTCATTTTATGCCATGGCTTTGGTGTTTCCGTTTATATTGTGGATACATATCGCACATAAACAAAAACGTGGTCATGAATTATACTCCGGATATGTTGTTGTTTATTTGCATGGCGTTCGAGCTGTGGTTCACGAATATGAAATTGAATTAGATACGTTTTTAGAGGAGTTTCCGCTGAACACAACAGTATTTAATATGTGTGGGTTATTCTCAGGGTTCGTGAGCTATGAGCGAAAATGTAACGCACAAGGGGGCAAGTCCCCGGTACCGGGGACTCTCGGGCTTAAGAGGCTAAAGGAGAGCGTAACCAAACGCCATTTTAGCTGCTCAACTACTAGCATTGTATTTGGCTAAATGTATATTGATGTGTTAAAACAAAATATGGGTTATTTATTACGCAATAAACTATGTTTTGTATAATTATGTTGACATGTTTGATTATTAAAGTATTAAAACCACTTACAGTGCCTCGGAATCTGTATCAGCTCTGTGATTCATCTGTACAGGTCTGATTTTAAAGTGACTTGACTGTGTTTTTTCGAAGCCGTGTCGCATATTTATGTGTAGATAACTGCGTTTAATTCAACCCCTTTTCCTATTATTACTTCATACAATTCTTATTGTGTTAAGGTCTCCGTAAAGCAACCCAAGTGAGATATTTTGTGAACATCTTGAGTGTAGGATACAGAGGAAGAGTCCATCAAATCAATCTATCTACAAGAATATGCGGGAGACATTTCATCAGAATATCTTGGCAAAATTTTGCAATCAGTGCAGTTTTCTTTGTAGAATAATAGCCTAGAATAAGAGGAGAACTTATAAAACACAGTCCCCGGTTAAGGACATGTTAGATGATATTGGATCCAAACGCATTGAATGGTCACTCCCTTCTCAAATATTTGATTAGTTCCTTCGCTAAAATGTAGATTTTTCATCTTGAGCACAGCCCTCGGTAGTTATACTGCATCAACAAGATCTCTCCCAGTTAAAGATTTCAAGGCCTACTGGGCACTCAAGATGAGCTGTTCTTCAAGAAACACTAAATAAATGGGCAATGTTGAAAAGGAAACTCGTGCAGCAAATGCAAGACACCCTGAAAGGCCATCATCAGAAGATCACCAGTTAATTCTCCAAGATTTTTGGAGAAACCTACCTGCAGAGTTCCTTGGAGTGAGCCTAGAAAAAAATAGCTGCTGTTTTAAAATATTTGATTTCTATTTTGTTCATTCACTGCATTTTGTTCACCGGTGAAACTAGATAATTAACGCTTGTCTTGCCCATTCAATACCTGGCTGAAACCTGCACAGCAGAGGCTTTGTTTTCAAACCAGTTTGTTCTGTGTGTTTAGAAGACAACGTGTTCTGTGATGAGCATATGACTGTACAATGTGCCTCACTATACAAACATAGAGATAGATAAACACAGAATAATTTATTCATATTTTAGCGTTTAGATAAAGTTGACCTTGGATAGCTGTGTAGTAAGGGAGCTAAATATATTGGATTCAGACGGTGCTGACCTGTACCCTTAAAAAGCCATAAAATTAATGTAATTTTTCTCAAGGAAACATTAAAACTTGCTCTAAACCTTGCAGGGCTGTAACCCGTGAGTATTTACTCAAAGCATGGCTTAAAATGCTTGGTGGAAGAAACATTTTCTCCCAATTGTAGATGTTCAAAGTAGTTCTAAGACATCTCAGGAAGGTCTTGGGCATATCAAATCCTCAGCTTCCACATATTTTCTCTGTGTTTAAGGTCTGGAGACTAGTGTGGCCACTCCAGGATTCCATGTTTTTCTTCTTGAGCCACTCCTTTGTTGCCAATCATTGCATGGTTGAATGACCATCACGCCTAATGTCCTAGAGAAAGAAAGGAGGTTTTCACCCAAGTTTTGAGGGAAGATGAACCCTTTGATGTGATGCAGTTGTCATGTCCGTTTGGCAGAAAAACAAACAAAAGCTCAATGTGTCCACCACGTTTTTTTTTTTTTTTTTAATCCTTCCACCTCCAAACACAGTGAGTTGAATCGATTACGAATAGTTTGACTAGGGTCTCATCTTACCACATCATAGTCACCCAGTTTTCCTCTGAATCATTCAGATGTTCACTGGCAAACCTAAAGGCCTGTACACTGAGAATTACAAGATCCAAACTGAGAATTACATAAATCTTCGGATGGCTTCTCATCCGGATGCTCTTTGTCTGGGTCGGGCAAATAATAATGCATTGACACTCCCTGCCTGAAGATGGCTTCTATGGTACAACTTATGCACTCCCTGTCACACTTTGAAACAGGACAGAAGAAGACCAGGGGTGCTCACACTTTTTCAGTTTGCGAGCTACTTTTAAAATGACCAAGTCAAAGTGATCTACCCGCTACAAAAATGTAAAACATCAATCAACAAACAATTATTTTCAACTTTATTGAGAATTGACAAAACACACATAATAATTATTTATTTACATTTTTTGTAATAACCTGAGTTTAATTTGATGACTTGCACTGAATTGAATCATTAGAACAGTTGTGTGTGACCTGATTTTGGTGGCAATAGAGTGATTTTTATGGGAGCAATTGAGCTTTGATCCAAATAATCAAGAATAAAAATGATGCTCTAATAAATTTTTCAATATTGGTTGAAACTGAGTCGTGCAGTACAATATCCAGGTGAGGAGTGACGTGTTGCTTGATTTTGGTTGTAATAGAGTAATTTAGAATGAAGTTATGAAGCATATTCTGGGTAAAATATATTTTGGATCTGGTAATTTGCAGACGGTCCCTAAAGCGATTCCATGTCAGCGGGTTGCTCATAGACGGTAATGTGTTTCTGCGAATGCAGAGGGAAACTTGTTTTGATAAAAAACTTTTTGTAGTTTGTCCGCTACATAACAAAGATTAAAAATAGGTATTATTTGTTTACTAAGAACATTCTGGTCTTGAGCTATTGAGCAGAGAAAAGCGAATCCGTGAATCTGCAGCTAACTTTACTGAACTGTGACGGGATGAATGATCGGCTGATATTGTTTCAATTTCAACCCGCAATCGACCGGTAGCATCGACGTAATGAGCACCCCTGCGCTTAAACGATGACAGAGAAGACATAGAACATATAAAAGTAATCATGGATGTGTAAATTCGCTGTGGAAATGTTGGAGGAGCACCACCCATTTGCTCTTTTATATGCTACTCACGCCATCAAAAGATCCAGATTTCTTTGTGAAAAACAGATCCAAAATGGCAAACAAACTTTTTTTGTGTTGACATCACTCATCTGTTCAGATTTGTCCTGTTGGCGCCCATAGTTTTCGCATTGACGGACAAAAAATTGGATCTGTGCCTAGAGGCCTTAAGACAGTCATAAATGGGCTTTTCAATAGCCAGGGGGTCTTTGTGGGGAATGCAGAATTTCAGTCCTTGAAGGCATAGCGTAGTATCTTTTTTTTCTTGCTGATTATATTATTTTAAGTAAAATTTTGAATTGAATATGGTAATTCAATTAAAATTGCAATGATGTTTGGATGCTACATTAAAATGGTTACATTTTTCTATCAAATCCTGAATGTGATTTTTAGAGTTTACATGAAAGTTGACAGCACTGTTGCCTTTCAGGTGTGGCCTAGGTTTTACATCACTTTCCCTTCTATGTGGTAAAAAAGATAAACTTGTGTATAACCAGGACCCATCCGCATCATCTCACCAGGCTGGCTTTTGAATTTGAGGCCCCTTTCCTCTTTTGCACTAAAGAAATTGAATATTTTTTGTGTGAAGTAAAACGCTGACGATGTGTATTTTGTATAAAGAGTTGCATCATATGCTAAACCCATAGTTTATTACGCTCTTGCTGCAGTGAAAGGGGTTAAGGATACAGTAATCAGTGATTCTCAAACTGTGGTGATTTGTACCTGCTTTGTTTTAACTGCTGGGAACCTGCAGGCTTTTAAAGCATGTAACAGGATAATCCTGGACGTACCGTGGAGGGGAATCTAGTGGCACCCTGTATCAGCAGATGGTCCGGTGTGGGGCAGACGAGCAGCTTACGCTCACACCTCTACACACAAGCACATCAATACACACCCGGACATCCTCCGCTTTATAACGAGTAGCACCACTGATCCTTTCTTCCTAGAAAGAGTTTAGCTGAAGGACTGTGGATTTGCATGTGTTGGAACTATGGGTACAGTAGTCTATGAGTAGTGGCTTTAAATGCCGCTCAGGAGGGGAAAAAGGTGGGAATTCTGTAGTCGTGAACAGGATCCTGAGAAGCTTCCCATAAAATGAGAGAAATTTTACAGAATCAGTGAAAGTAAGAAGAATAGAAAGATAAAATATAAATTTTGAAGGTGGTTGAGAACTAATAATGCGTGTCTATTTATAGACAAAAATTGCATGAGCTAGTAATTAAAATAAATAGTATTAATTCAAGAAAAGTTACAAACCCATTCTAAAGGAAAGTTATTATTAGTATAAAGAATAATTTAATTTAACTTAAGTTATTCTCTATTTAATAATTAAGTATGGATTCTTGTGGACATATATCGAAAGAACAGAAACAGATGCACCACACATAGATGTTAATTTTGAAATACATAGAATATAATCAAACATAGTTGTTTAATTTCCCTTCAGAACTAATAACAGTTGTATAAAGTTTAATAAAACACAGAAAAACAGAATGGAGTCCATCCATATATCCATCTGAACATATTTTATCCATCCATCAGAACATGATGAATCCATATACATTGAACATATTTTATACATCCACCCTTAACATATTTTATGCATTTACTGTCCATCCGAGTGGATTTGTTTAATCATTGATGACATTTAGCTAAATTTACTAGGAGTTTTGAAGAGGATCTACAAATATCTGGCAATCCAAGGCTGAATCAAAACAAACAGCAGTGCATTACAAGGCAAAACAAACTGATTAGTGTATTATTTACCTCAACGTTTTTCATCCATGTTAAAACTAAGCAGATATAGCTGTTTATACAATCATACTGTTTACAATATTAAGCTATAAAGTAGGGCTGGGCGATATGAAGCAAAAAATATATCTCGATATATTTTGCTATATCTCGATACACGATATATATCTCGATATCTTTACAGGATTTATAACCACCCCTCCCACCCCCCAAAAAAACCCTACTGCAAAAAAAAAAAAATAATACAAATGTCAGTCGTTTTTTTATTGAAGCTCAGAGGTGCTTCTGCAAATTTTCTTTCAGAAATCCTTGTATACATATTGCCTTTTCATTCAAAAATAAAACAACTAAAAAAGAGGCAGTGCATAGGAACGAAGTGCTCCTGTAACATTTAGGATATAAACAAAATCCCTGATAACATAAATAATAATTTAACTGTAAAATAATACACATTGCCTTCTTTTCATTCAAAAATAAAACAACTCAAGCTCATCTTTGCAGGACCTCTGTTGTAAGTAACCTTTTCCAATTCAGCAGCAAGCCGCGCTCTCTCTGTAGTGTACAGTCGCGGGAGTTCCTGTCTCGAAAAGTAATGCCGGTAAACTGTATCTGACTGGGATCAAGTGTGTTTAGCATACGTTTAAAGCCACGTTGTTCAACGACGGATATGGGTGCCATGTCCACTGCTATGTGAAATGCCACGGACTCTTTGATGCTACACCACCTTGCGCTCTGTCTTTCATATTCAACACTCCGCGTTATAGAATTGTGGAGATTAGTTGAGCTTTGGTTGGCAGCAACTTTCACGGCATTCACGGCAGTAGACATCTGTCTGTTGTTCGTCTGACGACTTAAAACCAAAGTATTTCCATATAATGGAGCCAGCTGTTCTTTTTTTACAACAAGTTCTGTAACCTCCGGGCTGGTTGCGGGTGCCGCCATGTTGATTGAGACGACAGGCAAGGGGAGGGGGAACAAAAGCAAGGAGGCGCGGACGAGCGCAGCACAGAGAAGGCAAACAAGCAAATTGGCGAAAATTCAATATAGACATTATATCGATATGTACGATATGCCAGAATTCATATCGAGTTTAAAAAATATCTCTATATATTTTAAATATCGAGATATCTCCCACCCCTACTATAAAGTATGTTACTTAAATATAAAGAATGCAATATGAAGATTATGTGAAACAATTGAGGACCGATGTTCTTCAGAGATTTATTGTATACTTAGAAGTGACCATTTGAGATGCTTTGCACCTTAAACCGAATAAAAAATGCTGTGGTGATGTGTGATGCTGTTTGTTCGCCGGCTAATTAACATTATTGTTTGTCTCTATTCCATACCAGTAACATTGTAAAAAGTTTCACTCATGTGTATTGATAAAAATTCAAAACCTAATATTTGACTATCCAGAGTGAAATCCTTTGGTTTCTCTCAAATCTTGCTCATAAATGGTCTCTGGGAAGGTCTCTGTCTTTCCGATGAGCCAACTCATGGTCACTCTGCGGAAATACAGTGAATGACAGAATTCAACTGATGAGAAGCCGGCAGACTTCGCAAATGCCAGGTCACCAGTGAGTCTAGCCATTTCATTTCTTCAGAGCACTTTCAGCTTCTTTCTTCTGCAGCTCAACATGAGCTTTATTAATGTGCTGCTGATGAAAGACTCCCCACATAACCGATTCAATAAAAGAAGGATGGACTGTTCTGCCTCTGCATTTCTATGGCATTGCTGGGGAAATCACTAAATTAATGGAATAAGAGAATGCTAGCGAAATATCAGTTGAATTATATAAAATGTTAAATATATTTAGGAATCCCTACTTGCATTTATTACAAATGTGGTGTACAGTATTCAAAAACACACTGTTTTTTCAAGCTTTTTGCTCTTTTTTTGCGATGCTAAAGGATGACCAAGTTGTATATCGTGTATATGTTTGGAATGGTCTAGTGGCAGGAAGTGGAAGTGTCACGGGTATTTTTACTATGTCTGCGGGGTCTACGGTGACGGGCAACAGCTGCAGCCAGTCTCTGTCACAGGAAGTGCCACTCACTCCTGACAAATGTCACACTTCGTAGAATCTAGTGATTTAAGTTTGTCACATAATTGTTTAACACCACTCTTAGAAAACTAAAGAGCTTTAAAGTGAGCCAGTTTAAAGAAAATATGAACATTTTTTTATTTGTTTTATCATTGCTATCCAAATAAGTTAGGCTGAATAATACAAATCAGACGTTTCAGAGATTGTTAGCATTTTTTTAGTACTGTTGCCTCACCAGATACATCCATAAAGTGGCATTTACTTCATGCGTTCATCATTTATTCATTTTCTTCATCCAGTTCATACATTTTTATTATTATTAAGTGTTGAGAATCTCCCTATGGATATTTTCATTGATGCATTGGATGGGAGCCACATGAAGCCTCTTTGGATTTTTAATATTGCATTCTCCAATTTAGAAAGCACACAGTGCTTCTTTATAAGGGGAATAATATGGCAGTTTAGTATGGCGACAAGAAGAAAAAGCAGGTAGAGAGAGTGGGGGATGGGACACAGCCCCTTTGTTTTAAAATATCAATGTAGATAAATGCTGTTTTGATCAATTTACACAGTTTAGTTAAATTTGCAGAAGTCTGAAAATGAAGTTAAATGGATATTCCCCTTTTTATTATTTTTTCTGAGATAATAAGTAGTAACTTATAATTTTAGCATCATTGGATCAGAAAAAAATATACATTTTCTTTGCAAAACACAATTTCTTTTTTATTCTACATTGAAATGATTAATGAAACTCTAGGTTCATTTGGTTTAAATGTAATTACTGGCAGATATATAATGATATTACAATACAATATTTGCACCATTTACAGAGCATTTTACAGTGAATTTATTAGCCATCTTCGTGTTTTTGGATTTGACACTTGACAGATGGTCACAGGCAGCAAAATATTTCGGTGAATGCAGAGGGAGACGTGTCTTGACCATAAACTGTAAAAAAATATGGACGTGACACCACCTGCTGCCATTGGGCTCAATTAAGCCATTTCAGAATTGGTTGATGGCTGCACATGCGCACAAGCAACTTCCTGTTAAGGGTAGAACCGTCGTGAGGTTAACTGTATGGATAACTTTGGAAAATCAATGAAACCGTTTGAGTAAATGTTGTACTTTAAAGTTCAGCTTTTTCCCATAGACTTGTATTCTGATTCTGCAACCAGCACCATGGGGGCGCTCGCAGCGGTATGGCTTCAGTCCGCCGGCCATGTGAGACACACTTGGTTTTGGCGGAAATAGTTTTGCAACCTGTATTAAAAAGAGGAGTTATTTGTCGATTAAGAGCAGAATGAGACCCTGGTTTCAGTTTTCAGGTATTGTTTTTGCTGAGAACTCGTGTCATTACTCTGAAAAGAATTCAGAGACTTTGTTAGGGTGTGCTTCTAAAGCGGTCATCAAGAGTCTGAAGGTGAATTGGGAAGATATTTGCAGACGCATGCGTCACTTGACAATATCATGTTTCTCAAAACCGAAATATTAACTCGTTTTCATTTTTGTGGCTTGCGTTCTTCTTTATTGATGCACAAATGATAAAATTCATTTTCCATTTTCCATAAAATTCGAATTCCAAATTCAAATATCGAAAAGTACGCGGACCACCCAGCTCCCCCGTCTTCATCGATTATTAATTTGCTAATCTTTCTTTGACGGTGTCCAGGTCAGGAACACAAAAAGTGTTTGACTTTTCCATTAGGTTTAGAAAGGGCTCCACATGCCTCCTGAGACAGACTGAGTGATGGCGAGAAGTGAAGGAAAGCATATGGGCAGAAATAGAGCTCAATGACGTGGAAAAAGAAGTCAGGTGAGTGCTACTATGGCTCCAGTAGAGGGTAGGACGTCGTGATAAACGTGTTTGTACACAGACAGGTGCTCATCCACATCCCCATGCATGCAGTCATGGGTGTAAATAAAGCTCCGTACAGTGGGTTATTAGACGGATTAAACATTTCTGATGCAGCATTTAAGCAGTTTTTTTTAAAGAGACGGATACCCCTCGGACTCTGTCTATGAGATTGTGGTCTACCTGGAGGAGTCAGAGAGTGCATGAGCATGCTATCGTGTGTTTGTGCATGCTGTGGATATCAAGGGCTGGCTGTTTATTCCGGCATTGTGAAGCTTCGTTGGCATAAGCTCTTGAACCAGAGCTCTTTTCTACATTACTGGCGTGTCGGTCTCACTGGAGTCACTTTTGTTTGCCGTCATACTGTGCATATGTGAATGCTGCTTACATTGACTCTGTGCTATGGTGTCAGAGAGGACTGGGATTCACCACACATGAGCAGGGCTTCTCTTCCCATATATTTGCAAAGTCTCAGTCGCCCATAGGCTTCACTTTGCATCCTGTGCATTAATGAGAGCAGACTGGCTCACTCTCAGAGTTTCCTATAGTCACACTTCTTGAAATTCTGTTTTGATCTGTGGCTCCGGAGAAGGGATCTGAGCTTCAGTTTAGCAGCTCTTGCGTATTATTCCAGCGACAGTGTTTTGTATCATCTATGCATTTTTAATATTTGTGTGAACGCTTGTGCTTATGGGAACATTTAGAGCTGAAGAGTTTAGAGCTGTTGCGACCCGACGAATTGGGTAGTATATTATTTATAAGCACACAGCTTACATCCTTTGTATAGATTGCACGAACAGATAAATAATGGGCGTTTGATAGAATTTATTTAGCTGAATCAAACATCAAGACACAGCTACAAAAAAGGTTCACTTTAAATGAAAACGATAAAATAAACAATCATAGCATGGTGGGCAGAAGCTTCATCAGCAGCGGGCGGATTAGTGCAGGAAGAGAGTGATTCAGGGCAGGGAAAAGTTATGGACACCAAGGGGTCCTTAGGAACAGCTACCTGAAGACGGAGCACAAGATTCCTTGTTTCATATAGGGCTGCAACAAACGATCATTTTGGTTATTGATTATTAGACCGATTAATCGATTAGTCATCGATTATTTCAATGATTAATCAGTAGCCTTTGAGCGATTATTCTGCTTTTTCAACTAGTTAAAATAAAGAGTTACAAATATTCATACTAATAAATAAAATAAGAAAATCACTTCAACTTTTGAAATAGTTGTTTTAATGAACTTTGAGCCAACTAAACATGTCATTCTCTTTAAGTTTTCTGATTCTGTTACACTCAAATTAAACTCAAACGCTCTCTAAGCATTGTTTACATATTTTGTTCTAATTCAATAGAAATAAATAAATAATCAGCTGCATTACAGACAAAAAGAAAGTTGAAGGTGAACATATTTTGACAGCAGCATTAATAATTGTTGGTTTACCACTCGTTTTAGTTCATCAAAAGTAATATCCCAGGGAAATACACAGTTATGAAACTAGATATTTGGAGGGTGATAATCTAATAATTCTTAGAAAATCTGGCAACATTTCAAAATGTAAGAAACAAATAAAGATAATTTTAGAATCAGCATAAGATAATGAATGGTGTGAGAAAGAAATGCTTTGGTGTGTTGTCTTCATTTTATTTCTATTTTTGACTCTTAAAGCTATTAAAATGAACATTCCCCATTGTGGGACAAGTTTTTTTCCCATAATATGAATGGATTTATATAGCTTTTTATTTTATACCAACGATTTTTACTTCGTTTATCCTTCTTTTTACGTTAAATGTCAATTATTCTAATGAATACGCAAATAAAATATAACATCTAAAGTTTGTGTAATGCTGTACATTCATAAATTATTACAATATTCACTGCTGTAGGCAACTTTGTCGTAAAACCAAATTGTGTTTAAACCTTAGGTTTAAAAAGTTGATGCCTTCTCCTCATAGTGCTGACAATTCCTCTCTAGCTGAGTTAAACACGAGGAGCCCGCCCTCCTCTAACTTTAGCGCTCGCTGATTGGATATTTACACAAGGGAGCAGTTAATTGATTGGATATTTACTCGTGATCGTGCATTTCTTTCCGTGACTTCTGCCTTTTCTCATGTAAAACTAATAATACTACATATAGGAGCTATTCAAATGAGAAACGGAAAACCGTGGTTCATGAGGGCGTAATGAACTGAGGAGGGTGAACCAAACATTTCAATATAAAAACGAGTATTCCCTAGTTCCATTGTGTCTCAGGACGGGGTTCTGCCGTGCCTGCTCATGTGAGCTGCTGAGGAGGTGAAACAAAGGCTTTATTCAGAGTGCATCCCATTGCGATCCAAATACTACCCCAATTCTTTTTTGCCTGTATGCGACCTCTGTCCGATTTTGGTAATGACCGGCTGAACAGCTCTATTCCAATTTTTACAGATGCAACCCAGTTTGCGTTCATATGTGGTCCTAGTTCGGATGGTTATCAGATTTTTTTTCAAAAGCGACCCGTGTGTGAATGACCAGGTTACATGTATTTTCATCGTTAATTCATACTGGGACGCTCTTTCTAACAGTTAAAGGTTGCTCTAGAAGAACAATCAGAATTCTGGATACAGGAAGACAATCTTATTTAAAGTACAATGAAGATTGTGTTAACTCCTTTATTGCTTACACCATTAGTTTCAAAATATTCTATCTGTTTTAGTTATATTTAATTACAAGTTGTCTCAGATGAGACATAATCTTCGCCAAAGTCACAAAACCACTAGCAGAGCATTCGCATCAATATTTACTTCCGAAAACAGCGCATTGCACCATGACATTGTCTCCTCTCCCACGCATACGTTATAAATGGCCACATTTTAAATTGATAATCAAAGGAAAGACTATTTGAAGCTTGAGGTCGAGTATAAATCGGGGTGTAATTAAAGCTATAAGTTGGGTTGTAGAAAAGGAGAAAGCGAGTGACATGATGATGAGAAATCTGGACAGGCATTAGCCCGTGATTTTTAAGAACAGTAAGGACGCCGAGGTCAATGCTGATGAGCCAACGGAGAATAGAAAATAAAGCAACGGGACACATCCAGTGCAAAGGCCACATCTCTCGGGTGCTGAAGAGAGGGAGAGTGTACATGAAACACTAGAGCAAGCAACCGGAAAGATGGACACACAATATGCAAATATATTAAAATGTTCTTGTTTTAAGAAAACAAAATCTTCCTTTGAGAATATTTGAGGTCAAGCTTTTTAAACAAATTGCATTTACCTGCTCAGCTAAATAACACTTTGTTTTCAAAGTTGGCAGTTTATCTGTTAAATGATAAAAATGTGTTTTACGTCTTTATCTGAGTTCCGACCCCACAATTTTAGCCCTACTTAGATTTTGAGTCGCCAATGGGTTTTTGCGACTATGATTTGTGACTATAGTGAGTTTGTTTCATTTTCTCTTTCTCTCAGCGGAGGCAGTTCTCTCTTAAAACAACTCTGCTAGCTTCTCTCCTGCAATGTTTTTCCTGTATTATGTCTATATGCGCTTGGTTGCAATGGCTTTTTTTACCTGCTCCACACTGCCCTTTTGAAGGACAGTGTGGAAAATGCTCTTTTTGAGCTACCCTACCTAATGTATACCCATTTCTCTGTTTCTTTCTCAAAAACTACCTCTCAACACTGGCCTGTCCCCATCCTGTGGCCAGAGAGGTCCTATTTCACTACATGTAACAGTGGATGTGACAAATAAAGGTGTTTGAATTGAATTGTGAACAAATCCTGGTCATTCGTTCTTTTAGTTTAGTTTATCCCTCCTCCTTTGGAGAAGTCTTTTGTTATTTAGGTTTTCCTGCAGGGGTTTTTCAAGTTTCCTTTTGTGTTTATTTTACTTTTCATATCAATAAACTGTAATAAATACGTCTTTTAATCCAACAGTTAATTTGGAGGATATTGATAGTTTATTGAAGGTATGTTGTTTACATGAGAAAATCTGTCTCCCAACTAAAACAAAAATTCAATAAACAATCAAAAATCCCCCAAAATTTAAAATTTTTTGCCTTTTAATCACAATAAGTTAATTTCTCATATCGATTGAAGGAATTTTAAATACAATAAATTCTATTCACAGAATTACATTATTCTTATCTCCCCCTTCTGACGTCAGCCGTTCATATTCTTTTCTTCTGAGGTTCACTGTGAAGCCACCTCACACAACCCCTGTATGTGCACTTCACAAAGTCGGTTTTCAATGTCATCGTAGGCCTTTCATGGTGATGCTAGATGCTTGACACTGAGCTGAAAACGATGTGGATTTGATGACGTCTGCATCCACTGTGTCATGAGTGGCTTAAACTTGGTCTCTGCCACAACTAGCTCACCCTGCAGCTTAGTGAAGTGTATGGGTCATAATAACCTCCGGAGTGGGTAATTACAGTTTCCTTTTCCTGTCTGGGTCAGGGTGACCCTACTACTTGCTTGCAGTCTGTGCTCACTGTGATGTTACTGGAAGGGTACTTTGAACCATATGGTTAAAATGTACACCATGCTTCAGACATTGCATGCATTAACACATTCAGCATGATTCTTTTCTATTCAAAGTATTTTACAAAGCTTCATTTGTTGTCTCAGACCTTCTGCCTAGTTTGACAACAGATTCTCCCTTGGATTCTGTTCATACTCTTAGTACAATGTCCTCATCCAGGAATAATCTGTACTTCACCAACGATGGGCATGTGTTTTATAGTTTCCACACTGTATAGAGAGTGGGTGCTTTGTTTATGGTGCTTAATAAAGAGCACAGTTGGATTTTGTGGACTGAATAGGTGTTATAGAAGCTGGGAAATGAATCCTGTTATGTGTTTGTACACACTCAGTCACCAGTTTAGGCCAAATAAGGCACATTACAAAAGTGGAAAGTGTTCAACCTGGTGATTGATTATATTTATGGATTTACTTCATGTGCATCTTCAACATTTGTTTTTCTGTGTATGTTTTTTTTTTAACTTTAACACCATTAATCTTATGTTCTCTTGTAAAGCCAACATATCTCCTCCTAGATCATTCGAGCTAAAGTTGCTGTATCCTTTCAGACTGGTACCACTGAAGGAATTCTGAAAATGTGGGAACTTTTCCATTGACTTGTAACTGTAACTCAAACTGAGGAACTTCAAACTGACCACACTCGTGGAGGTTATCGGTCTGTGCAAGAGCATACCAGCCACTGTGATGGCTATTGAAAATAAATGGGAAAGGCAAAGGAAGTATATTCAAGATGAAACAAACGAGGGTTTCATTCTTTCATTCATTTTCCAACTCGCTTATTCACTTTTGGAGTCACTGGGGTCTGCCGGTGCACATTGGGTGAGAGGTGGGAGTACACCCTGGACCAGTCCCCAATCCATCACGGAGCTACATTCACACACACGTTCACACCTAACAGGATTCAGATTAGTCAATTAACCTGACCACATGTTTTTGGGATTGTGGGGGAAACCGGAGGAAAAACATGCAAACTCCTTCCAGGAAGGTCACCGGCGAGCCTCGAACAACCTTCTAACTAGAAGTCCACAGTGCTACACATTGTGGAAACGGGGTCTGTTTATGTTAACCTCTTAAGCCTCTGAACGCCATGCAAATAAACAACAACATAGCCGGATTATAACTCATGACCAAGTTTTTGTTTATGTGCGATATGTATCTACAATATAAACGGAAACACCAAAACCATGGCATCAAATGAAAGCTAACAACCAGCAGAATCCAGCGATATGCAAATCATTTACATTGCATGAAGTATTTCAGAGCAGGGAGCGAAAGTTCCCCGAAAAAACGCCAACAAAAACCAAGCAAGCATGTAAATCTTGTCTTACCTTTGCCGTTTTTCAACAAAAAGTTATTTCCATAGCGATAGCTTCGCGGAAACTCCATTTTGGGGTTTTTCTGTTGCCCCGTGCTCTCACAACGTCACCAAATATGGAATGACTCCCCGTGCGTAAGAGGTGGTCTCTCCACGCTGCGCGTCATGTGATTCGTCGGCGATCCCGTCAGTCTCAAAATGGTTGAGCTCATTGGCTTCCATAGAATCAGAGCTTTTCAGCGATATATAGAGCTCCCGGATTGGACAGATGGTCGGGGGGTAGGGACACCCAGAAGCTCGACATCGAAAGCGTTTGTGAATGAAAGATTCCCAAAAGCGCAGCAAGATGGCGTAAATGAGCTTCCACCCCCCTTTTACAGCGTTTCTTTAAGAGTTTTTTTTTTGCTGAAATCATGTCCAGTAAGCAAGAAAAGAATACTATGAACGTAGCTGAAGCTTTGGACAAGATTTTTTGGACAAGATTTTTTGGACAAGATTGAACTTTGTTCAATCAAAACCTGTACAGAATATTAGTTTCTTGTAGTATGGACACCAAACTTGCTACAGATGTCCTTGACATGTTTTGGTTACAATTGATTGCGTTTATTTGCTTCGTTATAATTAAAATAAGGAGATATTGGAGGAAACATGGGTTTTTTTTAGGCGGAGTTCATTTTTTGGCCATTCCAACATCAATTACTCTTACCCAGTGTTCTTGACTGTCAAATTAACTCATCCACACCACTCCCCAAGAACCCATCTTCATTTTGATACTAAGGTTTGCAGTTTAGGCCTTGTAAAAGCTGAGAAATGCCTCAAAAAGTAAAAGTATAGGATTTTCGGAAAATAGGCCTCAGGGCTTAAGAGGTTAATCAAAGCAACAATTTACATTACTTATGGAACGTTCACAACTCCATAGCAACCAAACTGTTTACCCTGGCTACCAATTTGACATATGTCTATCTCAGCCTATGAAAGTCATAGATATTAGAAATACTTTTTTAAACTGCACTTTCACAAGCCAACGTTTGTGTAGAAACTTTAGCCATCTAGGTATTTATTACTTTTACTGATTTTCTTCTCTAAGTTTTGTAGTTACTTAAAAACAGAAGAGTCAATTTTGGTTTGATCTCAAAGTCTTGTAAACTTGCATATAGAATTGTTAATAGACCGTTTTTGTTACTTTTTTTTAACAATACAATTCTAACATTCGAAAAGGCAACAGTACACGACCAAGGTAGAATAAAGTAGAGTTTTTGAGGTTCAGTTCAAAATACAAGTCAAGACTTTGTCAGAAAATTTCAACTTCCATTTGTGTGACGTTAGAAATTTGCTTTCGTTTTTGCAATATTTACTTGACCATTGTCCTGTTTAGAAGTAGGCCATACCTAAACCTTTGAATGGTGATTCAACTGTTAAGTTGTCTGTCAGACATTTAAAGAGAGATCAATGCCATAGTGCGTTTTTTTTATTATTACCATTTAAAATATTGTTAGACATTTGTAATTTAGGAGGATTTTACACCTGACTTTTAGTATTGTTCGTTTGCGCAAGTGAGAAAACAAACAAACTGTTGATCTGAGTTAAAAAAGTGGTCTGAGACCTGCCCAAAGAGGTGGTCTCTGTTTAATCCAAACGAGCTCTAGAGTAGTTAGAAATCCAAACAATGAAGACAACAAAAACACAAATTCAGCCACTATGGGTGTAACAATATCATGGCACAATACAAAATTGTAACAATGCTTATTGTGGAACTACTGGGATACTTTGCCTATAAATTTATGTCTTATTTGGTTGTTGTTAATGGTGTTTCTAGTCACTATACTTTCAGGTTTTTTTTTATATTTATTAGTACACAATTATCCTTTATTCACATTTAAAATGAGGTACATTTTAAAACGAGCTCCCTCCATTGCTTAGAGTAAAAAAGAAGACTTAATGCAACAATTTGCGCTGCCCTCTAGTGGGGGGATGATATTAAATGCTCAAACATAACTCAAACTACACTCTAGCCTTCTTCGCTTTGCAGTCTTAAAACATTTTGGTTAAAAAATAGTTTTGCAAAATATTGTGATTCATATCATATTTTTGACAATATCATGATATGTATCGTATCGTGAGCAGACTGTACTTGCTTGCATGTGGCATAATGGGATGGTGTGTGTCTTTTTACAAAGCAGCGTTTTTCATGGTAGATTGTGGTCACACTCGGAGTTGTTTGTAACACAAATGATAGAGTAAAAGATACCAAAGGTCGAAATCATCCGTCCAGTTTCAGCTGGTTATCACAGACTTCAGCAGTTTTGTCCTTCATTGTTTACTTATGTGTGCAAATTCATTCTGACCCATCAAAAAGCAGTCAAGGAAACATGTACGGTGATGGATGTGATCATTGAGTGGTCCATATGATGTCACAAGACTGTATAGTCAACCAGTGTTGATCAAAGCGATCAGTGTGGTAGGAATGAGGTCTTTGCACACTGACGTCCCAAACTTTTGTTGTGTATTCACGCCAAAATGTTTTGGAACATTTTTAGGTTCACAAGCCATGTACATTGTATATTTCAACTCATTGTGATGAGTTTCAGATAATCTGTTTTGTAAAAAGAAGAGAATATGAATACTCTCCGAAATTCATCCGATCACCAGAATTCGCGAAGAGGAAAGAGAATTTTTCCACCTTATCAAAGACCTACAGAGATATCCTGAAAAATTAATCGTTTATTTCAGGATGTCTGTCCATCAGTTGATGCATTTTTGTCAGTTATTCAGCTGACCTTTTGGTTCTCTTCCTTGCTTGTTTGCTTTCTCTGAGAATCAATGACATCATTGGTCAAGAGAATAACCACACAGTAAATGAGAATGAGATTGTAGCGATGGTCACTGAACAACACATAATTTATTTATTGCTTCAGTAATGGGTTAAAAAGGAGGAAAAACAAGGGAATGCATACACAAAACATAAGGTGATATTGCACTGAAAGACATTTTCCATTCTAGAAGCCTTTATCGGTCCGTGTCATCCTCCAAAATTTACACGGCAGCGAATTAAATAAACGCTGAAGCTGTCTGTGAATGATACAAGCAAATGCTGTGCCGTACACTTTGAGTGTTTTAAGTTTGTTTTCTCTGCAGTCGTGGCACACTGGTGGCAGTCACATACGCTCGTCTCTCACCCTCAGCATCAGATTAAATGTTCTGTAGGGAGCTGTCGCAGGGCTGAATATTAAATGCGCTGCATTAATTCTGTTAGGTAATAAAGACATCTGTTCCTATGCAGCAATCACACATGCATCACTCATTGCAGTCCACATTTATTCTGTCTTCTGGATGATTATTAAATGGATCACAGTTCATGGAAAAGCATTAAGCCAACTTTTTTTCTGCAGATGGCTGATGTGGCTAGGGAGGTGGCACTAGAGTTGAAGGTCTTTGCCTAAACCCGATAGGCCTGTGTTGAATCGACATATTGGGTAGGGTTTGTTCTTAATTTATATAATTGATCTGGCTCAGGTCGGGCTCGGGCTCTGTGGTGCGCGGTCATGTGATGTGATTATTTTGCCGCGTGACACAAGAGAATGGACGCAGTGGAGGTGAAACAGAGGCTTGTCTCTGGAGATTTCCTTTAGTAGAAATGTTTATGCCTTGGTCTCTCTGAACACTGGCTTCTGATTGATGTTGATTAGTGTAGTTTGACCCCACAGGTTCGTCCGGTTTGTTCAATTATAATATCAATGCGCCTATTTTCATAGTCTCATTCTAGAGCTTTACTATTTAAATTTAACTTTTCTTTCACCTCTTATTTAAAATTAGTCTGTAGATAACTAAGAAAATGTTCAAAACAAACTACAACTTTGATGATGATAATAATATACAATAGCTCTGTAATTTTATTAATTATAAAGAATGCAACGAATGTCATTTAAAGGCGTCCTCGATGACGCTGCAGACCAGTTGTCCACATGTTCACACAAATACCTTTGGTCATCTCTCTTTAAAACAGTTGATTTTATTAATTTCCTACAAGTTTAAGGCTAGTATTAACGTTTAAACATTAACGGAACGTATAGGTTTGATTTGCAGGTTCATTACAATACTTTATTTGTGATTTTGGGGCAATCAATGTTATTGGGGAATCGAAACCTACACGTGGCGCATGGGTGTTTCACCAGAGCAACAGATGTCACCGCAGACTAACATCCAACCTCTTTGCCAAGACATCCAAACTGAGTTGATTCGAGTTGCTATATCTTTTCATACTGGTACTACTAAAGTAATGCTCGGAAAGTTTCCACTGACTCAACATGGGGTCATACATGGAGTAAATCTGTAACTCAAACTGAGAACTAGACGTCGACCGATTCATCGGCTGGCCAATATTGCGCCGATATTTGCTATTTTAGCAGCGCTGGTTTTAAAGTCAGGCTCATCCACAGGCACCCCTGTGCTATTGGGGATTTTCATCTCATGTGAAGGACTCCATATTTTAAATGGTTATTGCATTCTTGGGATTATAGACTGAAGGTGAAGGTAAACTACTGAAACGCTAACTCTAAATGTTTCTTCTGTTTAGTAAATACTATTTTGCAAGTAAATGATATTTTAGCAAGTGGAAATCATCCTCATTTCAGCACTGAAAAAAAATATTGGCAGCACTTATCGTCCATCACTTGAACTTGACCTCTAAACATCGGCATCGGCTTTAGAAAAAAAATATCGGTCGATCTCTACTGAGAACCTCATAGAAACTTCAAACTGACCACACTTGTGGAGGTATGGTCACTGTGCAAAAGTATTTGCCCTATAAAGGATTAAAGATGGCCCGTAAGGGTTAAAGATATGGGGGTTTGTTTGTTAAAAACTGTTTACCCTAGCAACAAAAGTTTCTGAACTCCTTCTCAGTTTTGAATGATAAGACAGTAAATGATAGACATGGGATTTGGTTTATAGGACATTAGGGATTAAAATACGTCAATTATCCCGCCATAGCAACCAATTTGGCATATCACAATCTCAGGAAGATCATAGAGATAAAGGGTTCGTTAATATCAGTCATACTGGCCATCACTGACTCCTCCATAACAACCAAAGGGCACTTTTACAAGTCAACACCAAACGTTTGTGCACACATATTAGCCATCTAGTCAAACATTCCAGTTCATTAACAAACGCTAAAAAATAAATCTACTGAAAACCTGACAAAGACAAGCACAGGAAAATCCACATACATTTGCCATCCTTTTTTGATTCACTTGTTGTATTTTCCTCCTTGCATCCGTCAGGCAGCATTGAGTTGGTCAGCACGCACCAGGTACACTTTGATCTGTAGCTAAGGACGTGTTCTTAGAAGCAGTGTGTGTAGAGTGTTTATGAGCGACTGATCTGCCACAGCAGGAGTGTCTGCATTGAGTTCGCGTCTTGAATTCTTCCAAACGGATCCCTGCTGCTGCTGCAGAGCACCGTGCGTTGGAGTGCACGTGCTCTTTCTTTTTAACTCTGCAATTGTCTTGTGTCATGCTGAACATCTTAACTCTTGCTTAGATGCTTGACATTCTTTTTGTTAGTTACTCTATTGATAAAGTATAAGAAGCACGAAAAAAACAGTGGCTCTGCATTCAGTTTAAATGCTGACGTGTTCTCAAGTCAAGTGCAAACCTTCTTTCTTCTTCTATTAACATCACACAATCTCCTCTCTGGCCTAATTCCGTGGCTGCTTTCAGACTTAATAGCTGAAAATTGTAAGATGGTGTTTGATGCAGAGTTATGCTTTTCTATCGAAACACCTAAAAGCGGCGTCTAAATGAATATCTAAGATATAATGGCTAGTCCTTCAGGGACCTTAAAGATTTTTCTGCTACAATAAATGTTGTATGTTGTCATTGATTTGTCACTTCATCTGGCTCTTACGCTCTGCTTTTGTGTCTTTGATTTCCTTTTCATGAAAGGATTCCCAAAGAGGAGCAACCTTGTCTCATTTTAGAGATGAATGGCTTTTTTTTCTGGATTTACAGTTATGTGAGTCACAGTATATTTCTTTTTAGAGGATAAGATGACTGGTATCCTGAAGATAGCTATGATTCCATGAATCTCTTGTTTTCACAAGCCCCTATTGTGGATTTTTGAGGATTACCTGTTTAAAGGCCTCTACAGGCCAATCGAATCTTCGGATGGCTTCTCAGCAGGGTGCTCTTCGACTGGGTCGAGAAAATATTGACGCAATGATGCATGAAGATGGAGTTTGCGTTACAATAGATACCACAAAGTAAAACAGAAAGAAGGCAAGGATGACAGAGAAGATATAAAAGTGCACATTTTTTACAAAAATGTGGAGAAAAGAGATGATCCCGTTATGCAAATGTGGGATGAACACCACCGAGTGGCTCTGTTGAATCCTACTCATGTCATCCAAAGAGGCAGATTTCATTCGTCTTCTCCTTGCGAAAAACGGGTCCAAATATCAGTGAGAAATGCTTTCATTGGCACCATTCGTTCGTGGATGAGCTCCTGTTGGCACCTCCTGTCTTTAATTGAAGCACATTGTCGCACAAAACTTCAGAGCAAAAATTTGGATCATTGTGTAGAGTCCTTAACATAGGATAACCATTGGATGTTAGGGAGTTGTTATTAATGGTAGGTAAAAATAATAAAAATGATTCAAATGAGTCAGACATTGATTAAGAATTATTCGAAGCCTCTTGATTAATTTGCGGCCAATACTTGTAAAACAAAATTAAAATATAGTAAGAGAAACAAATCAATTTATCTGAAAGATTTTAGTTAAAATTATCTTAATTTCCACCAACTGTACTGTATGTATCTGTATGTACTCTAAAGGGCTTATAAGGCACTTTTTTATTTTATTATACAATTAATTTGTTGAAGGAACATAAGAAATAGGGAGCGAGAGACTAATGCCAGGTTCAGACTGCACGATTTTAGTCCAGGAAGTTTAGTGGAATCATATGCAAATCCAGGTTTTCGCAAACGTGTGACAATCGCACAGTTTGAAGTAGAGATCAACCGATATTGGTTTTCTATAGCCGATGCCGAGGTTTAGAGATCGGGGTGTTTTTTTCTAGTCATGCTGTGTTCTGTCGCTGTTCTTTTGTGCAGTTTGAATTCAGCAACGACCTACTGCTGTGTGAAAAATCTGTGACGCGACTACTCTAAAAATCATGTAATCTGAACCTGGCTTAAATAACCATCTATCAGGAATTCATTCAACCGTTTCATTAGGTTATCAATAGGGTTTACAGCACAATGTTACACTAATACAGCTCACTGATCTGCAATATTCCTCAAGTTTCTTGCTATGATGTCCTGGTTTGTAAAGAATAGAGTTCAATATTGAAAGTTGCTATTGGTAAAGTTGAGAAATTTGAAATTTAAACTGTCTGTCCAATCAGACAACAGCTTTTTGATTATACCTCTTTAGGGAGGTCCTTTCCAATCATTCATTTGCCAAAGTTTCTGCTCGCAGCAGGGCACATAAGAAACAGAAATAATGCATATTGTTTTATAATTGTTAAATCCCTTTAAGGAACTAATCAAAAACAAACTTTATCTGAATAAAGTGAAAGAACATTCATTCACCTACACGCGCACCTCTGTATAAACCATCAAATAAACAATGTTTGTGTTTGGTTTGGTCTCTGTTCATCGTTTACATTTTTGTTCATTAAAATGAAGCTCTAATCATGCTCTCCATGAAGCTTCTGTGAAAGGTCAAAGGGAGCATTCCTGGAGCTGATTATGCTTAGGTTCTTTGGGTGATTTGTTGGCTTCCTGTTTGGGCTAGGTGGAAAAATGCTCATCCTCAGGATATCTTACAGCAAGAGATGAACATAGAACATGCTTCAATAACGTGTCGCATAGCACCATTCAGAAAAGACTGTGGTAAACACAGTTTTCAGATTTGATTTAAAGAGTGGGTATCTGTTGGCTGGAAAACCCCAATGTGGACGTTACCACAAATCAACTGCAGTCCCTGTAATCTTTAGTCTCATACCAAAGATATTGATCATTGGGGTGAAACTTTATGGAAATTAGTCATTTTTTGTATTCACTCTAAAACCTATATATTTGTGACTGCTTTTAAAATAATGTGTTTGTCCGGAGTTAAACGTGCTGAATATTTCTCTATCTTTTTCTCAGATCATCAGAAGCTGGAGAGAGAAGCTCGCATCTGCCGTCTGCTCAAACATCCCAACATCGGTGAGAGTTCTTCAGATCTCTAATGCACTTATTTAAACGTCCTGTTACTATTCTTTCATCATTTATCATGTGTGATTGCCTGTGCATCGAGACAAACTTCACAAACACGATAGTCTCAGTCAGCGCAAGATTATTTGCATGGAATGAGAGGATACGGCTGACACGATGGATCACAAAATCTGCACCTCATGCAAAACCATGGAACTAGTTTAGAAAAAAATCTCTTCAGTTTGTCTTTTAGTGTTCAGGGGCAAAGCTGTTGCAAACGCTGAAAACATACACATTTTGTGTAAATATGTAAATGGATATTTTGGAATGTTTTCCCAGAAATTTTTACCTAATCAATTGTATTTTTCCCAAAATCGTTAAGCCATTAGCAGTGCTCATGTGGCTTTGGTAGCAATGCATGTAAACCTTGTAATCAGTGACTTCACCCTGTGTTTGAGTTTAATATAGTCGAAAATAAACATAACGCGTCTGAATTGGGGGTTGTTATCATTTTACAGTAGTAAGTCAAGTCAGATGTATTTATATAGCACTTTTTTGCAGAAAGCAGCTTTGCAGATAGAGATAGGAATATGCTTTGTGGGACAGAATGGGCAAAAAGGTTAAAATTGTGATTAATTAATTTCATAGAGCTTGCATTATAGACATGTGGGATAAACACTGGAGCTCTAAGAGATAAAACCCGCACTCTCCGTGCCAATTCACATGGGGAGCTACATGAGATTCTTCCCAGAAAAGTTAATAAAACTAACAGCCTAAGTTTCCTAAGCAGCCTAAATTTCCGAGCTGTAAAAATGCACAACACTGTGGCAATCAGGTGGACTTCTTTCCCCAACAGTGTTTAGACGAACATGCCACATCCCCTGCCTCCCCCCTCCCCAAGCAGCCTAGCCTAGTTAAAACCAGATTACAGATTCACAACAATCTGTAAAAAAAACCTTTCGAAAAGACTTCTCATTTGCCGCTAAACTGGTGTTGACAGTCAACACTCCAGGGTAACAGTAAAATGATCCCAGGTCAGCCAAGAGACTTGGGTTAGAGGTTTGCGATATGGAATAAAAATTATATCACGTCCTGGCCCGTGGTGTAGTGGATGGTGCGCAGGACATGTAAGCGTGGTTGCGCAGGGCAACGCAGGTTCGAGTTCCGAGCCTGTCGTTTTTCCCACCCCATTCTCTTTCTCCGCCTTTCTTCCTGTCTCCCTCTACTGTCCTGTCTGTTGAAATGAAAAAAAAAAACACAATAAATATATTTAAAAAAAAAATTGTATCACAATTTTTTTCTGGGGAAATCACCATTCATGAGTTTATCACGATTCTTTCTCAAGCGGGTTTTAAGACTTTAAGAAGGCACAACCCTACATTTGAACTAATTTACCTTTCTTTTACCGCACTCTGAATAAAGCTGTGGAATGCCCGTCGAGCAAAAATATTTGCAACTGAGTATTTCATATCGTGGATCTACGACTTTGAGCAGCCTTTCATTTTCCACAGTTTTTAAGTGGACCATATTATCACTGAACAAGAGTGCTGCCTGAGAGTCTTTCTGAACTGATGCCTGAGCCTCCTCAGCTTGCTCCTCTAAAGATAGGTTTTCTTTTATTTTCATTCTATCCTTGAGGGAGCGTCTGAGCTATTCGTTATCTGGAATTTTAATCTTTCAGCAAATACCCAGAGCTCATTTACCAGTTTGAAATATACAGTCAAAAGTGTTTGACTAATACTTATTGAATCATCGTTTTTGATTAACTTTCGATTATCTCATAGTTCTATTCCTTCCATTGACGTAGACAGAGTTCCCAGTGTCTGAAGTGTGTTAAAGCACAGAGCTCCTGTCAGGATGTGTGTTTGTATCAGCGCTGCGGGTGATCCAGCCTGGATGTTGAGATAATATAATTCGGCTCTGGCCTCTCTGCCCTCCTTCAGCTCCACCAGCTCTCTCACACAGCTGAGATTAATGCACGCTGTCATCTTCGCAGAGCCACGGGTCTCTTAATACTATGTGTGCGAGAGATCTGGCAGGTGCAACTGTTTCAAATCTGTAACTACCGATGACAAATTCATTACCTTCAATCAAGATAATGGATGTTCCTTCGTTGCCTTACTTGTAATGTCACTGTTCCCTCTGTAATGTGAAAAACAGATTAAGCTCTGACTCCTGTGATGTCTGGCGTGATTGCTGTACATCTAAAGCACCCATGAAGCCATTACTTTGTTTAAACTGCAAATAGCTCATTTAATGCTGCCGATAGACTAACATTTTGTTATGGTTGGTATCATTTCAATCAAGATTAGTGAGTGGAAAGAATAAACAATTATTTCATGATGAGCTGTAACTTGGAAAATGAAAGTTTTGAAGTTTGGGTTTATTACAAATCTAAATTGACATTAATTACTTTTAACTAATGTGATTATTCTGAGTGTACTCGGACATTGTTTTGTTCTCTTAAACAACCTTAAGTAATTACTAAAAAAAGATATTTTACATTAGCGTTCCCATAAACATGCTAAATATTGTGCATGAAATATCATTTGGTAACTTTTCAAATAATGAAACTGGGATTTTTTTTATGAGCCTAGAGCTTCTGAAGTTACTGAAAACACAGCTTGGTGGCACTCAGTCTAGATGGGCACACATTTAAAATGATAAAGTGTTGATGTTGAATTGATTAAACGTTGATGTTGGCGTTTAAAAGTGCTGTTTCAAAGTATTTTTATAAGCAAAATGGATTGGTTCCCCAGGTCAAATATTTTGGTTGTTATGGACGAGTTAGTGACATCATTCAAAGAATCCCATGCCAATATGAGTGTAATCAACCAATCCCCATGTTTCTATTATCTTCCTTAGCAGAGATAGATGTGCCAAATTGTTTGCTATGGCAAGCTGTCTGATTGCAATGGAGGGCTCATTGACAATATAATGTTCCATATGTCACCGTAAGTTCTATAAACCAACCCCCATTGTGTTTAGGAAATTTGGTTTATAGAGTATATAGTTTGGTTGCTATGGAGCATGAACTCCCATTTTTTAAGATGTTTTTTTCCGATTTATTTAAGTCAAACCTAAGTCTTTTACCTTTTCTAGTTCAAATACTTTTGTCCAGTGGTTGGTTTGTTTTTGCACAAACTGAAATCTTCCACGAGTGTGGTTTGTTTGAAGTTTCTTTGACATTCACAGTTTGAGTTATGTTTCTAGCAAATTTCCCAGCATTTCCACAAACAAACATGTTTCCCGATAAAAGGAATATAGGGAAGGAAATCAAGGACGTACTGAACTAATATTACACCTCTCTCATCGGTATCAACATGACTGGATCTGTGCTTGATGGCCAGTTAGGGTTAATAGAACTGCTGGGAAAAGACCTTGAAATAACACATGTGAGTAATGCTTGAAACATGTCGGTCTTTGCAACTTGTGTCAGTTACTAACCATTTTATGATGCTAAAGTTGCTTTCCATTAGGGTTGGGTGAAATGGACCTTAGCATGTATCATAATATTTGCTGGTGTGTATCACAGTATGGGAATATGATTAAAATCAACAGAGCTTTGTATAAAAAAGCAACAAAACTTAACTCATTTAGTTAAATACACTCTTCTTAAATTGTAAAGTGGATTTTATTGGTAACACATTTTGTATTAGTTGCACTCTATGCATTTGATATTTGCCAAACGTTATCAATGCAAAGCATTTAGTAGAAACACACAGTGCTTCCCATGAACAGAGGAGATTATGGCTGCTCTCCATAGTCTAAATTTCTCCCCCATAATCTAATTAATCGTTGCAGAATAAAAACTGACAAACCATTTGTCCTTTTTTTTCTTCCTTAACAATCATTAACTTCCAAACCTATACTATAATGACAAAGAAGAACTGTTTAAAGCTCAAATAGAGGCAGGAACATTTCTAAAAAATATTTAGGAAAAACAAATATTAAAACTATGATTGCAATTGCCACCATAGTCTCAGTGTGTGTCTGTGGTAAACACTGAAAAGGTTTGGTAGCAAGTGCAAAGTCAGTTCATGCCATCGTTTACTTTTCTTATCGTAAGGAGTGCCATGAGCAAATACGTTTTGTATTTTTGGTTGTGTAAATTTTGGCGCTGTGCTCGCTGAATCACACTTCTTGACTCACTCTTCGTTCTCAACTCTGTGTTTGAGATGGTGGAACAAATTTGTCGTGTTACCACCTTTTGCTGTTGCGTTAGTTTGCAATTGTTACACATTACAGTCGCTTGGTTAATGTCTGAAACCAAAGCACATCCATATTACAGAGGTACCTCCCCGTTTAGCAAGTATCTTGCCTGTTAGCTCCGCTTTTCCTTCATATATCTCGACTTTTATTAACTAAACCGTCCATTAATTTTGTTTTCGAGCATTTCATCTCATAGTATTGTCAGATTTGTGAAAAAGTAGTAGGATCAACGAATAGGGTGTAGGATAGCAAAAAAAGTAGTACATGAACTTTCCTTGCCAGTAAAAAAGCTAAAAAAAAATCTGATCTTAGCTATAGATTGACTATGAAACATTACAAATGAATTGTTTCCATGTTATGAATAGATTGAATTGGTGTGAAGCTCTGTTTCATTATGAAGCTGTGATGTTAACTATGATTTGAGAGCATTCCATTACAAACCCAACACCATAGAGAGTTGGGTTTGTAATGGAGCTAATGAAGGTGATTTCATGGAGAGGTCAAGAAATTGCTAGAAGCTTTTTTCTTACCTCATCCCCTCTTTTTCTATTTTTCCTGAACAGTGCGTCTCCATGACAGTATTGCAGAAGAAGGCTTTCATTACCTGGTGTTTGACCTGTGAGTATATGAGACTTGCACGCACACACAAACCTTACGCAGCTCTTAAACCAGACTGATGTGACATGAAGGCTGCCCACCCAGACTTTCCATTTCCATTGCGCATAATCTTGGGTAATTACTGGAAAGTTTCTACCTATAACTAATAGCAACAAACCCATTTTCTAGGTTCACTTTGGTTTATTTCTGAATTTCTAATTATTTAACATTAAATGATCAGTAATTGAGCATGCCGATATTATAATGTTGACTTTCTCTGGATTAAGAGCCTGTTAGGCCATTGTTTCTCAAATTTTTTTCTCATTCCCCACTTTGGACAAAGGAGCATACAGAAAAGCCCAGAGCATAAAAGCCCAGAGCCTGCTTTTATCATCCTGACCTAGCCGGATTTTTTATATATTTTATTTATCTAAATAGCTTAGCTAGTCTATACATTTTTAAGGGTATAAATTAGGCTAGCTGGATTGAGAAAGTTATAAAACCAGCTCTGCTCACAATTGGAGAAAATAAAAGTGCTGGAGGTAAAATAAAAGTGGTTTACCGTGTGACTTCTCTGTCTCTGAAACTTTCACCGACCTTTTAACCCTTTAGTCCGGAGCTCTTTTGGGCATTTTTTACTACTTTACAATGTGCTTTAATAAATTATCTTTAAAACTGTTTTTTGTCCTTTTTTATGTTTTATAACAAAAAAAAAAACAAACGTGTTGAGACAAAATAAAAATTCATAAATCCCCCCCAAAAAGCAAAGACAAGGGCAAAACAATGTGAAAATTGCATAAAAACAGGCAAACCTTTCCTAATTCTTAAACACTGTTCCAAGCACTTTTTTTTCTCCATTGTTCTTTGTTTTGTGCAGGAAATTTAGAGAGAAAAGAGCCCTTATGTTATGACAGGTCTTCAATGTCAAAGGGTTATCCATTCTTTTTACCACTAGATCTTGGGGTATAAAATGAAACTGAAACATCAAATTTCAGAGTGCATTTTATCTCATTTTAATATGAATTACCTTGCTAATTATGCATCATAACCCTTGTAATGTTTGTTTAAAACACAAAATATCAAAACTAATAACCTTTTTAAAACCTACACATTTTATTTTTGAAGTCTGTTTTTGTTCCACTGCAATATATTCCGACCTCAAACTCCCCGTTCTATGGTTCCCAGTTCTGTTTATGAAGAGGATTACAATTGCTAATTTATTTTGAGTGTGTTTAAATTTGTAAGAGGGGGGAATTGGTTGATTTAGTTTGCTGTGTGGTGAAACGTTCACAACAATAGAATTTAGAAGGAAACCAATAATTTAGAATTAGTTTATTGATTAGTTCCTTAAATCCCATTGACCTTGCACCCTAGCTGCAATACCTCTGTACCCCACTAGTGGGGCACGCCCCATAGTTTGAGAAACACTGTGTTAAGTTTGATCGAAGTTTTGCCATTGCTAAAGTCTGCAATTCTTCCTGTAGCGTGACTGGTGGAGAGCTGTTTGAGGATATCGTTGCAAGAGAATATTACAGTGAGGCTGATGCAAGGTAAGTCAAACAAAAATGTAATAAATGGATTCAATTAAGTTGTACATCTAGAAATTGCTGTTAAAACTGTTTATATCAATATAAGCATATGAATACATATATAATAAAAATGTAGATATTGAGTCAGGTTCCGGCTGAAGTAGAATGCATATACCTACAACATATTTAACCATAATTACCACTGGAAGTGTAAACTTCCAACTGAGGATTGGTGTAATATTTTAGATCAGTTAAGAATCCCGGAAGTCATGTCCTGGTCATACTAAGGCTATTATGTAATTGCACATTTTTATTTAATTATTTAATTATTCAGTAGCCGTTTACCTTCTTAATATTAATGTATCCTTCCATTGCTGGAGTGTGGCACCACCCCAGTGTTTAACCTTAAGTCATTGTGGGAGATAAAATATTTAAAGAGCCTCTATTATGATTTTGGTTGATTGGTTTTAAGGGCTCTCACTCAGACAGAGTGAGGGTGGCTTCTGGGAGCACGGATCAAGGGAAAACAGAGTTTTTACTGGAAAGTGCCTCTGTTAAAGGGATGGAATGGAATGCAGTCTACAGATTTTGCCAAATTTGGACACAAGAAATGCTTTCCTCGATGTATTTCTTCAAGAGCGCTTTAGGGAATATCTAATGGGGTCCTTGCTTTTCCCTGCAGACATGACCACTCTTCTAGTATGTAGTATATAACAAGGATCAGTCAGAAATCTATTCAAGAGTGCTACCGAATAAAGAGCAACAAATTCCCTGTGAGGGATGTGGTTGCCCTCAAGTCTGCCCTTTGTGCATGGGGCAGGACCTTTGGAACAGGTTTCAGAGCTCTGTAATGAGCTGCTCTGCTTTTTGCATTTATAAACATTCCTGTCAGCTCCACCGGTGCTTGTTATTTCTGTCCTCATAATGTGTCCGTGGAAAGACCACTGAAGTGCAGGGGTGTCACAGCAACAAATGCTGCAAGTGTAGTGTTCCCAGGATTAGGTCGTCTTGAGTACAATAAAGCTACAAAATTGACTTTTGATGAGGATAATTGAACATTATTTGAAACCTTCTCTAGCACATTAGGCTAGAAGGTGCTTAATGGAGTCATCGAGACATTTGTTGTAACTGCTCATTTAGAAATGAAGCATCTGACTGTCTTTCTGAATTGATTTTCCAAGAATTGATCAGAGGCTCACTGGATTTATCCGGAAACACATCGTTCCTGGAACAAAACACTGCAGGTTTTAACAGAAGAGATGAATGTTTTGTTCAAGGTTTTTAGGACTTTTTGAATCAAAGCGAAACACTGGATTGTATTTATTGAGTGAAAAAACCTCTCAAATTTCGATAAAGTGTGTCAGAAACCAAACACTTGGTTGCTTGAATGTGGAAGGAGCCTGGTAAAGGCTAAATTCCAATATAAATGTGTTTGGTTTGTGTCAGAAGCACACTATGGTCACACAAAGACAGGGTGCTTGACACCAGCTGCGATGACACCTACTGTTTTTTTTTTACTTTTCCTATTTGTATTCCATATACGTTTCCACCATTGAAGTCAATGCCAACCCACAGAGCCGTTTACAGGAATGTTATGAAATTTGGCACACTTACTACCATGCCTCTCTCCTATAAACTGACCAAATTTGGAGTCTCTAATTCAAATCGTCTAGCGCCACCACAATTTTGCACTTGTGTTTTTGTAAATAACTTTTGAACCATAAATTGTATGAACAAAATTCCACTTTTAACTTGGCTCAAGCCGAATCGACCTGACTGTATGTATAGTAGTATAGTATAATAGTATAACTACTATTGCTAATCCTAGGCCGTTTGGTCCGTATCGTCTACTAACTGTGCCAAATAAAATATATTTCGTAGAATTTTGATTAGTTAAACCATTCACAAATAATTAGTGAATGACCGTTACGCAACATTCATAAAAATGCTTTATGCCATTTACACTAATCATGTTAGGTGTTGTATTTACCATAATCTAAGATGGCATTCAGTGTTTCGGCACTGAGCCCCCTCAATCATCAAATTTTAAACCAGTGCCACCTTGTGGTCAATAGATATGAACCAAAAAATAAAATTCTAATGACAATTTGTAATCATAAAATCCCATATTGCATTTTTTCCTGGGTCCAGTCGAGAACAAAGATACCAATTTTAACATAGCAGATGGAACTTCCTGTCCACTATATTGAATTGGATTAAAAAAAAACTTTGTTTTCTCCAATTCTCACCAAATTTGAATTGGAACATTCTTAGACCTTGCTGGCAAATTGTTATATGTGTCGTGTCGTATTGATTGTAGTTACCGTTTTTGGTTAGAGCCATGATTTTTTTTCAAGTGGCAAGTCGAGCCCAAAGCTGTAGCTCGGCAACCTTTTGCCACATTGGCGTCAAACTTGTTTTGAGTCATCAGAACCTAAGGCTGACCCCAAAACACAAGTTACTTAGAGTGCATAATAAACATAATAAAACCTTATATGGTGAATTTAAACTCAATCCATTTGAATTTGATTAGTTTTATTTCATTATGCCTAGAATCGCATCTATATGTCTTTGTTTTTGTGTTCGATGCTGTTTTCGTTCACGTTTTGCTGCGTTAAACAGATGGTTAAGTACATGTGGACTTTCAGCTTCAGGGAATAAGTTTACTAAAGAAGCACAAATGCCTCATTGTCGTTTAAAACCAGACTCGCACATTTCTAGAACCGTACATTAGAGTTTTTTGTCAATTCTCAGGAAAAGATTATTTGTGCTAAATTTAGATTCAATAGTTAGATTTCTCATGCTAATCCAATGCTGTTTTCCTCCCCCCTGTTGTCTGTGGCTCTCTCTCTCTTTCTCAGTCATTGCATCAATCAGATCCTGGAAAGCGTGAGCCACATCCATCAGCATGAAATTGTGCACAGGGACCTCAAGGTGAGTCATGCCGTCACTGTGGCAACATGGCAGGAGGAGAGCCTGCGTCATCCAATGGCTTCTCCGTCATTTGAACACACAACGCACACATAACACACTGAGCATCTTTATACTGGGGAATGTTTATGTGCGGCTGACGTCAGCGTGTGACCAGAAGACTGGCAAGACTGGAGGGGTCAGTTGATGGCAAACATTAGGAGAGCAGTCTAGTTTAATAGAAGATGGAGAGATTTCATTCCCACTCATCAATCTTAATGTGATATCTTCCACATCTCTTGTCAGATTTTTACAAATTCATGAGTCTGATGGTTAAAAAGAGGATCTTCTTTTAGAAATTAGTTAGAAGTTAGATTATTTAGAAGTTAGATTCTAGAAGAATATTCTCTTTTTAACCATTTTTGTCCTATTCTTGTCTGTATCTTGGATGTGGATTTAGGTGTGCGTTTGAAATATGGTTTATCTTTTGTTTCATGTTGCTTCTGGTATCATCATTGGACTACTTGCACAACTGCTTTCGTATTACATTTCAGATATTTCAGCTATTTCTTGATATTTTCTGGATTTTCCGAAAGGTAGAACAAAGTATGTTGTTTATGCAAAAAAGCAATTTTTTTTCTCACTCCGAAAGAAAGCTTTGAAACTGTTTACCATTTAGTTCAGACATAGTTATGGCAGTATAAAAGTTTGATTCTGTTGCTTACAACGCCATGACTGTTGGCTTAACATCAAACAACAAATAAGTGATTTGCACCCTGCTCTGCACTCTCTTAAAAATGAACTGTATCCACTGTTTCTTCTAATCAGGATTTTGTAATGAGCAGTAAAATGTTTACGTATTTTCACACCACGACAACAACCATCTCTTGGTTATCCTCTTGCCATCTGTTGTAATATTATTGAGGTGGAATCCTAAATTGTACTGCCCCAATATCCATTTTTTGGTCTCCTTTTAGGCTTATTACTCCGTATGTCACGTTTGTGACGTCGATACAGACTCATTAGACAGATTTGTACAATCCCAATGGTGGAAGGTAATAAACAAAAAGGTGTTTGACCCCATATTTCCTCTTCCATGCCTCACCCTTTCCATTTTTAAAGCAATTGCAGACAGTGACGTGCTGGTTGACGTCCTGGTTGCTATGGAAGCAAGTATGATGTCACAGAGGCTGGAGAGTGTTTGAAACATGTGCTGCTTCCTTTATTAATTTCTTGGAAAAAAGTCTGATCAAAGGAAATCTTTCAAATGCAGGTGAGAATAGCACTTGAAATGTCAAGGAGTCTATAGCCCAAGAAAGAAGTCATATGAAAGACAGATCCTCAGAGCTTCCTTACGAAGCAAGGTGGCTATATTGGGATGTGAGATGCTGGATTTGCAGGGCGGTGAATGAAAAGTCTTTTTAACAATAGATGCATAGCAAGATAAGGTCTCTTCAAATAGGCCTTGAATCTAAATTCATTATACACATATCAGCTACTCGACTTAGGAGTCATGTTTCGATTACCATATGAATATTCAGTAGATTGCATCAATTGGACCATTTGCAATTCAGAACGGTGATCTAGCTATGTCAGCGTGACCTAATTAACATTCATTCCAGTGAGCAGTCTCATGTCATGGCGTCACTGAAACAGTCTTCCTTTAAAAGTATAGTTGTGAGATATAAGAGGTGAGGAGTCTGTGTGAGGGTCAGGGATGTGTTTGAGTTTAAAGCCAGTGAAATGTGTGGGGCAGCTCACCCCTGCTCTTGAAGCATGAGATAACAAGCCCTACTCTGACTCTTTATCAATTATGCAGCTCAGAGCAATGGGTGTAGTGTCACAGCTATCCGTCTTCCTTACACACACTCACACACAACAATAAGGTATAGTCACCAAATATTTCCTGCCTCTTCAGAGCTGTGCACTCACAAGCTGGCATGATATTTCTTTTTCACTTGATTCACTCTGTGGCTCAGCGTTTGTATTCTACGGAGTGATGAAAGAGTTGTCTCATTGAACATGCTGGATAGGTTTAAGTTCTTTATTACAGATCACAGCTCATTAGAATCAGCCACTGCTTGCTTTTCTAGAGTCATGCACAGAATCAATGAATAGACGCATGGGATTGAATTTAAACACCAGCTCATAGTTTTGCGTAGTTTACATTCTTACCTGTGCTTATGATATGTCTGTCATCTCTGTGTTGTCCATAGGAAAAACTACAAGAAATAACCAGTAAACAAAACGGTTTATGTGACTTGTGTTCACATGTGTAGTTGGTTCTATTTGTCTATTGAAAATAAAAAGTGGTGCATTGAGAAATCTTTGATTTACTCATTTTAACCTGTAGTTAAGTACACTAAGTACACAGTTTTTACCTGTAGTTGCACCCTTAGTAGAACAGGTGAAGGGTTCAATTGAAAGTACAGCTAGTTTCAGATCTAAGTGTACAAGACGTAACTTGTGGGCTATTATCTAAGCATTACCAGTACATTTTGCTAAACTTATTTAAGAGTTCTAAGAGTTTGTACTTCAGTGTCTGAATTGTAATAATCATTTTCTGTACGTAAAAGTCTTCATGATTGCTCTTCATACTGGATTTGATGACAAGGTTTGGTTAAAGCCCATACATTGACAGGAATTTTACAGACACAAATATTTTCAGATGCAGTTGTAAAGATATCATATAAATATTGGGTTTGAGACCCAATGTGATATATTTTTTTTTGTTGTTGTTTCCATCTATTATTCTCTCTTTTCTTATAATACAGTTATGCAATGCATTCAACTTTATTGAAAAAAAGCACATTCTTAAAAATTGCCCTTGTGTCCTGTAGCCTGAGAACTTGCTGTTGGCCAGTAAGATGAAGGGGGCGGCAGTCAAGCTGGCTGATTTTGGCCTTGCCATTGAAGTGCAGGGAGATCAGCAGGCCTGGTTCGGTAAGTCCTTTCTCTACTCATTAGTGACTGATTCTTAAAAAAACAAACAAAAAAAAAAACTAGTAACAGTAATAACGTTTCTTTTATTTACTTTATTTACTTCGCTCATATCTGTGATATTTGCCAGGATGTGTAAACGTTAGGGATGTAATGGTACGCTAAAATCGTATTCGGTTCGGTACAGTGTCTTGGAGAGTTCGGTTCGGTACAAAACAATAAGAACTTACATATTCTTCATTTTAAAAAGCTGCCAATACACAATAGAATTCTTGCATAAAATAAATAAAAGTGACACATTTGGGTGATATTTTAAATAAATTGCACTCTTTATAAAGAAAAACACATTGTTTTAAATAAAAAATTAAATACTCCAACTAGTTAGGATAGATTACCTATCCACATTTTCTGAAGAGAGCACAGATCTGGTTGCAGTAGTGAGGTGGGAGGGTCTTCAAGCGCTGGCTTCTCTTTCGCTGTGTCCATTTCTCACAGCTACTCGTGCAGGGCTACTGTGTTTCACTCAATAGCGTCCGTGCGGAAACTCGCCTAGGAACATAGTTCCACTGCGCTTAATATCGCGCTAATAATACATTTATATAATTTAATAAAAATACAGAATACCGAAACGGTACGCAAGTGTACCGAACCGAACAGGCCGTACCGAAACGGTTCAATACATCCCCGTGAACCGTTACACCCCTAATAAATGTATATAACGTATATATTATTGATATCCTTGTGGCCTTGTAGGATTTGCCGGAACTCCAGGGTACCTCTCTCCTGAGGTCTTGAGAAAGGACCCCTATGGCAAGCCAGTGGACATCTGGGCCTGTGGTGAGAATATAACATTTATTATGAATAATTTCTGAATAATTCAATGGTTATTAGTGTGTTTTATATGTCGTTTAACTTCTGTTATAGTGTTTGTAACTTAATATTGTGCCTCGGCCCCAGGTGTGATCTTATACATACTGCTGGTGGGTTACCCTCCATTCTGGGATGAAGATCAGCACAAACTTTATCAACAGATCAAGGCAGGAGCCTATGATGTGAGTAACCACTATAAAACATTATTTAACTGGAGCCTCAATACTATATCATTTATGGGCCGTGCTTTGGATATAATTCAGACTTTTGCCTGTTATGTTGACTGATTTGGTATGAATATGAAAGCAGGAATTTTTAATTGGCTATTAGTTTATTCTTTAGTTGCTTGACTGAAAGCTCTCAGACCAGCTCTCTTAGTGGTGAAATAGGGGTTTCAAGCACGTGATTGGATGTTCGGACAACAATGATATTCACTAGGTTCTTTAGGGCAAAATGGTATAGTACCTTGGATGTCAAAATAAGATTTTTTAAAACAAATTCGCAGATTTGAGGGTAACCAGTGCAGCTCCTTGACCTCATCAATCCAGGTTCTGTCCTAATTAATTCAGGGGCTACTAAAGCACTGATGTAAAACAAATGTTGTTTATTTTAAAACATGCTTGTTAATGTTTAAAGCTCAGGAAGAGCTCTTATATAAGTGCCTTTCACCAATTTGATGGATACTTTCACAGTTGTCCCTATACAGAGATTTCAGTGCCACCACATCGACCCAGAGTGTCAAGCGCAGATTGAAGCCTTTGTTAATATTTAATTGGTGGGAATAGAGAGCTAAAGTTCTCAATAATAAATGATGGCAGCCCCTTCGTCTAAAGCTCAGCAGAGAAAACAGGAGTTGTTATCATCTTATAAACCCCCGGATGAAGACCCGAGCTCATTATCTATTTGCACCAACTTTTGTCCAGCTAGTGTAGCATGATCTGGACATGGCTTTCAGCTTGTTTGATTTCATTAAGGCTTTCAGGCTCCACTTTAGCGTGGTGCTGTTTTGCAGTGTTTACTACACAGTGGCTTTGTCCATTTGAGGAAGTGCAGTTGCGTTGGAGAGATGGGATTACAAAGATCAGGTCTAATTTCAGCGTTTTCGGTTATCCAGGTGGAAAACTCCATTCGTCCTTCCATCAGTTTAACAACTTTTCCATTATCTTGTTAACACCCTTTACAGACCTTGGAAGCTATTGATCAACAGGTTTTCGCTGTACACACTGTTTTACTGTCTGTATAGGACGGGTAAAAGTGGAGGAAAGGTACAGTGCTCAGGACAAACGAGTACACTCCCATACTATACTTCTAAATACCACCACAAATGTGTGCCTTTGATTGCAAACAAGATATTTGGTGATTTGAGTCTTAGAAGAAAAACCAAAACACTTAAGACTAAAAAATTCTTATTAACATGCGGTCAGCCCGAGATGAGTCTAGTGATTAGTTTAAGAGGTGTCCAGCAGACAGGTGACTATAAAAGGCATTGCTTAAAAAATAAAAGTCCTTCCCATTTCATGCTGTCAGAAATGGCTCCCCTTGCAAGAGAAATGTCGCAAAATCTGAAGGAATCCTGAAAGTGATCCAAAGCTTCTTCTGATGAGAAGGGTTGAAGAAATTCGCCTGCAAGTTCGAAGAATGGCATGCATGGATATAGTCCTTGAAGGAAGCCTCTTCTAAAGCCCATGCCCAAAAAGAGAAGATGCTGTCATCACTCCATGCACCCTTTCAATGATCCAAAACACACATCTAAGTATTTCTCCTGATCTGAATTCTGAAGAAACAAGTTGGGCATCACAACGATATATCTCCAACCTGTTCATTCTTAAATGAGTTGGTGGCATGGGTTAAATGCCTAAAAGAGTTGGTGCCATCCTTAACCTCTTAAGCCCGAGAGTCCCCGGTACCGGGGACTTGCCCCCTTGTGCGTTACATTTTCACTCATAGCTCACTAATTCTGAGAATAACCCAGACATATTAAATACTGTTGTGTTCAGCGGAAACTCCTCTAAAAACGTATCTAATTCAATTTCATATCCGTTAACCACAGCTCGAACGCCATGCAAATAAACAACAACATATCCGGAGTATAATTCATGACCACGTTTTTGTTTATGTGCGATATGTATCCACAATATAAACGGAAACACCCAAACCATTACATTAAATGAAAGCTAACAACCAGCTGAATCCAGTGATATGCAACTCATTAACATTGCATGAAGTATTTCAGAGCAGGGAGCGAAAGTTCCCCGAAAAAACGCCAGCAAAAACCAAGCAAGCATGTAAATCTTGTCTTACCTTTGCCGTTTTTTTTCAACAAAAAGTTATTTCCATAGCGATAAAAGTCCGTTTGTTATGTCCGGTCGATAGCTTCGCGGAAACTCCATTTTGGATCTTTTCTGTTGCTCCGTGGTCTCATGACGTCACCAAATATGGAATGACTCCCCGTGCGTAAGAGGTGGTCTCTCCACGCTGCGCGTCGTGTGATTCGTCGGCGATCCCGTCAGTCTCAAAATGGTTGAGCTGATTGGCTTCTACAGATTCAAAGCTTTTGAACGATATATAGAGTTCCTGGATTGGACAGATGGTCGGGGGGTAGGGACACGCAGAAGCTCGACGTCGAAAGCGTTTGTGAATGAAAGGTTCCCAAAAGCGCAGCAAGATGGCGTAAATGAGCTTCTACCCCCCTTTTACAGCGTTTCTTTAGGAGTTTTTTTTTGCTGAAATCATGTCCGTAAGCAAGAAAAGAAGACTATGAACGTAGCTGAAGCTTTGGACAAGATTTTTCCATATTTCAATTATTGTGCCAAACTGTGCCAACATGGATTACGCCTGAACTTTGTTCAATCAAAACCTTTACAGAATATTAGTTTCTTGTAGTATGAACACCAAACTTGCTACAGATGTCCTTGACATGTAGTGGTTACAATTGATTGTGTTTATTTGCTTCGTTATAAGTAAAATAAGGAGATATTGGAAGAAACGTGTTTTTTTTTTTAGGCGGAGTTCATTTTTTGGCCATTCCAACATCAATTACTCTTACCCAGTGTTCTTGACTGTCAAATTAACTCATCCACACCACTCCCCAAGAACCTATCTTCATTTTGATACCAAGATTTGCAGTTTAGGCCTTGTAAAAGCTGAGAAATGCCTTAAAAAGTAAAAGTATAGGATTTTCGGAAAATAGGCCTCAGGGCTTAAGAGGTTAAAGTCATTTTGCTCACACAAAAGTCTAGATGTAGTCGTTTTTGTTGCAGGATGTATTTATTTTTGATTGAACAAATTAATGAAGATGAAGATCTTGTGATCTAAGTAAGATAATTAACCTTTATTTCATGCTATCAAGTGTTCAATAAAACTCATCCTTGTGAAAAGTTTTTAGAAAAGGTGTACTCATTGATGCTGAGTACTATAATTTTTACATAGAGTTCGAATAGCTACTTAATAAAACAAAACAAAAGACCAAATGTCTCAAGTAATTTTGAGCCATACAAGTTTAACCAATTTACAATTTACTTTGAAGTATTATCAAAGCTCTGTTCTGATTGGGTAACAGGATCAAACAGGCTACACGAGATCAATTGCGGTTACATTTTCACCATAACAATTTAAAATTCTTTTAAAACTCATTTATTCAGTATTTGTTTTTTAATTCAACTGGAATGGCTGTCTACAGCAGTGTGTGTTAAAACTGCCCTTCATCCGAAAGCTGCTCACAGTAAAGACTGACCGCTAGAATTATGATGCAGGTCTTCCCTATCCGTTTGAACTGATTAACTCTTGTTGACACTACCAAAGGAAACTCTAAAATTAAAATGACATTAAGGATACACATGCGTTGAAGGGGTGAAAAACTTTCAGGAAATGGTTCCTCAATGGCTACCAAACACACTCTGTTAATTAGCGTAGCCAAAGTCCACCATTTGCGGCTGAGAAAAATATTAAATACAAACTCACAGATTCAATGTGTTTGTAGTCGATGGCCACCTGACAGAGTTTAGTCCTCACTGCGTACATCAGCTTTCACGCTCAGATTTATTTCCTAATGGTGAAAGTAACACAGGTATGTGCATTTCTAAAGCTTTATATTGCATTTCAAATATTATGCCATTGATAGTCTTTGTACAAAATACCATGCTCCACAGTATTTTTGCAGGAACGCAGTACCATATTTGGCCACAAACTGACATAGCACTTTGTTAAATATCAAATATGAACATTGTTTTTTTATTTTTTCACGGTTTAGTTTCCCTCCCCTGAGTGGGACACTGTTACTCCGGAAGCCAAAAATCTCATTAACCAGATGCTGACCATCAACCCAGCAAAGAGGATCACAGCTGACCAAGCGCTCAAGCATCCATGGGTCTGCGTAAGTAGCCTCAGCTAAAACCGATGTTGTATTTTGTTGCCTTGATGAGAATCTTAAATTGATGAGAAACTTTTTGGTGATTGTTGATGCATTGTTCATATTCTCTTCTACTTGACCTTTGATGATGTAATTACGTTGGCTTGTCAATGCCAACATATTGTTACTCGTCTTTTGATTCGGACAAAAGATTTGAAATGCATGTCCTCCTAGACCATTCAAACTTCAGCCACCAAACTTATCTAAGATATTCATACTGGTCTGACTTGAGTATATCTTTTCAAATTGCTGGGAATGCTTTCCATTGACTTCATATGCCATTGTTATTTTTATTCCATTGTTATTTATATAACTCCAACTGAGTACTTAATGGAAATTCACCACATTTGTGGAATTTTTCAGTCTGTGCAAGAACTTACCAACCACTGTGCAAAAGTTTTTGCATTTGATGATACAACCTTCGGTTCAAAAACTTGGACAGAGACGGATAACCTCCACAAGTTTGGTCATTTTGAATATTATATGGGTTTTTCTGTTTCACAAAGTTTGACGTTACAAGTCGGGCAAGTTTGGTGGCTGTAGCTCGAACCTTCTAGGAGGAGATGTCAATGTAATAAACCAACAAAAATCAATATTTGCATAGTTACTCTTAGCAATTTTTATGTAAATGGATTGTAATAATGTCAGTTTAAGCAGTTTTTTTTCATGTATTCTTTCTCTACTTAGCAACGCTCCACTGTCGCTTCCATGATGCATCGCCAAGAAACCGTGGAGTGTCTGCGCAAGTTCAACGCTCGCAGGAAGCTGAAGGTTCGAGTCAAGCTTTGATTATTAGTTTGATTTCAGTAGTGCTATGACTTCAGAACTATAAACACGATCCAATCTACATCCAGATCCTAAAGATGCATTTGTATGTCCTGTAGGGGGCTATTTTGACCACCATGCTGGTATCCCGGAACTTCTCAGGTAAATCCATTATATATATTATTGAGATTCTTTGAGGGACCAGCTGTTCTGTTTGGAGCATTGTATGTTTTTTCTATCTTCGTGGCTATCTAGAGCGTTGTAGACATTGATTTCAGGTTGTTTTCTAAGAAATTAATTTGGGGTAAGTTTTTCTTTGATCCTGGAGAGCCTCGAGAGCTTTTCTCGAGTCTTCCACTCCAAACCCACATGCTCTTTTGTCTAATAGTGGGTCGGCAGCACACCGCTCCCGCCGCCCCCGCCACTCCCACCACCAGCACAGCTGCACTGGCACAGGAAGGTATGTGAGATGGGCAACTGGTGGCCATTGGCTGCTTTCCTCCTGAGCATGTTACCAAGGGGAGCCTGCTATAACCCATACTCACGGGCACTGAAACTCTTCTGGGGGGAATACATGGCACATGCTCCATGGTTTAGGTTTGGTGGCTGAATTTTTTTTATTTTATTTATTTATTTATTTTTACTTTATTAGTCTAAAGTTTAAAAATCGAAATTTTAGGCTTTTAAAAGATTTAATTATATTGTTAAAAAAAATCACACACTTCAGATCGATTGTGCTTGAGACCATAGCAACCACAAATAAAGTATTTTTTGTCATTTAAAGTGGTTTTAAAATTATGAAAACAGCTGTATGTTACAAATACTCAGTCTAGAAATTTAATTGCAATTCAAACGGTAAAAGTTCACATTTGATTTGCTCACGAGACGCAAAAATGAAAATAATCCATTGTTTGGTGTTTTTTCATGTAATAAGTGCACATACAGGTATGAATAAGTTATCAAAAGTGCTAGTCTTAAATTTACCTAATATTAATTCACAGCATGTCTATGACACGTGTTTATATGTTTAGAAAAATTCCAAATGACCACCAGTCATGCATTTGCTAATCCTTCAGAATCATATGGTTGCTAATCTGGGGTTCTTTTAAATTGTTAAACTATAATTTCGGGAAGCAAAGCAATCATATAGTCAAATTTTCAGTCTTTACAAGATGTTAGTGAAGAAATTTAAATTGTGTGTTTTTTTTCATCCGTTCACAATTTTTCAACCAATTCAAGCATAATTTTCATTTTTAGATAGCTTGTATGCAATCGTTTTTTTAACAGTGATTTATCATTTTATAGTTAATTTATGGCAGTTTAAACATTAGATAAACATAAGTATTATATTGGTCTCAAATTCAGCTCTCAGAAATGCTGGTGTATTGTAAATAAAAAAATGGTTGTTTATTTTTCTGGTTTTACAAAATGCAAAGTGAGCAAACAAAGGAAAATTATAAATTAAATCATTATTTAGTGTTCCTTTTGCCTTCAAAGCAGCATCAATTCTGAAACTTGCACAAATTTAGACATTTTTCTAAGCTTCTTAAAAAATGAGATGGCATTTTCTTTCTATACAATTCTACAATATACACATGAACTTGAAATTCAGTTACCCCCAACCATGAGAAGCATCTTTGCCTCCAGACTGCACTGAACATCTAAAAACACAGGGTTTGGGCTTGTGAGAAGATGTTTTGTGCCGTTGTCAGGAGATTGGGATGGTAAGAGGTGTATGCTGAAAAATGTATTATGTCCTCCACGTGTGCTCCGTTTGGAAGCATAATGCATTATGAGTGTGTTCTCTTGGTGATGGTCCAGGAATGCTCTGGTGGGGTTAATCAGATCCACCTCAAGAAACCATGCCATTTTCAACATTGTCGCTCAATTTAAGTCTTTTTTTTTTAAATAAAATCTGTGTTAGTGGGTGGTTGACAAATAACACAAATCTGAGCCACATTAAGATAAAAAGTTATATTTTTAACAAATATATTTAAATGTTGTTCCTCGTACAATATATGTAAAATACCATCAAAGGTGTGTATTTTAAAGATTTCTACTTTGATTTTTGATCCAAATATAAAAATGTCATATGGTATTGGTGCAGCAAATTTATTTAAAAAATTGATATTTTCAACACAACACAAACATATTATTGAATGATATTTGAAGTAAAAAACTTTTTACACTTATGTGTCAACCACCCATGTGCACTGATGAAAACAAAACAATTTTATTTCAAATACAAAGAGTTATAATAGCAATAACAAAACAAGTCAAAGAACAAGTTGACATTTCAGACAGGTGCTGATCTGTTTAAAAACTGTGAACGTAAACCAAACATTTGATTGTGCATAAACTCATCCCTGCACACACCACACCCAAATCTTCTGCCGAACACTTGCAAAATTCCCAGACCAGAAGCACAAGACCAACTCGCTCTGCCGGAGAACAGTATTAAAACTATTATTTGTATTAGTAAAAATCTTTTATTGAAGGGAACATGAACTGAGAAACCAAAAAGTGCTTTTGACATATAAGACCTGATAGAAGAGCCTGCCAAAAATAACAAGTGTTACGATGTAGTTAATCATGCCTCTGCCAAGGGTCAATAACATGCCATCCCACCCTGTGTCTATGTAATGTATTTTTAAAAAGAAAATGACCCAAAACGCTCCTCCAGGTTGTGTAATGGCAATTTGAGCAAGAGGAGGAGTGCCATGGATTGCTGTGTTCGTAGTTTTGATGTTTCCAGTGATGATTTACAATGTAAACAGTCATTCAAGTTCAAAATAGAAAAAACATTAAAGCGAAAGGTGTATTCAGACCTTTGAGCCCCTCATAGCTTTTACATCTACGCAACTGGGAATTTTGCATCTCTTAAATGCTATGTGCCCAAGATGCTAGCCATTTCCTGTTTCATGTGGATGGTTTCTTAAGGTGGTTCATGCCTCACAGTTGAAAGTCTGGTCGGTTCATGGGCAACCGGTACTGAATGCTGACATGCGATTGCCTGTAATAAGAATGAATGTCTGCTGTACATGTTTAAATCAGCATGCTCCAGTGGAACGACTGGTTGAGAAGAACTCCTGCACATTGATGACATTCCCAAATACAGCTTTTAGCATGTTTTTGTGCATGCAACTTTTCAAGTAATGGGATCCAAAAGCTCTTTTGTCTCGCTTTGGTTCATTTTTTGCCCGTCTCTTTATTTTAAACAAAACCAGCATGTCTTTGAATAATCTGGTTACTGCTTTATAAGTGGACAGCAGTTGGCGGTAGCTCGTGAAAATCATTACTTATTTATTTTAGAGACAGTAGCCATCACAATTAAAGGTGATTTCCTTCAAGAAACTCCGGTGTTTACAGTAGATGTCATTTACAGTCAGTTTTAAGCTGCAGAGCTAATGAATATAGGGAATTTATATGCAAATTCCGTTGAAAATTGAAAAAGCAGTGGCACCTGCTTAAAACTTTTGTGTAGTTTTGTACATTTACTGTTTTTGCCTTATAATGTGTGTAATGTATGATTAACATTAATATGCAGTTGATTAACTGTTTATTACCAGCTTATACATATTTTGGTGTAGAAACCTGCTATTAACCTGACTTTTAATTAATCAATTGTTGTTAGAGATTGCAGATATAATAAGCTAAAACCCTCCAGAATTATGTTTAATGCACTGAAAAAGTTACACTGTAAAAAAGATTTAGCATTTAATCAAGACAGTTTTTTTGGCAAGACAAAAGTTTTGTCGCCTATGCAGAAATGTCACAAATTTGCTGCAAGTACATAAATATGTCAAGCAAATTAAGTAGTGGTGCTGTGCGATCCAGATTTAATATCTTTTATGACTTCCCTGAGCTTGAAGGACTGCATCCATGCGGTATGGCAAGGATTCATTCCGTTTTTTGGTGAATTCATTAGGAATAGCATAGAAAGTAGGCTTGTATGCCTCCCAGAGTTCATCATTCGGTTTAGTCTTCCACGCTTTCTCAATGATGTTTATGTCTGGTGACTGAACCGGCCAATCCTGGAGCATCTTGATCTTTTTCGCCTTGAGGAACATAGAGGTGGAGGTGGAGCACCTTCCTGCTGTGGAATTTGGCCTCTTTTGTGTTTGGGAACATGTTTGCAGAGTTTGATGAGAAAGTTTCTTTTATACAGACTTGATACCCAATTAATCCATTAATAGTCACATGTGAAGTTTGTATAACAAGGCGACAAGACTTGCGTCTTTACCAAGCTTTGAATACTAAAATAGTTTGATATTTTCTTTTTGCACTGAAACATTATTACATTGGGATTAAAATGAGGCATTTCTTGTAATAAAAAAATCATATTTCAATGCCACTTCAGGCCAATTTGTACACAAGCGACAAGAATTTGCGACAAGACTTCAGGAACCCTTTGTTTTTTTTTTATCTTTTAGAACATTTCTTACCAGGAATTTCACCCTCTGGGCTAATGGAATCAATTGGAATGTAAATCAAATAAGGTCACAGTCCTACATTGATTATGTAAAGTTAGGTTTCTATGGAAATATGACCATTGTGTCAAATGTAATGAAATTCTCAATAGAGACCAACCAGCATCTGATTAGATTGTACACACACAAACCATTGATGTATCTGATGTTGAATGGTCAGGGGATTGAAGGGAGAAGACATAAGACATTAAATCAAGAGTGGGTGGCCAGGCAGATTGGAGGGCAGTGACTCTTATTATTCTCAAAACCATTGAGTTCTACAAAGAGAAAACTCTAGGCTTAGAGTTCTCATTTTGAACCCATAAGTTTATAGACCCTGACAAAATGTTTGATTTCTTGGCCATTTTCCGAAAATCTGAATAGTATTAGTTATAGTTTATTGTAGTTGTAGTTATAGTTCATTGTCAACTCTTTTTAGTTCATAATGTCAAACTTTCCAAATGACCCTGATTAAAAGACCCTGTCGCACTCCAGCACTTAATATCCCTTCTTTAACATCAATGACAGCCTGAAGTCTCTTGAGGTTGTTGTGTATGAGGTTCTTTATCTTCTCCATTGGAAAAGCAGTCTTAAAAGCCTCTTATAAATTCTTCAGGAACTGAACATTTGAGTTCTCCCCAGAGTGGTTCAATGATCCTGAGGTCAAAAGACTGAGATGACCTCTACAGAACCCCCACTTTGTTCTGGTGTAACCAATGACAAGTGGACGTGTGTTTTGGATCATAGTTATGTCGGAGTTTAAAGGCCTAAATCATTATGAAAACGTGTGATCAGGGTCTTTTAGAACATTTTTGTTGTCTTTATGATTTAAAAAGTGTAAAGACAGTAGTTCGGCTTCACCAAACCACTATGAGTCATCTATTTTGAAATATCGTTCACTTTTTCAGAAAAGGGGCCAAGAAATCAGAAAATCTGCTGAAAAAGGATGAGCACAACTGTTATTGTAAATTTTTGACTGGTTGAACTGGGATCTGCATGTAACCGTTTTGTTTAAAATATCAATGTTAATCTAGTTCTGTCGTTACTGTTGATGTCAACAAAGTATAGAGGAATCTTTATTCGAAAAATGCCCAACAATTCGATAAAAAAATCATTTTAAAACTACACACTGGGGTTTCTTTAAAAATGTAGTGATGCCACCTAATAGAAAACCCCTTGTGAGGTCCACAATTAATCTCTTCAGCACCATTTACAGCAGTTTTCCATTCATTCCAATTCAATGAGTGCCAAACGCATTGACCCCATTATTCAAGTTTAATTATTAGAAGGGTTTAATTAGAGCACAAGAGCTGCATGTTCCAGTGAAGGTGTTCTAGTCTTGAGAAGCCAGTCTCTGATGAAGCTGAAGTGAACTGAAGCAGACACACAGGAGAGATGATGTCAGCAGGCCAGACAGGAGATGTCTCTGCACAGCATGGACTCAGCATGAACAGAATAACCTCCAGCCATCCTTTGATTTGCTTCATCATCTTGTTTGCAGCATTTTAACAAGCTTTAAATTGATTTATTTCACCTCTTCCCCTGTTTCCAATATTTCCTCACAACTTCTTTTAAAGGTAAGGAAGTTTGAGGATTCTGTTTAGGATGTTGAGTCACGCGCTAATGTTTTTGTGCATGTCAGATGTTTGTAGTGATGGGTGTAATTTCGCATTTCTTGGTGAGGTGTATTTCTGGGAGCAAGGCGTTGCCGTTTGCTTGTTGTGTGTCTGGTGGCATTGCACTACTGTATGGTCATGGGTCACTGTCATGTGAATGGAGTTGTCCAGTGTTGTTTATCATTTTTATTTATTTGTGCTTGTATTTTTTATTGTTTTCATTATTTTTCTGAAGATAAATGTTTCAAAAGCACACTGTGTTAGATCATTTAATCACTAAGCAGTGGGTGTGTAACAATATATCTTGGCACAATATTTTGCTAAACAAATCAGAGTATGCCTCTTCGTGTTACTAGGATATTTCGACTTGGAATTTTAGCACTGTTTGAATAGGAACCGCAAACAGTTAATCGAGAAACAAGAGGATCTTTGCAAATCTAAGCCAAAACCAAAAGCTTAAATTTAGAATAAAATCTTGATTTTCTTATATTAAGAAGAATTTTCTAGTTTAGTATTTTATGATATAGATTTTCAAGCATTTAAAAAAAACCCATTCTGATCATTTATTTGCTTTACAATCTTTAAAAACAAAAACAAAAAAATTGACTCAAACACTTAAATTTCTGGTTTGTTGTGGAATTATTGTGTAACGTAATATTATTTGCTAAAAAAAAAGAAGAAGCTGGGTTGTACTAAAAAAATTATATCAAGAAAAGAAACTATTTGAAACAGCAAATCGTATATTTGAGAATATTACAAACATCTGATTTTAGAAACTAATGTCAAGTACTGATAAAAACCTCTCTTGGAACAGGACAATAATTCTTAAATATAGTATATCTTTGATCAAGCAAAAAAACTGACAATAGGGAAAGTAAATATGACTTGGTAAGATTTCCTGAAACAAGATTACAATTCCTATGGACAAGAATCTTTAAACAACCAAAATGTTTGGTTTCGAGTTCATATAAATGTCAATACGTATGTCAATAATTGTCCAAATGTCAAATGTCTTTGTTTCAAGTCAGTTTCAGTTTTTTTTATACAAATCAATCTCGACCTTGCTTTTTTTCAAGTTTACAGTCTTAAAATGTTTTATTTCATTTTCCAAATTACACTTTGTACATAGATAAAGCTGCATGCCTTTGTAATAAATAGCTTTCTAAAGCCTACCTTTTCATTTATGTTTCTTTCTTTTTTTTATATTTGTTGAGGGAAAACCGTTATGTGTATCGTATTGTGAGCAGAGTATGTCGTTACACCCCTACAAACTACAAACAGTTTTTTTAATACAGTGAAGGAATGAAGTTTATGACCTCGGGTAAATCCAGCCACTAGATAAAATTAAGATCCTCTAAGTGATTTCAGTATAAAAGGCACCAGTCTATGGGAACAATCAGTCAAGTCTAAAGAAATACCTGAGCATTTTAAGATCCAGAATGTAGACTTACACAAGGCAGCACTTGGCTTAAAGCAGCTTGGCGATATGGTGATGACAAGCAGTTCAGATTACATGCAAATTGACCAAACAAGAAAAATAATGAGCATAGCCATGAACTTCATGGAGGATCTTGACAATGCAGAGGCAGATTAGAACGGTCACCAAGAAAACAATTGTAATGCACTGCACCTGAGGGTCAGAAATCCTGTTGTGTACTCAAATGTAAATTTGCCAATAAACATCAGAACGATTCAGGGGAGAACTGGGTCATTGATGCATAGCATGCAATTACATAGCATCAAAGGAGTGGAGCACCAAGATTGGGTGAGACCCCCTTTCTCAGTCAGGGCACTGAAGTCATGGATGGTAATGAATCACAACACATGACCAAGGCTGTAAAGGAAGATGCACATTAAGGTCCAAATTTGTGGAGGGACCTGAAGTAGCCTCAAAATATGCAAACACCCTCCTGTGTGGAAATCTGGTGCCAAACAAGAAGAAACATCTGGCTGATGGTTAAACATGTACAATGCCATTAGATTTTAATTCACGCCTCCAAATTAATTTTTTACAAACCTTTTGCGGACTTGATTCATTGGTGCAATTTTCTTTTTTTTCCCCCAATGTTCTGAATCAGCAGGGGGTCCCATGTTTCTTTCCTTCACTGTACGTATTTTATTTTAGCAGTTAGGTCTTCCGGAAACATTGTTTTCACCACCATGAAGCAAATGCTTCACAAGTGTGCACATTTCTAAGTGTAGTTTTTTCGTCTTTCAGCATGCAAAAGTTTACTCAACAAAAAGTCTGATGGTGTGAAGGTAAGCCCCTCATTTTAATTTGCACTTTCCAATGTTTTTGTTGCATAAATAAATGAAACTTTGCTTCCCCAGGTACTTTGTTTGATGCAATCTTCTTTTAATTAGGGACTAGCTATATTGTTTTCCGATGTAAACATTTAATCTGAACCACTATGATCCAGAATTATTTGGTAAATATTGAAAGCTACCAAACGTCTGATTATTTATCAGAGACCTCCATGAGAACAGGGCCATCTGTGCATGCAGTGAATATTTTTAGATTCAAACAAGTGTCTTAAATTTTAACACTTTTGGCCAAAATAACAGTCACACGTGGCTAGCAACTTCTTGTGGTTTTCTTCTCTGTGGGATCTAACCAGCAGCTTAATCTTTTTTTCTTTCACTGGCCTGTTTTCAATGTTTCCCTGTTTTGCCCTCCCCTGTTCAGAAAAGGAAGTCAAGCTCCAGTGTTTATTTGATGGTGAGATCTGTTCCATGTCTCCCTCAACTGTTTCTCGCTCTCTCTTTTTTTTCTTCGTTGAGATGCTTAGGAGCTTGTTTGGTCCTCATCGAAGAGTTTTGTGAATCATGGGTTCCCATCACGTTCATCTTGTAGCATACACATGTTTTTAAATACATCCCACTCTCATTACCATTCAGGTGCTTTCATGTAGGTTTTTTATTCTGTCAGGCATTTAGAATCAGTGACATGCAACCAGGGCTAAAGTTTGCTCGGTGTCAGTTGTGCTCATAAGTTTAGAAAATGAGAATGATGATACAAAAAAAGCTGTGTTTACTCTATTTAAATTAAAATGATAACAGAAACTTTCCAAACGTTTACTCATTTCCCCTTTAACATCGATAACAGCCTGAAGTCTCTTGAGGTAGTTGTTGATGAGGTTCTTTATCTTCTCTGTCAGTAAAACAGCCCATTCTACTTGGAAAAAAGCCCTTAAATTATTGGGCTGTGTTGCATGCACTGCACGTTTGAGTTCTCCCCAGAGTCATTCAATGATCTTGAGGTTGAATGCACATTTTCCTCTGTTATTCTTCAATAACGTGCTGCATTTATCCTTCCATCAAGTTTTTCTATGAGGGGGAAAATTCCTCTTTTCTGGAAAATGGGTAAAAAAAATCTAAAAATATGAGCGGAATCGTATCTGAATTGAAAAAAAAGAAAGTGCTGTTGATCAAGTTTATCAAAAGCTGTTTTAGAACCGTTCTGTTGCTGGAAATTTCTATTTTCCCCACAGTCTTTAGTGCGCCAGCAATCCCTGTTGCCATGGCAATAGCTGCAGTGGATATGACATCATGTTTAAATTAATATTGTATAGAATTAATCTTATGGCTATCCGTTACCTTTAACATGGGGTTCTTGGGACTCTACAGAGAGAGATGGACAGCAGCCTCCTCCCATTCACTCTGAGCTGCTGCTGCTGTTAATGTAGAGTAAGGCGTTGTTTACACTGCAGGACTTGATGCTCAATTAAATCTTTTTCAGCCTCTTTTTACGTTGTTTCAATTTCTACTCCTCTGTTACAATTGCTATAGCGGATCTAAAGTGTTCACTATGGAATATTGTTGTGTACTCAAGTCATTTAGCCGAAGAAACGACAAGAACATAAGTTTCCAGAAGTTACAGAAATGAGAAAAATGTAGTTTAAAATTAGACGGGACATTGGAGCAGATAAGAAGATCATTTATTACCAAAACTAAATTATTTTATGGTGATTTGGTGTAGATTACGAAGAACACAATAGTGTGTTCGAAACATTTCGTTCTGGGATGTTTCTTTAAACACTGACTGGAATCTGGAAGCTATAGAGGAAGGTTCAGTCCTGTCACTGTTTACCTTGAGATTGTGGACCAAAGAAAGGAAAACCTTGAGATTGTAAGAAGAAGGAAGAAAGTTGTTAAGAAGTTGTTATATAGAATAAAATACATACAAGTTTGCAAAATTACATGTTCCTAGCTAGCTAGATTCTTCGGACATTGACGATTAGATTGTTTCATATATGTATTTTTGTATATTGTGTAAGGAGCTTATCCTTTTTAGACTCTTAATTATGTTCAGAACAATTTTTCTTTCATTAAAAGACAGTTGATTTACTTCTCTGCTGTAGAAAAGTACTCGGTTATAAAATCAGGAGGAGGTTAAAATTGAACTTAATAAAGATGAACTTGCTAGCGTTAGCGGTTTGCTAACGGCTTCACCCACAAGTTTATTAAGTAGTCTTACCTGAATTTTAGGCCCAATTTCCCCACTCATTTTAACAAACACCATTTTTCTAAATTCTGTGACTTGTGGAAACTTATGTTCTTTTCCTTTCTTCGGCTAAATGACTGGCATTCGCGTACACAACAATATTCCATAGTGGAGGCTTAAGATCCGCTGCCCCTTACAGCCTCGACTTTCATTCAAAATGGCGGCAAGCTGAATAAGGTCCAGTGGTGGGAGAGATCTTGGATTGTTGGACACTATTAGTGTTTACCAGCGAGTAGTGCGCATGAACTACTATGATGAGCAAGCCAACCTTCGATTTGTTGCGTCAATGTTTGTGCATTTGCAAAACCCCAAATTAGAGTTTCACTGCCACATTTGCTAGAATTTCTTTTGTCGTGCCTCCAACATGCTTCTGTAGAAAAATACATGCGCATATCTCCATTAAAAGGGTCATTTTGGCCCACAGACGGCTCAGGTATGAGCAAAAGGTAGAACTTTCACATTTAAACGGCAGTGTAAACAAGGATAGGGATCACTCTACTAAACAACACAAGGAAGACCATTAGGAGATGAATCAAGGAGAGGCTGTGAAATGATTCTGGAGCTTGAGACTCAATCTTGCTGTAAATGTCAAGTTGGTCACCCATTACACCACTGGAGCTCAATGGCTTCCCGTCTTTAATCTATAGGGATTCATGTGATGGTGACCACCCATTCCAGCCACAGCTTTTCTGGGAAGGTTTTCCACACAGTAGATCAAGGACTTTGTGACTTTACATCCTGTTGTTGGATGAGAAGGCCTAGCATGCACTTTTGAGGCCTTTACCTTTTACATGCGCTTTAATCTCAAAACAATAATGTATTCAGAAACGATATTTGTTAGTTACCCCTTTTAAATCAACAATTTAATTTTGCGTTGTGAGAAGGCAAAAAAAAAAATCTTTTTAGCTCCTAGCTCAAGTTTCCCAGCTGTATTAGGCGACTGAAACACTCTGACCAATCACAATGCAGCTTGTTGCTCAGCTGCGGCAACTCAGAAACGTTCTGGCAGAACGATGAATGGAGGAATGACGGCACTACTGTTCATAGCTACTGTTAAATTGACGCATTTGCTCATTTTGTTGTACAATGCTCTTATTTTGAAAGACATTGTTATGTTACGCTTCACCGAGTACTTCCTATTCCAGTTTATGACTGTTGTTTGATGTCAATCTTTGTTGTAAATACACAGAAGAAGACTGAAGCCCTCATTTGTTCATTTATAGGAAAGGGAAACAAGGATAGCTGAGGATCTGACCACTACATTTGAGACAGGAAACTTATTGATTGGAAAGCTCAACAAACTCCTTTTTAGCGGGTCAACTACTAGCATTAATGTACTTGGCTAAATATCAATATGTTAAAACAAAGCATGAGCTGTTTATTACACAATTGTACACATATTTGATTTCTAACGTTTAAAACCTGTTTTCAAAACCATTGCATTTCATTCACGTATGAAATATTTGCCTTTTCGGGTCGTTAATTTGCATAGTTCTCAATGAGTAAAGGCCTTTACTCTAATTCATTGCAAAGATGTTTTCTATATGATGCTTGTTAGAACAAGGGGCCATTTCCAAACTGTTGCTACCATGGGCTAAAGCCCAGCTCCTGAAAAACAACCCCACACCATAATCCCCCTTCCACCAACTACTCCCCAGCCCACCATATCCAGATGGAGAAGAGTGATTATTCATACCAGATAACACATCTCCATTGCTACAAAGTCAAGTCACAGTATGCTTTTCACCAGTGCATTACCACTAGAATGGAAACCCATGCTATTAAAGGGGATGTTCTTGAGTTTATCAGATTTGATTGACAGCAAACAGTTGGTGAAGTTGCTAAAAGTTCATTCGGTGCTTCAAAGTGAGTTGCTGTTGAATGGAAGATGTTGCTTTACTTGAGTGAACTGGTGGCATACTCTTCAGAACCATGGTGCAATTCACTGAGCTCCTGACGGCAGTCCATTCTTTCACTAATGCAAAAAAAAAAAAAAAAAAATGTGGCCATTGACCGTGGCCTGGTCCACCAGTGACAAAACTAGTTTATTTTCACTGTGTAAGTAATGTAAAGCATTCTTTTAAAATAAGTTTTATCTTAAAAGAGCCAGACTTTCTTTGCTGCTTTCACTTTTTCAACTTTTTTGTGCGGGATTCCTGAAATCTTTTTCTCAAATATTGCTCTCGCCTGCTTTTGTTCCCTTAAAGTAACAGTTGCACCCAGTTGTTTTTTTTGTCACAAATTTTCTTTTCACTGCATGCACTAGTGGACGATCAGGTTACCGAGGCCCCTGTGCTGAATCAAAGAGGCAAATAATGATAAACAAGTATTTAAAAAGTATTAAAGGACAATAAATAATTTGAAATTGATAAATAATGTGTCAACATGTAACTTTTTATAATGGTAATAATAAACACTCTTGTCCGTACACAATGAAAATAATTCCTAAACTAGGTAACACAATGGGATACATACTCCTGGTTGGACATAGAAAGATTCAAGCAATAGCTAAAGCCAGTAGAAGGAAGTAATTGTGTAAAAAAATATATATTTAGATGGATAAAAAAGCTGTCGCATTCAAAGGGCTTGTCACAGTGCACTGGTTGGTTGAAAGACACCAGCAGAAGTTATTTATCACCAGTTATTGTGTTCTATCTGTGACTAAAGTTCAATGCCGGTCTAGGTGGTGCTGCACATGAAGGTGATTTGGTGAGGCATCACTCGTTGAATGCAAATGAAGGCATTGCTGGTATTCAGTGATATTAGGACTAAACTTGCAACCTTCTTTCAGCACCACGCTGGCACTGTGTGCCAATAAAGTTAACCCTTTGAAGTCCAGGGCCTTTTTGAGCATTTTCTTTGACTTTCCTATTTACTATAATAAAACAAAAAAAAATGTTTACAAGTATTTGTCCATGACATTACACAACAATCCTGAAATTGTAGAAAAGGTACAATTCAAAATTTTGAGTAAATTTTGTCTCCTTTTTACTTTGAAGAGTTTTTATGTTTTATAACAAAAATCAAAAGTGTTGAGACGAAATAAAAATTATTACCCCCAATCAGGCAAACCTCCTAAACCACCTTTTTTTCCTTGTCCTGTCCTGCTCAACCACATGGGGGAGTAGGTGTTTCGTGTTTCCTCCTCTGGATGGTAGCAGTGAATTTATGTAGTTATTTATTGATTATTTTTCCCACGGACCAGTTTGCATTCATTACATCAGGACAGGAGGGTGTTAAAATGAAAGGGGGGAGGTTTCTCCTAAACCTTGTATAATGTGCAAGCACTTTTTTGTACCACTGTGATTATTTTGTGCCGGAACGTTGAAAAACACAGGCCATATCACAGGTCTTGTATTTCCGAGCATTATTCCTTCTTTTCATCACTGATTTGGGTCTGTTAAATAAAACTGAAAGACAATTTTGCATTTTCTCACATTTTTGTTAAAAATTTAATTTCACATAAGGCTAATAATTTGTCTTGATCTGTACAAGTTTGCAGGTTTGAAAAAATGTAAAAGTGTAGAACACTGTCAGATTTATTTAAAGAAAGTGACTAATATTTTTCATCCCATGTCAATACTGCTTTTCAGATAGTGGTTTGGTCAGATCATACTTGATGTAGAAGTTCATTTTGAATGGTTCTTGAACTGCTCTCAATAGAAATCAATTTGTGTTTGTCATTGTTATTTTTTCACCCCAGCCACAGACAAACAACAAAAACAGTGTAGTAAGCAGCAGCACCAAAGACAGCAGCATATCATCCACTGCACCAATGGTATTTCATCTTTCTTATCATTTCCTTCACCCTCATTATTTCATTTTCTTAAGCCTCGTCTATTGAAATGTTTATCCACGTGTTCCATACCTGTTGTGTTGACTTGCATCACTCATTACTTCACTACTCTCAGATGAAAATGTCCGACATTTCTCATGCTTTACGATGAGTGGAACGGAAACGTGCTTCTGTGCTGTGGATTTCTTTTCAACTTCCTGTTTTACCCAAACAAGCTCGCAGCTCAGCTAAAAGATGGTCATAATGATCATATTAATAAAATGAATATAGATGAACCCTGACTGCTGAGTGTCCAGGGGTAAAACAGGATCAGTAAATCTCAGGATGCAGAGGCACAAAGCTGGTGGCTTTGTTCTGAAGATGCAGTCCCTAAATGTGTGTTGTGAGAATTGTTCATTTGCTAAATTGATCATTTTGAGAGGAAACAGTGCTGCAATGATGATTTGTAAATACTACCAGTCTAAAGTTTTGGATAACTTCCACATTTCTTTCAAAATGTCATGGTACAAGTGATAATGCTCATTGAAATACTGATGTATTTAGCATTAGCATTACTGAAAAGTCTACATTTCTGAGAAAAATGTCATCATACACTCACTGGCCACTTTATTAGGTACATCTATTCATCTGGTCTTTAACACAATTTTCTAATTAGACCACCAAATAAGAGCAACTCTATGAATTTAGGCAGGTAGGCATGGTCAAACAGAGCATCAGAATGGGGAAGAAAGGGAACTTAAGTTTATTTCAGAAACTGCTGATCTACTGGGATCTTGGGTTCACAGAGTGTGGTCAGAAAAAGAGAAAATAGACAGTTAGAGGCAGTTCTGTAGGTATGCTGTAGTGATCCCAGAGGAGAATGATCAGCATTTGTAACTCAATGAACACTCGTGAGCATCTCTGAACGCTCAACGGTTATGGCGGAACGGCTAAAATCAGGAAACTGTGCCTACAATTCAAACAGGCTCACCAAAATTGGGCAATAGAAGACTGGAAAAACGTTGCCCAGTCTGAAGAGTCTCAATTTTTGCTGCATCATGTGGATGGTAGCGTCAGAATGTGGCGTCATCATCATCATGAAAGCATCAATCCATCTTGCCTAGTATCAACAGTTCAGGCTGGTGGTGGTGGTGTAATGGTGTGGGATATTTTCTTGGCGCACTTTGGGCCCCTTGGCTTCAATTGAGCATCATGTCAATGCCACAGCCTACCCGAGGATTGTAGCTGACCATGTCCATCCCTTTATGACGAAAGTGTGCCCGTCTTCTGTTGGCTACTAACAAGATAATGCACCGTGTCAAAAAATCATGAATCATCTCAGACTTGTTTCTTGAACATAACAATGAGTTCACTGTACTCATCAGATCTCAATCCAACAGAGAACCGTTCACACCATGGATATATGCCATGAATGATTAATGCAGTTCTGAAGGCAAAAGTGGGTGCAGCAAGGTGTACCTAATAAAGTGACCAGTGTACAATCTCGAAGAGCTGATTATTCAAATGCTAAGATTTAGGCTACTATTTCTTCAAAATATCAACATACTTGAATAAAAACATTTATTTATTTATTTATTTATTTATTTATTTTTTAAAATTCATTACACACTTAAGTCTTGCAATATTTTATATTCAGGCTTTTAATAAAAAACAATGTTTGCAATCCCCGAGTGATCTAAAACTTGTGACTGGTAGCATAAACTAGTTGATTTATTTGTGAAGTGTTACATTGAAGCGTCTAAAGATCTGAGATCAACGTTTGGTTTTAACAATCGCTCCCAGAAAAAAGGGAAATGCAGAGGGGAAAATAAGTATTTGATCCCCAGGAGATTTTATCGTTAGCTCTCAGACATAATTTGCTTTTGAAAAGGTGATCATTTGAGCGAAATAAGTCTTTGACCTTTTCAAAAAGGCGGTGTGTTTTGGGTTACTGTCATGCTGGAATGAACTCATGTCAATCCCCTTTAAGGAGGTTTGTTCAACAGCTCTTAGCTGTGTTTCAGATGCATACTCCCTCTGTAGGGTTCATTTTTTCAGTTTTATCCAGGTCTCAGATTTTTGGATACAATTTTCATCTGTTCAGTTGTCAGTCAGCTCCCCCAATCTTTCTCAAAGGCCACAACTGTGACTCTATTCTTTTTTTTTTCTTTAAAGAGAATGAAGTTGTAATTAGTTCTCAGCATGCAGGGACTGCATCTTCAAGTCTGGGTCGACTGGTCACTTATTAGAATCTGTGGTGCTGGTAGAAGAGATGTGTGTTTGTGCAGTAGTGTGCTTCCTGGAGGAGGAACAGACTGTGCTTGTGTTTACTGTTTGTGTAATGTCTTCGAGTGCGTGTGTTTGGGGCCTCGGTTGGTCTTGGAGAGAGCTACCTGCTTCCACTTGCTCTGGTGAAGGGTATCCAGTCCTGGCTCTATGCTGTGCGCGCTATGTGGTGGCCTCAAAATAAAAATGTATTTTTTTAAACCGCTTTATTTGACTGGGAATAGGGTTTTTTCTTTTTAATTTGATCAAATAGTAAAGTACTTGATGGTTAATGTAAATCTTAAAAAAAAATACCAGCCGGAGTCGTGAGTTCCAGCTCGTTGTGGGTAAACATTGACTCCCTGTTGTCACTCACTACAGTGGATCATTTAGTCAACAATCAACCTCTGAGGCTTGCTTTCCATACCCCGTGACATCACTCACAGGCTTCTGAAAATTGCCGTCTACATTTTAAACGTGCCCCATTCCCAAAAAGTGGAGGTCTGATGAAACCTATTTGTATGCTCTCCTCCATAGGCTTCCTTTGGGTATGTGAGCTGAGTCCCTCTACTCTGTCCAGAAATAAGCAGATAAGAAAGTTTCATTTTCATTGTGGACGTTCATCCAAAACGATCTGGACACCTTTGACTTATGGTCTTTGCATTTCTAGTGCAGTGCTCTACTGACTGAGAAACAAAACTGCAAATTAATCTCATGACTACACGGTTAAGTTACAAACAGTTGGATCTGACTGTGGTCCCTATGACAGAACAGATGACCAGCTTTTCACGGCCATAAACTCAATTTTCTGGCATTTATATGTTCCTCGTTTCAACAGAAAACAAAGTGAATATTCATGTCCAATGTTGACAAATACAACAGAGGTGTCTGACATATCAAACACAAAAGGGAGACCGCAAATTCAGGTTTCAGCTCCTGGATTCCATTTTGTTTCTTTGAATTGCAGCAATCCATTTGCTTTTCACTTTTTTGGATTTCAGTCTGTAGAATATGGCCTTAAAGTCCTTGAAAATGGTTTGAGCAGTCAATCACACAACAGCTTTTCCCCAAATTGCAGCCTTTACATAAGTAGTAATCATTACTAGCGCATACATAAATTTTTTGCCACTCACTCTATGACTTCCGGGTACCGTGATGTCATGTGCATACCTACTATAGACAGATTGATCATTTAAAACGTTTCACAATTCAAACCTGCGTCACCCAGCGCATAAGTGTCCACGTGCACTGTCCGCTATACCACGGGGCCAAACATATGTACACATATGTAACTTAATCTGCTTAATTTTGTTTTTTATTTATTTAGATGCATTTTCTGAAATACATTGATGATATGGTCATACAAACATTGGTCAGTGGTCATGTGCACCTTTTTTTGCATAAACCACTCTTATTGGCCCAGAATTTTCATAATAATGATGTCCGCTCAAGCTAATATGGTCCGATAATAGACAAAACAGCAGCTAGCATACAAGATTGAGCTATGGTTAGATTATTATTATAACAAACCAAGGTCTTATAGTTTATATTCATCCTTGGAGCCATCTTTAGAAGCAGACTTTTATTGAATAAGTGAGCAACTCTAAAAATAACCACGTCGGGCAGGATTTCAGAGCTTTTTCAAAACTCACTTCAATAAACTCTTGTTTTTAATGAAATTTAACCTATCAGCTCTTTTTGTTTTATCCCAAGAAAATGAATGCAACGCTTCAATAAAACCTGCATTTTGTGGCCACCATATGGATACTTTAGCTTAAGTAAGGGTAGAACTACAGCCCTATAGTTAAAGCAAGATGTCCAATCTGGCATCTCAGCAAGGGATGGTTGAGTCAGTGCATGGTAAACTCTCTCCTGCCTTCCCAGGAACCCCAAAGCACAGTCCTGCACAGTCCAGCCCATGGCCTCCAGGTAAGCCTCCTCCAATACTCCAGTGTCCTTCAGATACAGGCCCTAATGCTAGCCTGGCTGGGTTGTGCTGGCCTCTCTGTGTTTGATGGATCAGTGTTTGCATTGACTCTCTCTTTCCATCTTAAATGACAATTTCTTCATCCGACCCATTAGTTTCTGTCTTTCTCTTGTGCCAGGGCTCTACAGAGAGCTGTAACACCACAGAGGAAGAGGACATGAAAGGTAGTAAAGGTACTGTATCGATCCTTCATCTTCTCTAAATGTTTTCTTGTCTTCTCCTGGACCTAGTGAAAATAGGGTTTGTGTATTAGAGGTAAATAAATTATCCCTCTGGCCCTGTTTACACCTGATATTGAGATTTTCAGTGTGCACAGTGGCTACCCTAAGCGGAAATGTACTGTGGTGCAGAAACAGAAACAACAGTATAAGTTGATTAAAAAAATAGAAAACCAGAGAAAAATCAAGTAAAGTTTCTTCAATCCTTAAATCTACACATTGTTAATGTAATAAAAGATAATAAAACACAAGCAAAACACGTAATATGTACACAAATTTGAAACCTTACCTTGAGTGAAGTGATGTGTCGGAGGAGGTGGAATGGATGCAGAAAACATTGCGGCACCACGTCTGAAGGTTAACTTTCTCGAGATATTTCAAGAGAAACTAACACAAACACGGTTTCAAGCACAAGCGGAGACAGATGGAGAGACGCGTCACAGGGTTTCTCTAAGTTGTGCTACAGAACAGTACTTTCCACGTTATAAACGTTATTTCTTTTACGACACCTTCACTCTAACATTTGATCAAGTAATCTATACATAATGTTTCACTTGATTTAAAGTGTTTTGTAGCGTAACAGCCCCTTTTTTGCACTGGAAGATAGGAGCACCAGGACCCGGAAGCGCAGTGCGATGTCAGGCTAAACAAGCGGACAATAGAGCAGAACTGCTTGCGGTTTTCATTACATACGAGTTTTTCTTCGTATCTCGAAGCAAAAACTTTCCCGCGAGCATAACTCGAAGCATTCGTATCTCGGGGTACCACAGTATTTAAATAATTTGTTACTAATTTTGATGTTTGTGCAGCTCACGAGCAAAGCTGAAATAAAGTCTCCACATGACTTTGCTCCCATTGGCTGGGTGTAATAACGTGATCAGAATTCCCGCGTTTGCACTGAGGGAAGTCTGAATTTGTCACAACAAGGGAATCTGAATTCAGACTCGTATTTACATAACTAAATATTTCTAAATAAAAAAATACAACAGATTAGTTAAATACTAACATTTATTTATCATTGTTAACATTGCATTTCTTGTGAGTGCCCCCCGCTGGTAGTTGGTGCTTTGCGCAGACTCCGTATTCTGCTTGTAGGGAGTGGCGCTACTGAACAGCACTCTCCGTTGTAAATGGGTTCACCCTCCCACTTCTTTTCGAGAACAAATGGTAACAATGGCCAGGGGGAGTCATTGTGCAAGGCAGCAGGCGGTGAGGGAGTGATGGCCAGATTCTTGTGCGGTGAAAGGAGCTTGTATCTCCTCTAATGCTCCGTTATTCAGCTGTATGCTGAAAACACACACACTTGAGGGTAGTGCCAGTGACCAAACAGGGTCAAGTTGACTGAATGCTATCATAAATCAGCACAATCTCTGCTATGAAAGGGTTCCTCGCTGTGAACGCCTGAGTTACCATGACACTCATGAAGCACAAAGCTTTGTGTTTGCCTAATGGATGTTCACAATATCTGGGGGAATATTCACTTTTCAGCGCTGACCTTTGCAGGCAATAAATCCCTCTCTGGAGAATCCTTCAGCCTCAGTAACACATCTCAGTGTGATGTCTGTTGAGTCACGCAGTGCTCCGTTACAGCACAAAAAATGGTACACAACAGTTCAGCTCAATTATCTGCTGCACTGGCAGCATTCATCAGCTCTCTATTTTTGGATTGCAACGAGTCTTTATTAACTGGTTTTGGTGGATGTGGGATAATAGTTTTACCTTATGATGATCATTACCCACTAGCAGAGTTTCAGTGGGTCAGAAAATCCTCAGGATCAGGAGCCCCGATTTCGAGTTGCTGACAGGTTTTGAGGAATCACCCAGAATTGCCAATACATGTTCTGAGAGAGCTGCATTTTGGGGTGCTAAATATATGGAGCTGTCGGTAAATCACTATCAGTGTGGTGCTGTCTGACTGGAAATAATGTCTGTGATTACCTGGAGCCACTGAGAGAGCAGCATCCAGGGCAACGTGAAGTTGTGGAGGATACAAAGGAATAGACAGCAATATAAACAGTGGTTTCGGTTCAAAGGGGGATTCTTTTCTGTCTGTTTGAACTCAAGAAATGAAATAAAAACTTGTGCGCTTGCATTTTCGATGATTATCCCACACGTAACCTGGCGCTGTTTTAAAATAACTTCTCACAATATTTGGTTGCGAGACGCAGTTTGAGAACACTGAGAAGTTCTCTACAATTCTGTCTACAGACATGCAGTGTACAATCCCCTGTCGAGCATTGTACATTCGGCTGGATCTTCACCCAGATAGTTGTGCAGTGTGAAATGATCTGTGACACGACTGCTCTGAAAATAGCATCCGTGCGGAAACTCGCCTAGGAACAATGTTCCGCTGCGCTTAATATCGCGCTAATAATAAATTTATATTATTTAATTTAAAAAATATACCGAAACGGTACGCAAGTGTACCGAACCGAACAGGCCGCACCGAAACGGTTCAATACATCCCCGTGAACCGTTACACCCCTAGTCATAGCATATTCTTGAGTCTGAGATTGCAGAAAATGGTTTTGGGAAAAATGTGTTTGAAAACACATTTTCAACAAATAGAATGTATTTCGTAGGTATGGATACACTTTTCTTCCAAAATGCCTATGCAGTTTTGGAGCGTTGGTGCACTCCAGATATTAATATCCTATATTAAAATTTCATCCTGACTCCAGAGTCATGCCCCTTTCTTTTTTTGCCCCATTGCTCCATGGGCCAATTTCACAAAAACTGGAAACTGTCGGAGTCTAAACTTACTTCCAGTGAGCGCCCAGCCATTGCAGAAAACGCTAATTTTAACACAGATTATGGACAATATTCTACCCTCCACAGAAAGATTTTCATCCACAAAATTTGGTGAGACGTTGATCCTTTATTATTATATTAATCTGAGCACGTTTCTATCCATGGCATTGCTTTTATAACCGGTGCACTTCCCGCTAATTCTTTCATTATTTACTTGTTATTTCAAACATTTTAATAGATAAGTTATATTGACAGAACTGTCATATTTAAGTAATGTACCCCTTGCAACTATAAAATGTAAAGTGTAATATGTCACTTTTTATAATATTTTACAAATGTAAAAGTGCTTCACATATTATTGTTCTTTATAAAATCAGTTCAATTAATTAAAATGTAAAGTGTAGTGAGCTTTATGTTAATAAATCAATAAAATGTATGAAATAACCAGCGGACAAAAATGTTTTCCTTTTTGGTTTACGAAGAATTATAATTCTAGTCTATTTTATTTACATTGTGCAGTCTGAACACTTGACTCTAATTGCTGTATACTTTCCATAGTCAATATTCTGGAAAGAGAGCTGATGATTGGTTTGTCACACTAGCTCTGGTTTGTAAAGCTATTTGGTAACTTACAAATGGTTGCACCTATTTTACGAGGGGAATCGATGAGTTTTAGGTGCCTTCACACTAGGGTTTGCAATGCATCTCCAAGCACCAACGGACCCTGGTTGTGGTTGACTTTTCAAATGTGAAAGTAATGCCAGAATTGCTTGCAGAAGTGGCACATTTCAGGGATTTCCAGCTCAAATATATAGAATATATACAAATATAATAACCATTCAACAACAAAAAAACAGCTTGCATATTTCTTCTCTTTTGCCAGACTGCACGATTGTTTTGTATAGTTCTGTTGTAGATGTTTTCACACTGCATGACAGTCTGTGGTAGTGCTGCTGTAGATAGATCAGCGACAGGGGAGTTAAAACTGTTTAAACTGAATCGCAGATATCTTTGTACATGTTTGCAAACCACGTCTTGCCACATAACAGTGGAGAAGTGACTTTAAATCAACATACAAGTTCACATGTGCCAGACTGGACCCCCGAGACCATGATTATCTTCAATAATGGGAGAACGCAATATGTTCTTTCTTGGATCCGTGTAATAAATGTGTTGAATTTAACAATATTCTGTTATTGATCTTGACTTGGTCTCGGCTTGGGCTTGGTCTCGGTCAAGGTGATCCTAACTACAAAACTAGTTGTTATTGTGACATTTATGCACCTGAATCTTATGCAACGCAAAATTTGATTGGTTGTTTGAAACTCAAACGCGGAAAACTCAAAGAAATCTGCAAAAAAGCACCTAGAGACCTTAAGAAAATGCAAATATCTCATGACCAGTCAGTTTGTAGTTCACACTGAGGGACTGTCATTTGCATGCATGGGTACCAATTTGCCCATGAAAAGTTGTCTGTGATTTCACAAAACCGGTTGACTACTCAAAATCAGGGATAAAATGGAGCAGTCTGAACTCCAAATTATGTAAATGTGCAAGTAGGAAAGGTTTACTTCTTGTCAAACTTTTTAAATGAGATGGGAGTTCAGGGTGCTTCTTCTTCTTCCTCTTCCGCTATTTTAACCATGTATGTCTGGTTATGTAAAAACCCATTTGGGAATGCAGGGCTCTAGAGTGCGACCAATTTGGTCGCATATGCGACCTAATTTCTCAATGGTGCGACTAAAAAAAATCAAAGGTTGCACCGGTGCGACCCGTCGTTCGAGTGGGAAAAAAAACGAAACTCCGTCTACGGCCGGTCCGCCTCCTGCGCGCGGCTCACAACACGCGTATCACCCATTCATGCGGCTCAATACGCGCCTATCGCGGCAAGCGCGCCGCTCAATTCGCGTTTACCGCGCCGCTGAAGCCTCAGACGCGCGCAAACGCGTCTTTGCATTGACTTAACATGGAAACTCTCCGCCCTTACCGCGCGAACCGCGTTCGATGTGAACGTACCTTTACAGCGGCAGGCAGCTGCAAACAGATCATCAGACGAGGCCGAGATGAGAATTAAGTTTTACGTTGCCTACAATATTGCAAAAGAAGAACTCCCCTTCACTAAATTCAATAATATATATAAGAAATAATTCTTATGAAGAAAAATGGCTTGAACGTTAACCCGACGTACAGCAATGATGTCGTGCGCACCCAATTTATAGGAGTCATCGCAGATACATTGAAAAAAAAGACGTCTGTGCAAATTGTGAACAGTGCGTACATGGAATTCCTGATCGACAGGGACACATATATCTCCACAAAGGAATTCGTCATTGTGTACAGTCGTATCTTGCGGAATATATTATTGAACACATTGAGGTCGAGCATGCTCATGCCCAAGGTAAGCCATGTCATGTTATGGAGCCTATGTCAATAATATGCCTACCGTCTCGTTACTGCATTAACCATAATATTCTGACACTTAAAAATGAAAAAATAAATAAATAGGCTGCATTATAAACTCTTGATCTGGGTAGTAAATGGTATTATCGTTTTTATTTGTTTAATTAGGAATTAATGCTGCCTCAAAGAAAGCATTTGCTGCTCTTGGGGACCAAAATCAGTTTAAAGTTTAAATTTCAGCTCAGTAAAGCACTTTAAACACTTTTTCAGTAAGTTTTAGTTACATTTCTTGTAGAATTGTGCTTCAAATAAAGAACTTTATTTTGACCAGGTTGTTAGTTAATCATTTACAAGTCAATATTGTCTATGGACAGTGATTTAAAAAAATAAATAAATAGATAACTAAAAAAAGTGAACATGTGAAAATGGGGTGTTAAATGTGATGCAGTTGAAAATTTGGGTGCACCTAACTTTTGTGCTGGTGCACTTAAGAAAAAAATTTAGGCGCACCAGTGCAACCAGTGCAAAAAGTTAGTCTAGAGCCCTGGAATGGATGAGAGGTTATGTTGTGAACACAGCAAGTTATCTCTCTTTCCATGCACCTGACTAAACTTCACAAACTGTCCTCTTAACTCACTGCAGAGAGGCTCAGATTCAATACCAAAGTGAAATCATGCCACAGACGGAGCGCTTTTGTAACACGTTATTTACATCCGATGTCTTCTATTCTCTATTTATGCTTGGAACTGTATGTGTAAACCTGGGTGGTGTTGATAATCACATAAATCAAAAATTAGATTTCTACTATAAATATCACATGTTTTCTCTGATTGTGTGTTAGTGTCTGAGGGTGGGACTAGCAATGACAGTGCAGTGGTGAGCCAGTGCAGTGGCTCTGAGGAGCCCAGTCCCGTTGCTCAGGCCGTGGCTCCTCCCTCTTGCCCCCCGGCCAGTAAGTCAACTGGTGGAGCAGTGACATCAGCTGTCTTCTTGACCTGAACTCGCCTCAAATCTACCTCACATACTGTACCCACTTGTTTCCTACTGTGCACTCAGAAGGTCTAACCTTTCTAACAATCTCTGTTTCTAATGAACTACATTCATGATTCTGGCAGAGAGGGATGTGATACCATTTTAAAGTATTACATCAGTCTTTTAGATTGGTGTAGATATGAACGTGGTCATGGCATATTCTTGAGTCTGAGATTGCAGAAAATGGTTTTGGGTAAAATGTGTTTGAAAACACATTTTCAACAAATAGAATGTATTTCGTAGGGATGGATACACTTTTTTTCCAAAATGCCTATGCAGTTTTGGAGCGTTGGTGCACTCCAGATATTAATATCCTATATTAAAATTTCATCCTGACTCCAGAGTCATGCCCCTTTCCTTTTTTGCTCCATGGGCCAATTTCACAAAAACTGGAAACTGTCGGAGTCTAAACTTACTTCCAGTGAGCGCCCAGCCATTGCAGAAAACGCTAATTTTAACACAGATTATGGACAATATTCTACCCTCCACAGAAAGATTTTCATCCACAAAATTTGGCGAGACGTTGATCCTTTATTATTATATTATATTGGCATTGTTTTTATAACCGGTGCACTTCCCGCTAATTCTTTCATTATTTACTTGTTATTTCAAACATTTTAATAGTTAAGTTATATTGACAGAACTGTCATATTTAAGTAATGTACCCCTTGCAACTATAAAATGTAAAGTGTAATATGTCACTTTTTTTTTGTCAACATATTGTTCTTTATAAAATCAGTTCAATTAATTAAAATGTAAATTGTATTGATCTTTATGTTAATAAATCAATAAAATGTATGAAATAACCAGCGGACAAAAATAAAAAAAGTCTATTTTATTTACATTTAATCAGCCTTCATTACTTTTAGATTTTTTTTCTTATCTATATCAAAAATGAAATGCACTGCTTTTAGTCGTTGGTGTTATTTCTGCTCATTCGTGGATAAAGAAACATTGATCCCTGGAAATCGATCATAAATCAACAGTTCTGCCAGATCTGGTTTCTGACGAGCTCCACAGTGCAACAGAACCGAAGATGCGCTTTTCTTTTTCCCTTCGTATCAGTCTCTCCAGCAAAATTCTAAGCCGGCTTGTGTTTCTTCACAGTCTTTCTTGCTAGAATGGTGGAATTCTCCATTTAACCCCAAACTTTAAATGCAAGCGCGTTTAACATCAAAACGACTTACTTCTCCGCATCACCACAGCATAAAACGGAACTAAGTTTACGTTCCGATGCCAGAACCGGAAGAGACAAATACGGAAGTATGAAATTGGTCTATTGTGACCAAATGTAGTCCACGCATTCTGATCACGTGGGCTTGAACACTAATCGAGAGACACTTGTATCACTGTATAAATCACTTAGTCAGCCCCATCCAAATCAGGACATGCCATGACCGACGTTGTCTGTGAAAATTCCAAATAGTCCAATAGTCCCGTCTAAATGGTCAGAGAATTCTTGCTTGGAAATGCATATCTAGGTGCAAAGGTTCGCTCACCTCTGTCCATAGAAAATCGAAATGCTCAATCGTATGTTTGGCGGTATAGAGTGCCTATTATCTCAAGAGACCATATGACCCCTTCAAGACAACATTCCAGAAAGCTACATAGCGTAACAATTACGTAAATGTTCACCTTCTCTGCCCTTCCCTTGTGTACTGCCTCACCTCTGACATGGAAAGAATTACTCTGACCTTCTCAGTCAGAGTGACCTTTTCATTTATTTATCTGTGCGACACTGAATACTCTTGAGTGTGACAGATGAGCAGAGGGCTCACACTGACACTGTACATCTCTCAACACTGTGTCTCCATCTAATCTGGCTGGCCATTACTCTCGCTGTGTTCTTCATCGGCCCCTACTGCTCATCTCTGATTAAATAACACAGGCCTTTGTTCTTTGTACATTGGTGTCTTTCTGTCTGCATGTTGAGTTGAAGTGAGTGAAGCAGTGGATTATCTCTGTCGCAATAAAAGCCATGGTTTGCTACCATCTGCTGGTCTGCAGCAAGCAATGGCAGCTCAGTGGTCAAGCATGTTGCAGCGTTGCTTAGACATTTTTGAGATGTCTGTTTACTGATCAAATTTCGTCATTATGGAATCATTGTTTGATTTCTACTGTGGGTTTCTGCATGAGCTGTGCAGTGGATGGGAATGCATGGTTTGCTCTATAATGTCATTTTGGGTTTACATGCACATCAGTAACCAAGGAATAGAAAGTGAGTCCGTTTATCTCCTGTCATGGGAATGTACGTTTATATTGTCTTATAGTTTACTTAGAAGGAAAATTGGCGGAATTCACATTTTTCTTTGCACATGAACACCCTAAATAAAGTTGTGCAATGATGTATACAAAATGTAACTGTAGGTTATACAATCTGGTACTTTGAAACTCATGAAAGCTTCATTGGCCAACACCCTTTTAGCCAGTAGAGGGCGTTTGGGCCTGTGTGTGTGTCATTGAAGGCTTGCGCTAATTGTGTGCAGGTAACGGAAAACGAGACCAAATAATTTTTGACCGTGATGTTGGTGTGCATTCAGTTTTGGTCTAAGATTAAAGGTTCATGTGTTAATATTTTGAATAAGACCATTTTTTTAAAGTGGCTTAATGGACAATAAACAAAATTTATTCACAAGACTGGAATGACTTTTCCTTGGAGGTCTGTACAAATACTATTATTTTGTTTATGATTTGCCTTCACTTGAGAAAAATTAACCCTTAGAAGTGCCTGCACACACCGGTGCGTGTGCCCATCACAGCAGCTGTTTTCAATATAGTAGGAATGACGTGACCCGCCTATTGTCTGATTTTTAATTTTAATGTGTAGGTTTTCAAAAGGTACTAGTTTTGATATTTGTCTTGTAAACTAACATTTAGCAAGAGTTATGACACTGATTTCCAAGATAGTTCAAATTAAAATGAGGGAAAATGCGCAATTGTCTTTCAGTTTTGTTTTACAGAGCCCAAATCCATGCCATCTAGTGGTGAAAATAAGGCATAAACCTTGGAAGTACACGACGTGTAATATAGTTGTGTTTGGCAAAAATTTATTTTTATTTTATTAACAGTTTGTTCTAAGTTTTTGAAATTTTTGCAGGGAATACTCGGACTTGTACTTTTATGTACAGTTTTTTTTCTTGTAAAATTAATGTGTAATATATTTTACAAATATTAAAAAAAGGATATTGGGTTGTGCAAAAAAATGAAATCAAGGTTTGCGACAAAACTATTAATTTATTAGAGCAAATTGTAAAGTAGTAAAATCCAAAAGGCCCCAGACTTCTAAGGGTTAAATCTCATGTAAACACAGTCTTCTGCAATACCTGTTCAGTGCATGTAAACTCACAAACACTTTATTTTGGACTAACCAGATGGTTGGTAGTAAACCGGTTACCGATGTCATGTAAAAACACCCACTAATCATCATTTTGTGTTGGTGTAAGAATTCTTGCTTCATTAGTCATTCCTTTTGTTTTTTCCATGGCTTTGCATCTGCTTGGTTGCAGTTTGTTTTGTCTGTGCTGTTGTCTTGCAGCTGATCCAGCTCATGAGGTTAAGAATGTTGCTTGGAGCAGTTCAGCTCAGAGCTCCTGTCCTGATTTAGAGCCTGCTGTACCTGCCCCAGCCTCCACAGCAGCAGGGGGCAGCAGCGGGCTTGGGCAGCACTGTAAGTCAGAGACTGTTCATTTAGTGACTGAAATTTGTTTCCCCAAACTTTAGTCCTGACATTCCCTCTGACTTTGCAAAAATCCCTACAGTATGAAACGAGTTCATCAATAGAGATTGTGTGGATACAATGGTGGCGCTTTATGGTTTTGTAAAGAGGAGCCATTCAAATGAGTTTTGTCTAGGTTTCAACCCACAACAGATTATTTTTCTACGAGAATAGAATCGGATTTTCAAATTTGAAGAAATGCATAAAACTTGCGTCCATGTGCTTGTTCTTGTTTCTCCAATCACCAGCACGAAAGCAGGAGATCATTAAAATCACGGAGCAGCTGATTGAGGCCATCAACAACGGAGACTTTGATGCTTACACGTAAGTGCAGTTACACAATCCAGATTCAGGTTCATTTTTGTTTGATGTAACGTCTGAAGCCACGGATACCAAACAACCCATAAGAAACTCACTTGTGAAAACTACTAGTCCACCATTGCCAGATCTCGAGAATGGTTGAATAGATGCAAAGCACTACCTTTTCTTTCGGTTGAGATCAATAAATGTAAAAAAAATATGGACGATGTGACTCCGCCCCCTGCCATTAAGTAGCCATTTGAGGCCACCATTGAGCGTGAATTGAGCGACAGACTTCATGACAGAGAGAGTCTACTTGCGCATATGTGAGGAGGGTGGGGCCATGGTTTCAATCTCACTCACGCTGCCTCTTATATACAACTCATATTGTCATATAAACAAGACTTTGACAGTTATGCATTCGCTCATTTTCCTTCCTGCTTAATCCCTCTCAAGGTCTGGACAGTCCATCGCATACTATTGACAATTACTTCTCTAAAAATTGATCGTTGATGCTGTAATTCATGTTTCTCACGACGTGATAACAGCAGTCTCAGTTCAGTTCAGATTAGCTGTCAATCATATCCATCAATCACAAAACCCCTGCTAGTTTTGGGGGGTATAAAAGGAGCCATACAAAAATAAAGCACATTTTTTATTATTTATTTTTTTTACTTTGCCCGCTGTACAGATAACTATATAAAAAAAGCATTTAAAAATGTTTAAGTTTTAACTTCCACAGCTCTATCTGTTTGATTAAAGACAAAAAGGCCAAAGTCATCTTAAAAAAAAAACGTGTAAACAAAGTAATGTATGAGGATTTTGAAAAAAAAAAAAAGTTTTGCTCAATTTCCAGAGTTTATATTGAATTGGAATAAATATTTTATTTAAAATGTACCTGAATAAAATTAATACTTACAAGAGGTTTTATCCTCTGATTTTGCATGCACTCGCTTCACAAAAGTTATTCCTTCGCGCCCAGTGGGGGATTACATAATAGTAGCATCCCCCTGTGTCTAGGTAGAGGAGGACGGGTTTAAATTAAAATTAAATGAAGATTTTAACATGTAAATTTAACCAGCCCATTTCTGCTTCAGAAATCAATACAAATTCACAATTTTTGTCCCCTTTGTTCACTAAACACTGCGATGGACTGTCCAGGGTGTACGCTGCAGATCCTCGTGACCCTGAAAGAGAATAAGCGGGTTGGAAAATGATTGAATGTTCACTAAACATTTGAAAGTATGAAACTAAACTTAGTTCTTTACAATGTGCTAGGATGAATTATCTTTAAAACATTTTTTTTTTGCCAATGCTTGCTATAAGTTTTTTTAGTACAATTCCAGCTTTGTTTTTTTTTTGTTTTTTTACAAATATTTGTTCATTAAATTACACAGTAATTCCACAACAATCCTGAAAGTTTTTTTATGCAAAAATCTAAAAACATATATAAAAAATTAAGAATGAACCGTTTATCTTTATAAAAAAAAATGTTTAGACAAAACGACAATTCACAAATCCTAAAAAAAGCAAAGACAAGGTCAAAGCAATGTGAAAATTGTACCAAAACAATAGGTGAACCTAAACCATACACACTGTTCCAAGCCGTTTTTGTCTTGTTGAATTGTGCCAGAATTGTGAAAAACAGAACAAAGCAGGTAAGAAGATGTTATGAATAGACAATCCCATGTCACAGGTCTTGTACTTCCCAAGGTTATCCCTTATTTTCACCACTAGATGGCAACTATTTAGGGTCTGTAAAATTAAACTGAAAGTCGATTGCACATTTTCACACTTTTTTCAAATACCTTGAAAATTTTGTGTCATAACTCATGTAATGTTTGTTTAAAAAACACATTATCAAAACTTAAAACTTTATTGAGACCTACATGTTATATTTGAAACCAAAATTAAACAATAGCAGGTTGCGTCATTCAATGTAATTTGCAGACAGTGAATTCTGGGACTTTCCAGGGGTTAAGTCTGCCAAAGTCTGGGTTTTGAAACAGATTTTAGACTCTACACTTTTTAGAGTTTTAATCAGTGAACATCTGTGATAACCTCGATGTAAATCGTTTGTTTTGATGTTCATGATCTGGCTAAATTGATTCATTTGTATTTTTAGATTCAACTTTATTGTCATTACACAAGTACAAGTACAGGGCACAAAATGCAGTTTATGTCTAACCAGTAGTGCAAAAAAGTGCAAGATATAAGTTAAAGATTTGTACAAAATAGAAAGATTATTGCTAATATTTACAGATGATGGTGCTATGGATATAAGGCTATACATACAGTTGCTATTATATTTACAGAAGGTTGTACTATGAACATGATATACAAGTTTTACAATAAAAATGAGTAATGAATGTATTAAATGTGCAAATATTGACTGTGCCGTTTATTAAGGTGCAGTAATGAAGGTGCAATAAGAAAAGTGTGCAATTTTTGGCTAGTTTTTGCTATGGATTGGAATTTTGAAAGTGACAGAAAAGATCAGATCCTTTTATCAAATACAAGATTTCTTTTTACATTTAATCGAGCATGAAGTTTAATAACATCTGAAAGGGTCTTCACATCATGTCAGTAGCATGGTCTTAACTTTTTGTTGTGATTACTTTGGTGAGTTTTGATCATTATAGAGTGGTTTTTCTCACCAAATCTTTTGAGACGTAGATAATTACAACACTAAGGTGCTCTGTTCTATCTTTTACATATATGTGTTGAAATAATCCTTACCTTTTTAGGAAGATCTGTGACCCTGGTCTGACTTCGTTTGAACCTGAGGCACTTGGAAACCTGGTGGAGGGGATGGATTTCCACAAGTTCTACTTTGAGAATTGTGAGCCCAGCGCTTTGTAATGTATCACAGTGCATCGAAGCAGTAAATGTATTTGCAAATTTGACTTTGTGCAGTGCTGAGTAAGAACAGTAAGCCTGTGCACACAACCATCCTGAACCCGCATGTGCATCTGATTGGAGAGGATGCCGCCTGCATCGCATACATCCGCCTGACACAGTACATCGACGGCCAGGGCCGGCCACGCAGCAGCCAGTCAGAGGAGACGCGAGTGTGGCACCGCCGAGAGGCCAAGTGGCTCAATATCCACTTTCACTGCTCTGGAGCTCCTGCTGCACCTCTCCAGTGAAGCAAAGAGGGCAAAGGTACAACGATAAACAGCTCAGAGCTGAGCTTGCCAACACTCAACTTTAAAACAGATTTATTCAACCAAATACATCTTACAAATAGATACAAAACCCATTTGAAGGGGAAATGAGTGTAGTGTGTCTTAGTATATCAACTTAATTTGTTTAATTGCAAAAAAACTGACAAAATCAACATTTTGTACGATTATAGTCAGGTGTTCGAGTCTAATAATCATCGTCCCCATATCTCTGTGATGTCTTAAAGGCATTTTCATTGCTTTTCTCTCTTCTTCTTTTTAATGGCCTTTAAAAATCTTGGTTTTGATTTAAAAATTTTCACAGCAGGTTCTTCCACAGACAGATAACCTGCACAACTTTCCCTGAGCTCCTTATGTGAAGTTGCATTGACCGCATGTTAAGTCAATGGAATATTTCCCAGCATTCTCAGTAGATTCCCAGAAATCCTTTGGCAGCATTTTGAGTCAGATCAGGTTGTATATTTTAGCAAAGTTAGGTGGCGGTAGTTTTAACGGTCTAGGAGGAGATGCGTTTAGAATTTTTAGTCCGAAGCAAAAGACAAATAGCAATATGTTGCTTCTTTTTAGATGCTTTCGGGAAAAAAAACACACCCTGACTTTAATAAATAATTTGACGCATGGTGCACAGACAACGGAGCCAGACCAGACAAATCATATCGAATAATCCATTGATCACCTTAATTGATTAATTCATTAATTTATCTCATTATTCCTATTAATAGATTTTATTTTGTATCTTCTTCTTTTTTTGTAGCAAACAGCCAGATTCTGAAAGTTGTGAAAGATTCCAAAGAACAAATATTTCCACACAAAATCAAAAACATTCAAATTTGACATTTCTTTTCCTCAATGAATGATGTGCTTTAGAATTCAGAAACAAACCTTTTGCTTCATTTTGGAACTCTTTGCACATCCCTGAGCTTCCAGATTAACTACCAAACTAAACTAAAGTGGGTAAAGTGAAATAATATCTACTAGTGTTTTTTAAGCAACATTAAACCACAGTTTTAATTAAACAGAACAAAGCTTTTCTACAGAATCTGCTGATTTACCATTTCCATTTCCACACCAAGAATTAGCTTTAGCTTCATATTGAAACTTCAGACAAGCTTTTAGCAGAGCAACAGAGATGATATTGTTACTATGTTTGGCCACTGCAGAACGAATACAGTCACTCATCAAAACTGACAAAATTATTAAATCAGATGCGCATAGAGACGGCTGGCAACCTCCGCAAGAAAAAATAGACGAAGTATAGGTTAACATAGTTCGGTTGACAGACACGAGATAACTGCGAGAGACTGCCAAAGAGAGCAAATGGTTAGTCATCCTGTTTTTACAGAGAGCGCGCAGCAAAAACTTTTTTTCTGGAGAAAAAGGCGTGTTTTTCTGTTACTGTTAGTACCACAATGACATCTAGAAAGATATTTGATTATTTTTGAGGACATTTTAGAGGAGATTCGGATTGTTTTAATGAGTGGCTGCACAAATCACATTGTTTTACATATATATATATATATATATATATTTATTTATTTATTTTTTTTTTTTTTTTTTTGATTTTGGTATTGATTTGTATTGAAAAAAATGCAAACTAACATCAATTTGTTCATTTGGTTACCAAGTGCCAATTTGGTGCCAATGGTGCCCGCCTGGACATTGTCTTATAAAAATCATTCCAGACCACCCATGTTTAGCTCCGTTTTGACAGATTTTGGTCATGTATTTGTCAACAGTTGTGGCTTCTGTTCAGTGTTGTCAAAAAGTCCACCAGGGACTCAAATATTCACTTATTTGAAAAATAATAAATAAAAAAAATTAGGGCAAGGATAATTTCTACTTTTTCTACAAAGTTTGTGAATCTAGTTGGACAGTTTTGCTATCTCCAGGGGAGTAAAACACCTGGTGTGGTGTTTTCTCCTCTGGATTGGAGCATTGAATATATGAAAATATTTATTAGTTGTGGTTCCCACGAGCCACTTTACATCTGTTGTGTCATGACACGGCGACGCTGGCCTGAAAAGGGGGGTGGAAAGGGATTGGGGTGGGGTAAAGGTTCAGGAGTGAAAAAGAAAATTGAAAAAATACCTTTAACTTTAGTTTTGTTGAAGGTATCCAGTTCCTTACTTTTTCCAGATAAACTAGGGTTTCGTTTTCAATGACACCAAGGACAATAATTTAACCCATAAAATGTTTTGGGTATGCCTTTTTCAGACCCATGTTTAAAAAGAGGGGTGGGTGTTAAGGGGTTAAAACACTGCTGCAATGCAGCGATACACAAGGCAGCAAACTGGTTTATAAACAATATATTAGCAAACAATTCTTTTATTACAAATGTAACTTTAAATAAAATGCTAAGTTTGTAACGCTATCCCCGGGGGTCATATGTCTCCTGCTCTCGACTAACGTTCTGCCCTGATGACATCACAAATGGCCTGTTTGCGTATATTTGCGTTCTCACGATTTTCCTGTTTTCCTCTTAGCATGCCTGAATACTAAAGCTGATTGGAGCATTTCTTCTCCGTGCACGTCTTGCCGCCTGGAGCCTGGTCAGAAGAGAACCTCTTGAAGTTTTGAAATCACGAGAGGAAAAAAAAAAAAAAGAAAACCAAGGAATCTATTTAAAAGTGGCCACCACATGAGTCCAACTCTAGCTAGATGTGGGGCGGGCGGCCACGGCAGCAGCCCTGCCTTCTGGATGCTGCATGCTTGTAATGCCCACACGGTGCGCTCTCTTGTCTTTCCCAATAACCCCATCATCTCCGCTGCCACACATTGAGAAATGCTGTTTCTTCGTAACATGTAAAAATACTGGGATCTTGTGTATTTAACAGCTGGTAGAGATGGTACAGAGCATCACTAATGTGAATTGTTGAAGAGCACACATGTTTGTGGGGGTAAATGGTGAGTTTTGTTATGCTTCAAATATATTTCTCCCATTTATTTTTTTAATACACAAGAATGTGATGGCATGGCTTATTAGAGGGAGGGACGTTGAAGCACCAAAGTGTATATTCTACATTTATTAAGAAGATGATGCTTTCATGTTGCTTTATTTTGGGGCGTTTCCGTTTTGCTTTCTGTCGTGTTTTGTGCGTCTCACGGTTTTTATCTCCTGAATGATGCTGTATTTTAACGGTTTTATCGTGGGACACATTTTAATATATTTGTGCGTAAAGAGATATTTATGAAGAGAAAGAATGATTTGGGGGGAAAGTGTGCAAGGGTTTGCTCTCGTGTGTTTTTGTGCAAGTATAAATGTTCTTTCTTGGGTTTGAGATGCTTGTTGTTATATAGTGTTTCGTGTAAATCTTCTTTACTCACACGCTCGCTTCCACGTGAGGCCGGAAAGGTTTCAGCGCCTTTCTTGGCTCTCAAACGTAGAGCTAAATGACTCTGGTGTTGATTTGTGTTTGTTGGATGTCTCCTGACCAACAGGGGGTGCTAAACACTAATCACAACACTGTTCACAACCTCTTTTTTTGGCTTCCATATCACTTTGTCGTTTTTAGCATGTCATAAATGAAACCTAAAATGGCCTGTACTGTTTTGTACATAAGCTTGAGACTCGATGCTGTTTTGATCACTTTTTTCTGGACTGCTGTGCAACTTCACGTTATGAAATCCAACCCGAGGGGTCCTCTCTTTTGAAAGAGAGCTGGGCTAGGTGACTGGCACTGTTTGATTTATCATCTGATGTTTTGTTTTTTGTTTACAAGCAGCGATTTGACTAAAAAGTACTTGGGGTCCATTGGTTGCGTTAGATTTTGTAATCTGTAAATGTTAATGGAGATCACTGATATATCACCACTACACACAACTCACTGTCTGGTCAGCACATGTTTGGGTACATTAAAGAGCATGGACATACTCTGCTATAGATGTCGTCCATCATCCCTGTGGTGTTCTGTGTGCAACTCGTAATGCCTGGTGGTTTGTATTTCCCCTTTTACTCCACGCTGAGGCATTTCTGATGCCACCTTGGTGAACATCTTCATGCTGTATGTTGAAAAAAGGAGGAATTAGAGTACTCCTACTGTGGCGTCTTATTAGTAAGTTCACTTGTCCACAGATGAATCCGTCTTGCACTGTGATGTCCACATTCTGTGCTCTCTGGTGCCCTCTGCTGCAGTGTGAGACTAGCCTCAAGGATGAGACTCTCCTTGTTTAAAATCTAAAACAAATCACTGTTAAATGGTTCACAAAGAGGCTTTTTATGTCTGTGTTTTTATGACTGTTAGATGGAATCAACCACCTTTGTATGACGAGTCAATCAACCCTTGATCAAATTCCCACAGCAAAAGTGTAAACTGCAGATCGGCAGAAGGGAAGTATGCATGTGTAATGACTTTCACTGTCTGTGTTCATTCAAAATTGTGTTTAGTACCAGTTTTTTCAATTGGATTTGGCTCTGAGAAATGGTTTCCTGTGTTAAAATCCAATGTTTTATTTTTGTTTTTTTTTGTTTTTTTAAAGATATAGCTTGGTATGTTTCCCCTTTCTTGCTGTTTTATTTGTAACTATATATGACGGGAGTACACGAGTAATCTCCGAGGTTTCATTGTATGCTGGATTCTTTTGCATGACCATATGATTAATAAAGCCTACGACTTCAAATCTGCCACGTCTTTGTTTGCATTTTGTAAAACCGTCTTAGATTTGTTGTTATAGAAATGTTTAGTGTCTTTTTAATCATGTATGTTTAAGGACTTTTTTTGTTTCTTGCTCTGTATTTTCGGTTTTAAACAGATTAAAGATGCATGCCAAAAAGGGATTTTATATATATATATATATATATATATATATATATACACACAATTTATATATGTAGAAATGGAGGGGGAGGGGTTGAGTGAGGTTCTTAATTAAAGCGCATCGGGTGTAGTTTCCACTAGAGAGAGTCATGCTTGGCTTTGTTATGCATCTTGTCTGATAATTCTAAGTAATTGTACTAAGTACTTTTACCACTGTACATATTTATATTTGGCAATAGCATATATTTTGCCATTAAAACAAAAACATTGGAAAGGATTACAAGAGTAGGACTCATTCTGTTTAACGAGTGATGGTGGCGTCACCCTATAAATATGGGTGTTGCAATATATGTTGCGTGACAACACTGTTGCCATAGTTACATATTAAACAGAGCAACTCCTACCGATAAAAACTAAAGCTACCCAAATTATTATGGGGTTTTGATTATTTATTTATTGTTGTTTCTAGTAGTTTATTTCAAGCGTGATTCCTGGTGGAAACGAAGAGTACAAACTAAATGGCACCATAGTTAAATTGTATTAACAAAAAATACTGTACTACACTGAAATACTGGTTTGAAACACAGTCATGGACTAAAATAAAAACAGCTGTGTGGGAGGCTATAACTGGATAAGCATCAGCCAAACTCTGCTACTAAGTTGAGATTGAGACAATTTCTTGTTGTGGCAAGATTGAGCACATCGACAAGCTTTTTTATTTACATTTTTTTCTCACAGGACTCAAACTCGCACAGTACTGTGTGTGTGTGCGTGCGTGCGTGCATTTGTTTGTTTTTAACATGAGCATTCTCTGCCTTGGTTTAATACAAAATTATGTTGATCTTGTCACGAAAACACAGGAGAGGGTCTCCTAAACCTTAGACACTTTTGGTGCCATTGTGCTTTTTGTGACAGAACCAAAAACAAGCCATATCACAAGTCTTGTTCTTCCAATTTATTTTCTCCACTAGATGGCACAGATTTTCTCACAACTTATTGTGAAGTACCTTGCCAATTATGTGTCTTAACTCTCGTAATGTTGGTTTAAAAACGACTTTTTGGAACTTTTGGAAAGTTTTGACAAATAATTTGCAAGAACAATCAAATTTAAATGCGTGATTGTCTTTTAGTTTGATTTTGAGGAGAAGGGATGACTCTTGGAACTTCAAGACCTATGATATGGCATGTGTTTTTCAAAGTTCTGGCACAAAAAAAGACACAAATGAAACAAAATTTCGCAAAACTCTATAAGGTTTAGGAACGATTTGCCTGTATTTTTTTATACATTTTTCATCTTTAAGGTGGGATTTATTAATTGGTATTTGTAAAAACATTATAAAATATTTTATAATAGCTGGGTTTGTTCTAAAAAACACTTTCCTCTAGTCATTGATTGATTTTATCCCTGTAATGTTTCTAAGGTCATAAATGGATTTGGTCACACAGAATAATTGTATGTTGGAGCATGGCTTTTGTGTAACTACAGATTTTTGTAAGGCTGCAAGGAAATCAGCATTGGTATGTGTATGTCTTTTCTAAAGAGTGGATTGGCGTCTGGATCTCTGTAAAGATCCAGTGGAAGAGATCTGATGAAGAACAGACCGGTTCAACTCATTTCCACCCAACACAAGATGTTTTCCAATACACAGTTTATTTAAATTTCATTTAAGTTTCAACTTGTTTCCATTCAAGCCATTAAAAGCTTGACCTCCTAGCCAGAAAGGCTATTTTTAATTTAGCAATGTACGCCACCTCCCTTCAAACCAACCCTGTGAGTGACAGCACAGCTGCGATCAACTACCTTCATTCCTCCAGACCGGGTGACACTTGCACTCTTCTTGTTCCCTCTCTATTTTAACTTGCTTTATGCGCGTGCCCCTATCACTAGCATTTAACTCGGGTTGTGGGAGGGGATTTTAGTGCTGTAGGTTCCTGTCAAAGACTTAACGCAGGTGGCCAACTACAAGGAGCCCAGAGGCGAGGTTGCAATTGTAGTGTTCTTCTCTGAGGGGGCCCTGTAATATCATGGAACATATCTACTGAGGGCCCCCAGGCCAACAAACTGAAGAAAAGACCCGGGAAAAAACTGGACAATGGTGGCTGAGGAGGTTATCATCACCCTGTCCGGAGGAGCTCCATGGGGCTTCAGGCTGCAGGGAGGAATTGAGCATGAGAAGCCTCTTCAAGTTGCAAAGGTAGGATTTGCAAGAATACCACAGAGTAAATGGAATTAATAATGATTCATGTAGATCTAAATGGAAGAATATTTGGAGCAGGATGTAACGGACACCTGAGGAACAGGCCCCTGCACAGCCAGCGTGGTGTTGAACTGATCCTGTTCCAAAAAAGCTGAATGATTAATAGAGCTGTGAACTTGCAGTGCAACCCCCTTAACCCGTTGATACTCAAATAGCTTTTTTGCAGTGAGCTACATTTAGAGTTTTAACCCGTAAAATGAGTGTAGGTGAAATATAGGGGTAAACTGAAAAGTTACTTTTATTCAAAGTACAGTAAAAAAAAATGTCTGGTAGATCATATTGCTTATTTTTGACACTGACCACTGATTCGGTTTTTGGGTAGGCACACTAAAATTAGGATACTGAAATTGAAAGAACCTTGTTCACAAAGTTTTTCAGTCTTTTGTCTTTGCATTTCTTCTATAGTCTCCACCAGTTTTGGCCAAATTGGTTTATATTGTGTGCTAAGAACTCCAGGGTCCACTTGAATTTGTGTTTCTAATATCATCCATCCTATAGGGGGCGATCAGAATTATTGTGGCCACAGAACAATGTTACAGAAGAAGCGAGCAGTCTGGGTAATGGAGTGTGAGTTATACATTGGTTTATAATAAAAACTTTAATGTGATTTACATGCTTGATTATCTACTGCCACTCCTTGACAATATATCAGGTGCAGCAGACATTTTTTTGTGTTCTTAGTCTCGTTTGAATTGCTTTGGGGTTAAATATGAACAAAATAATATAAATACAAAATCTCAACTATTGAAAACAAACTATTAATGACAAGAATGCAAAAAAATATAAGGTTAATTTTAGTTTATATTGGTAGGAGTCGTTCTGTTTAAGGTGTAACCAAGGCAACGGTGGTGTCACGCTACAAAAATGGCTAACGCAATGATTTCACTCGTCCCACTCTATAGTAAAGTTTTTGTATATCGATATTTTGTGCCGCAATATATTGTTATACTCTTATGAATTATGTCAAAGGTAATTAAAGATGTGATTTACGGTATGGTTTAATTTATGGATGGTTTCCAGAACAGAATAATAATTTGAGTCAAAAGCCAATTAGGCTGATGATGCATTGATTGCTTTAGCTTCAGGTGGCTCTGCACAAGCTATAGCCAAAGGCACCACACAGAATACAAAGTAATTTCTCTGTGTACTTTTAATTTGTGTCACATAATTTCTTTTATAGACATCTGTGACATTCTTTGCATCAACCGACCACTTTCCTTTTGAAAGCACAAAAGGAAGTGACTGAAATGACAGTCCCCATCTGGCCACCTTCCCCAGATTCTCTATTACTATTGTTTTTTAGTGCTCAATCTGACAGCAGAAAAAAAAAACACAGATGGGCACCAACAGGTTTAATGCAGTACTAGTTTTGCCCTTCATAAGAACATGGTTTAAAATTCAGCAACACAGTCTTTTATACACCACATCCCACATTGGTGCATCTATCGATTACCGAATAAATATCTGTAGATTTAACTCCAAAGTACTGTATGAACGCTACAGAAAAGACTGTATTTCACAAACATAACAACCGTAGAATTTACAGTAGTTTAAACTTAGTTTTTTACAGACTAAATCTTTACATTTTACAGATAAAATTTTTTTTTTAAATATGGTTTATTGCCATAAAACGGTCAAATTGCCGTATTCTTCAATGTGAATGTGTAAGTTTTGCAGTAAATAACCAGCACTTGTGGTTGCCAGAATTGAAGCATAGTTTGTGTCTACAAAAACAGTTTATATCTGCACAAATCAATGGTTTAATATTCGCGGTTCATGACCATCTTTTTTCCAGTTGGAATGTTGCCGGTTCGAGGCTTGCCCGTTCTCCCCGTGCTTGCATGGGTTTCCTTCAGGTACTCCGGTTTCCCCCACAATCCCATAATGGGTGAATATTGCCCTGCAATGGATTAGCGACCTGTCCAGGGTGCACCCCTGCCTCTCGCCCAATGTGCGCTGGAGATAGGCACCGGCAGACCCCCGTGACCCCAAAACAGGAATTAACGGGTTGGAAAATGAATGAATGAATAAATGGTCTGGTATTAAGGTTGTAATAATTAAATAATTGTGTAGTAAATAATAAATAATAATAAAAATTGGCAAAAAAGTTGTGGTTGCCAGAACTTTTCCATCAAATATACGGTAGCGGACTTATTGAGTTTTCAGGACTGTATCATGTAACTTGTATCAAGTTGAACTAAATAAATATTTTTTTTTAACTAAATGCATCTAAATACATATGATCCCATGTGTGTCTTGCAAAATGGTCCAAAACCCATTTTAGAACATTTTAAATTAATGTCAATGTTTCAATTTTAGGGATAATACTGTAATTTGTTCATTCTTTTTACATGTCTTCTGTTAAATGTAAAGTTTTACTCTGTAAAACTTATTCAATTGTTTTTCTGTAAATTCTATGGTTATTTTTTTTTGCGAAATATGGTCTTTTTTGTAGCAGTTATATGGAATTTGGAAGTGTGGCAACCATAGTGCTGTTTTATTACACAATTTTTTTAATTATTACAACCTTTAAATTAGACCAATCTTATCTGTAAAAAAGATGGTCATGCACGGTAATTATTACAATTTAAACCCATAATTGTACAGGTAGAAATATTTTTAGAACAAATATGTTAATTTGACATGTAAAAACTGTAAAAAAATTTGTAAAATGAACAGTACATCCTGTAAAACCAATAATGATGCTGCAGTATATTTGATGGTAAAGTTCTGACAACCATAGCTACCAGTTATTTACTGTAAAATTTATGGTTTATTTTTAACCATAAATAGTATAAATCCAGGTTGCCTAGCAACCTAACATTTTGTGTCATTACCTGGTATTTAAATATATATACACATACATATATTTTTTAACCACTCTATCCATATTACTTGTCTTTGAATGTATGAACATCTCTAAACGCAGAGTTGTGTCGGAAGTTGGTTTCTTAACGCAAACCTAGCATCACTGAGTCGTTTTACCACAGCGATCACTAACTGTGAATTCTCTTCCACCTCAATGTTTTTTTTAAAGACAGCTGAACTTGCTACTAAGCTCCCCACATCTGGTAAACCTTAAACATCAAATGTCATCGTCATTCTAGTCAACAGATGAAAACCCTAGAGTTGCGTGATTAAGTCTGCCATTTTTTTCCATGGTAGTGTGAAACAGAAAATTGAGCAGGAATAGTGAAACCAACTGGCTGCTTATTGCTGGTCTATGGCTCATTATCTGGACCGGCCTAGTATCATGAGTGTGATTGGAACATACTAAGGCAAGCTGTCTGGGAACACTTAAACCCCCCAAGTGATGTGAAAGGAGGGGTGGATAATTTGAACGACTTTAGGGGTTCTCTGTTCCTCCTATTACAAGGTGCGTTAGCTCCTCCTGAAACTTGTTATTCAAACATCCTGTGACATACGTTAATTTCATGACATATAAAAAAATAATAATAAAACCACTGTTTACAGACATTAAACACACTTTTTCCACTGTAAAGCTGGCCAACCTTTAGTGACTATGGGATATGCTTTCTTTTCTGATCAAATACAAATGAAAACTGCGGAGAGCAAAAGATTATCATTTAATGAGAACTCTTTTGACTGATTCTGATACACAGCTTGTATATTTAAAGATGGAAAGAATGTGAAATGTAATATCAAAGCCCTTTGTTGTGATCTGTAGGTGCGTAAGAGAAGTAAGGCATGCCGAGCCGGTCTGCGTGAGGGAGATGAGCTGGTGTCCATCAATGAGAATTCCTGTGGAGGTCTATCACATGCTCAGGCCATGAACCTGATCGACAGTATGCCAGGGACACTCCATATCCGGGTTCAGAGGTATACCACATTACATTGCTAAGAAAGTCTGTATGGATTGCTTTGAGTTGAGTTTGACCTCCAAGCCAGGGTTGTTGTAAAGAACTTTGTCTGTGCTATTTAACCCTTCATGTGTCTATCAGGGCACCGGCTGGTTTCCAGTCAGTGGTTCTGGTTGCTCGAGCTCCTTCGCCGCGCATTGACAAAGAGTACCGTGCTGCCCTTAGAGCCATTTCCCCATCTGGTTCCCGGCCTCACCAATCCAGTGTACGGCAGATTCACCGCGGCTCCCTGATGTCACCAACTGGACGCAGTGGGTTGACGTCTCCACCTGGCAGTGAAGCCTACTATGGAGAAACAGATAGCGATGCAGATGTGACTGCTCATGAGAGGCAACGTAAGCCAAAACGGCGTAGTCCCAGTAATTCTCCAGGCAAGTCAAGTCGAGCCTCACCTGAAGGAGCTGAAACTTCAGAAATGAGTGGATATGATAGTGCCTCAGATGCCCATGTGTACAATACATTGGTGCCCAGTAAAAGAGAAGACGCAATACCAGGTGTAGTCCGCAGAGACGTGATCTACCAGTCCCCTAAGCATGGAGCATGGTCCTCACAGACCTCCATTGAGACATCATCAATGAGTGCAGATGACCAAAACCCCCGAGAAGGTCTCATGGAGGAAGACAGTGGATTTCAGGAGCCCACCAATGTCCCACCTCTTGTTTCTCCAGAAAGAGCCAAAGAAGCGCTTATGCTGAGCTCTCGTGGTCAGCTGGTACCCATGGTTGGACCAGTTGACAATCCAGTGGATGAGGAACTTACATTAACATACATGGATAAAGCCAAACAAGCAAGTGAGTGTATTAACATTTCTCAAGCATACAGCTATAATTGACTGCATGTTAACCCATGAAGGGAGCAGTTTCTATATTTATCCTGGGGCTAACTGTGCTGATAACCCAAGTATTGCTTTGCATGAGTTGGCAGAAGCTTCTACAGCTGCTAGCTCATATCAGGTGACATCACAGGTCTCACTCCTCAGCTGAAATATTGCATGCATTGTTAGTGTTCTTGGTATTGTTTCCAAACTTGAGCAGATGGGTCTTAGAGGAATTTGCGGTAGCATAAAACAATAACATCAGTATTACATTTGCATGGTTAAGATTCCAGTTGGGTGTTCATTAATTGAGATGGACACAATTAGTTGCACAGGTTTAACATTGCTATGCCTGTACGGACACTGCAATGACACTGATCCTGAATTGCAGTTGAGTATGTGACTGCTGATCTCAGATCAGATAGTAAACAACTCACTCATTAGTTGGCTTAATATTAAATATGTATGATTATTTTCCTAATAGTACTGGGTTTGTATCTCCCATATACCAAGTCATAAATGCAAAAACTAGGGCTGTGACAATACAACTTGCTTACAATACAATTTCAAATTGCAGTATTATGTCCATGATATTGTGTAACCGAATAAAAATTATTTACTCTGAATCTATATATTAAGACTGTGAAGGCCTCTACACACCGATCCGAATTTTCGATACAAAGTTTTTTTGCTGTAACGCTAAAAAACCATAGGTACCAACGGGAACTCTCACATCTGACCGAACAAGTAGTCCCAATGGAAAAAAAGTTTTGGATTGTCATTTCGGAACCATTTTTCGCCAATGAAATGACCAATGAAAGCTGGCTCTTTTGATGGCATAAAAGAGCCACTCAGTGGTGCACATCCAACATTTTCATAGCGACTTCGCACAGGAAACAGGAAAAATAGTGCTCCACAAATCCTCGTTTTTTCCACATTTTTTCCTAACAACTGCCTGATCAGCATAGACAGTATAAACCAATCGACATCCATGATTTTTTTTTTCGTGTTCTTTGATTTCTTCTCTGTCGCCATGTTCTTTTCTGTTTCCCCGTGTACGGAGGAGTTAGTCTGTTGACACCCTGCTGAGAAGCCATCCAAAGCTTTGTGTTAATCTCAATTCAGATTGCTGTGTAGAGGCCTTAAAGCTAAGAACAACTGGAGTTTAATATCTTCCAACCTCTAGGGGGCAGCACTAACAATTGTGCACTCTGACAGATGTAACAAGAGGAAGATACAGCCTATAGAGCCAATAGAGACAGCCTATTTTTTATATGGATTAACACGTTCCTCACGTTACCATTGACTGGACTGTTTTCAAACGGTCCTGGTCTTCTTCCCAGGATTCCAGAATTACAAACTGGTAAAAAGTGTATATGTACAAAAAAGCAACCAAATAGATCATTATCTGTAACTGGCATGCAGAGTCAACCATTGTTTCAACTGAACCAAATATGTCAATCTTTTTTTGACCGACTTTTTTCATTTTGTGCTGTACAGAACTGAACCGCGGAGAGACAATCATGGACAAACAGGTTAAAGAGGCTCGATCCAAGTGTCGCACAATCGCCTCACTTCTGACAGATGCCCCAAATCCTCATTCAAAGGGTGTTTTGATGTTTAAAAAGCGACGACAACGTTCCAAGAAATACACACTGACCAGCTTTGGAAGTGTTGATGAGGACTTAAGACAGGACTCTCAAGAAGAGGATGGACTATTTCCCGGAAGTGAATCTGAATTTGATGAGGAAGGATTTTCTGCTGCATCGGACCCCACATGGGACAGCGACTACCTTGACATGCTGGAGAAAAGATGTGCTTCCAGAGCTCAGGAAGGAGATGGTGGGACTCTTAGTCCTGGTTTGAGTGATACCTCTGGAAAAGGGGCTCAGTTATTTGAGCAACAGAGGAGAAGAGCAGAGGAACATGCAAAGAAAATGGAAGCTTCGCAGGAACAGATGCTAATCCAAATGCAGAGCATTTCACAGAAAGGCCTGCAATCACATCCTCAACTACAGACATTGCAGTTGGACCCACTGGCAAACCCAAGTGTTCAATCTCCACCAGTTGCTCTGAAACCTGTCATGTCTTCCAAAACACATCATGATTTTGCACTGGTAGAAACACAAACTTTGTCAACACTGAATACAGCTGAAGCCATCCCCACAGTTCCTTTTGTGGTGAACAGAGATGCTGCAAACCATTTGACAACAGGATCTCAATTGACTCCCAAAACTGATCTTTCGATTCCTCCACCAGAAACTGTGATTCCGCCAACTCCTCTACCAGATCTTCCTCCCAGCTCAGTGCTAAACAGAACTGCCCGACCTTTTGCACCAGGCTGCATCACCAATAGAGCAGCAACTGCTCCTGTTGTGTTTCGGCCCTCAGTGAGCCAGAAGACCCCCAGACCTGTTTCCGTGGCTATGTTGGCAACACCATTTTCAGGTTCATTGGAAGAGTTTGGCAGCGATATCCCCCACACCTCATTTATTCCCCAAGTCACAATGAATCAAATGAACCCTACTGTTCCTAATCGAATAATTCCTCAAAAGCCCTTAACTCCTGGAATATCCAATGCTCAATCTGCTTCTGGATCCATGGAATCATATTCTCAAGCTAACCCCCAGTGCTTTTCTGTGGAAGCCATCCAGGTTCTATCACACCCAACAGTTCAATTCCAAGATCCTTCCTTTCCCAAAGAATCAAAAACAATAACTGTGAACAATACTGTGCCTTTAGTGGAGCCACAGGTTGCGCATTTACCTTCCCAGACCTCTTCCAACATGGCCTCTGCAGCTTCTGATGTCCCAAGTCCAGTAACTCCTCTGTCACCAGTCGTGTATCGGGAAAAAACGGCTACTGCTGGTGGCCGTACCGGTATTCTCCAAGAAGCCAGACGGCGTAGTACATACAAACCCATGTTCAAGATGCCGGAAAACACCAAGAACTCACCAAACCCTGAATTGTTGTCCATGGTACAGAATTTAGATGAAAGACCCAGATGTGGATATTATGAGCCAGATATCATTGCTCAGAATGATGATGAAACCAGAACAAGAGTGCCTCCTCCTGTGGCTCCTAAGCCACGGATCATCCCAGACATGTCACAAATCCCTCATGCTGAAGGCAAAGGTGCAGAGCTGTTTGCCCGATGTCAGAGCCGCATGGATTTGTTTGTCGTAGATTCCCCAAATTTACAACCTGCACCTCTTCAAACCCAGCAATCCCAGTCCGTCATGGACTTGATCCAACCATGGGAACCCTCATTAACACAATCACAATGGAAGTATTCTCCCAACGTGCGAGCTCCTCCACCGATAGGGTACAACCCTTTACTCTCTCCTTCATGTCCTGTTGGAGTGCAGCGGGCAGGTGCCAAGGTGTCTGAAGGAAGTTCCAAAGGATATAAGGGTGGTTACGGTGTCCCAAAGGAAGGCATCAAGGCGTTGGATTTCATGAGAAGGCAGCCCTACCAGCTGAACCCTGCAATGTTCAGTTCTAGTACCATTAGCTCTCAGTTTTCAACCCCTTCCTATCAAAGGCAAGAGAGGGATGGCCAAACATTGACACCTCCCAAACAGATTCCAGTCAAGGCAGCACGTGTGTACGAGATAAAACGATTCTCCACTCCAACCCCAATGTCGGCATCAGCCCTCAACCCTACAGTCATTCTCCCACGCTCAAAGACGTCCCTTGGCGAACACATAAATCGTTCTGATATGACATCCCCTCCACCTGAACTTGCACTCAAATCAACTCCAGCACCTTCAAGAGTCCCAGGCCTCCCAGAGCTACCCAAAATCTCAGCGGTGCCCATCCATCACCAAATGCCATTCTCACCCCCAGCTTCCATGTCCAGTATGTCCAGCCTGAATAACTCCGGGCTCCAAGCTGCCAAACAGTTTATGAGTGCCCCTGAGTTAAGTGCCCTACCACTAAATCCCTTGAAATCTCCTATTCAAGTTCCCAAACCCCGCTTTGTTGCAACACAAGTGGGTATACACCCCCGTGTCTGGAGGCCTGGAACCATGCCTCACTGATGATAATTCACGTAGAACAGGGTAGCTACAAAGTGCAAAGTAGCTGAAAATTCTCCATCTGCTTGGGGCTTTTATGGCAATTTGAATCTCCAGAGGTATATAATTTCGATCAGTAGAGTATTATAGTGTTTCGAAAGCAAACACAGACCAGATCCATCTTTTAGCAAATGTTCTTGTTTTATTATTAAAACCAATGTTTTTCAAAGCTTACTATTTATCTATGGTTGTTGACACTCCTACGGCTTTGCAAGAAATTTCCCATTTAAGCCATTTTAGGACCCAAACTGAGATAAGTTTACAAGTTCTCATTGTGATTGGGTGGGTTTCTTCTGTGGACTGTTTCTTGTTGCAGTCAAAAAATGTGTGAAGTTTAAAGTCAATGTGTGCCCTAGCAGTTGACTGGCAATATGACCAGGGTGTACCACTTTTTCCCAATGCCAGCTGTAACGTATGGCAGCAGTTGACTTGGTGGCTCAAAGGATACTTATTAGAAACTGAGGATCATTTCTTAGATTGGTGGTTTCAAATTAACTTTTACATACAAAGCTTGATTGATTTGGATCTAAGTTTCACCGCTGATTTACAAGCTCTAGCTTAGTTTTTATAGAAGCTCTTGGTTCATTCAGAAATTATATCTCTCCTGGCATAGTCTGAAGTGAACAGTTGCGGAAGGTTCATATTAGTATGTGCCAATGGAATGGAGAACCAGGCTGGTTCCTTAAAGTGCGCACTGAGTGGATGTGGTCTTTACTTTACAGTGTACTTTAAATTTAAACACAGTTAAGTAAACGCAGCTACATTAAAAATTTTATGAATGAATTTTGTGTTTTTGTTGTTACTATTACTAAATAATATTTACGTGGTTAAATAAGCAAGTGTGAACGAATGGTACAGATTTGACCTTTTTTTTCCAGATACTCTGTATTGCCAACAATTTCACTTTATGAACTTGAGGGACACCAAATTCTTAATCCACAGGGTTTGTCTCTTCTGGGAAACTCTGGGATTTACCCCAAACTTTCAACCTTGGCTTTATTGAGTTGTATTGTGTTGAGTTCAGGTCAGAACTATGTTCTTCCACACCAAACTTGCTCATCCTTGGGAACTGGAATTCTCCAGAATGCTGAATCATTCAGAGTTCCTTCTTTGGACCTACTTCTAAAAAAAAAACAAAAATCCCTCCCTCACACAATGCACTCAAACAAAAGCCTAAACTCTGATTCATCAATCAGATTGCCAGATGTAAGAATGATTCAAAGAGAACATGTCTCTGAGGTTCTTGAGTTCTGTGGTGGAATTTCTTATTGCAATCGATGTTTTGTTTTGGTTGATATATCGCTAGTATGCTCTTTATGCACTGGATCCTTTTTCCGTCCCCTTTAGAGGGCCTGTTTTAAGACTCATTTGAATGAGGTTCATAAAGCAAGCTAAGTCGGACTACGATGACACATTTTTGGGATTGGAAAGAAAAAAAAAACCTGCTCTTACCTACTCTTAAGAACCTACTCTTTTATGCATCTTTAGATGTCTGTGGCAAAAAAGCAGTCGCTGCACACTATATACATCACCACATTGTTTCTGGATTGTTGTCGCTCCCAATCACTTCTTTTGTATTTTTGTGTTATTTTTGGGGTAATTTTGCCTCTAATTATAATGAAAAGGACCTTAGGTAAACAGGAAGAGAAGCGAGTAGAGAGAGGGGTAGTGTAATGACAACAGGTGTTCTGGAATGTTTAGTAGTGAATGTCTTGTTGAGAGTGCCATCACAGAAACAGGCAGGGATTTACTGAGCTTCTGAATAAAGTCCATTCTTTTACAAATCCAGGTCTAGCTGCTTGGTTTTGTACACCTGTGCCATGGACACATCTGAGCTCAGTGATTTAGATGGGTGAGTGAATACTTTTGGCAATGTAGTGTATGTCTGCTTTCTAAGCACTGAAATAAATCTGTAAATGTGTGCTGGCATGAAAGAACACAGCTAGGTCTATGTATGATTATCCGAAAGTTAATTATCCAAACTGGCTTAACTAGAATTAGTCAGAGAACTCAAAGCAAAATGCCAGTTTTCAATGGAACGAGTGGCAATGAGGCGGATGATTTTGATGAGTTGCTCTTGAATGTGTTCCCAAACTCTTAAGATAAAAAGAAGGATGGAGGTTTAAAGAAAGGAATGATCTAAGGTGTAAATAGAGGAAGATTGAATAGTGATGAGTTCTGGCAGGTGGAAATGTTTCACAAGTAGACACTAAATGAATTGTAGATTTTTCAACTGTCTTAACTGTAACTGTTGTGTACATCATTAAATCAATTTGTCTGTTTTTGTGAAATCCACATTTGTGCCTCTTGTTTTTATCACGCTCACATGAGTATAGCACACTAGCGGCGGAAATGGTTGATGTTTTTCCGAATAAAACCCGTCAGAAAATTCTCAATATGTTTCTGTCTCAAGTGACAAACTATTGCATGAATGATCTCTGCATCTTACATCATTTCAAAACAATTCCAAGCTGCAGATAAAATGTTGTTTTTAGGCAAAAGCATTCATGAAACAGATCACCACTTGGTGGAGCTGATGTACAATTATGTTTAGTATAATTCATTGTAAAGTTTATCATTTTTCAGTGATTCCACCAATAATGTTTTTATTTTAAAATTGACATATAAACAATGGTGGAATTTTTAGGCGGAAATGAAAAACGTTTTGGGGATAATCGTTTATAACCAATGTAATTAGATAAAATTTCCCTATTTGAGTAGGAGTCATTTTTCTGCTAATGTCTTTGCTTTATTCATGCAAATACAGTGGGTGAAAGTGGTGGTCTATCCTGTATGCGTTGCTAGTCCATTCTCATTTCAGTTAACAATTCTTCGATGTGCCTGGCTCGAGGAAAACCTGAGCAAAATCACAAACACACACACACACACACACGCGGACACACACACAAGCAACGTTTAACTAAATTTAAAGAGCTGCATAGACCAAGTTGAGTGATAACAAGAACCGAAACACAACCGAATCTTCTGGGCGGCTGAAGTAAAAGCAAGTATACTGAAGAATTGTGCCAAAAAACACTTAAAAAATTTACAAAATTAGATCCAGACACGACTCAAGGCATTTTGATCATTTTGACCAGAACAGAGAAGATGGTACGCACATGACATCATGGTACTCTTAAGACGTGGAGTGACTGGCAAAGGCTTATTCAACAACTTCTTAAATGCAATTTGTTTAATTATTTTTAAAAACCACTTATATGAAATTGAGGGAAAACAAGAGCCGAAACACTGCCCAACCATCTTCTGGGCGGCTGAAAGAAAAGCAAGTATACTGAAGAATGGAAAAATCATGCTACCCAGGAAGTGGCGTACATGTGGCTTCAATAACAAACACTCAAAAAATATAAAAATAGAGAAAAAAATATGATCAAGAAATTTTGATCATCTTGACCGGAACAAGATAATATGCACATGACATCATGGTACTCCTAAGACGTGGAGTGACTCTTCAACAACATCTGAAGAGACAAGCAAGGAAAAAAGTGGATGGAAGGATGGAATTGAACTTTAAAACAGCCTTTTGTGGGAATGCTATGTACCAGCAGAGCCATGTGACCCTTTTGGAATAAGTAAAGAAAATGAAAGCGTTATGAAATTATGAAGGATATCTGTTTGGAAACTGTAAAAATTATTACAAAAGACCAATAGTGCACAACATACATGTACTTGACGACTATAATCAAACTTTTTTATATCTACCTATCCACTAGAATGTCGAAAGATGTCTTTGTCTCTTTATCAATCCTTTTGTATGCATTTCAACTTTAATTTATAAACTTTCTAACTGTAGTGATCCAGAACACATAAATGTCAGGATATCCAATTTCTTGCCAAAGCTCTGCAACAGTAAGAAAACTCATAACCTTTACTGTTTTATAAATAGATTACATTTTCATACACTAGGTTTTGGTTCGTATATGAAATATGAGGACTGCAAATAAAGACATGTGCTACAGTTTCCGAATTCCAATGATTTATTCAGGACTCAATCCTAGTGAGTTTGGTTAGCGGCCAAACTTAGCATTTTAGAAGCTATCTTGTCAAACAATGTTCTTTTCTTAGAAACTCACTTCCTTTCTGATGGTGGTAAGGTGAGCTTGACGTACAGGTCACTTCACGAAGATGTATTGAAATATTTTTCAATACATTCCACATTAATAAATGTTATCTTTAATTGGTTTCATTGAGAAATGTATGCAGGGCAAAGTCATATTAACGTATGTTGGACTTCTCTGTGCAAGTTTTGCTAAATCTGACTGCTTAAATAAGAATAAACATAGCACGGCTTGGAGTCTGCTATTGTTTATTTGAAAAAGTAAAAATCCTCTCACAAGTGATTATGCAAAGAAGAAAAATGCAAATCTACCACGGCCCTTTGCCCTGTGAAACTCTGTGCGATGAGCTGGTCTCCCTCCATCGCTCTATATTTAGCCAATGAAGCATCTGCAAGAAAGATATTAGTCTCTTGATATTCCCATCAGGAAAGTGCTGTGCAGACCAAATGGGTCTTACCCCTCACTCCCCCTTCTAAGTCGGACTCTCCCTCCCCCCATGAAGATCTGCCATCCCAACTGGATTTTGCACGGCTTAGGTTCTTGATCCAGCCACAGGTCAAAGGTACCCAGGATTTGGTAAAGTTCTCGGGCAGAATTTGTTTTCAAAATTCCCTGTACCGTTGAGACCACATCATGTCTAGAGCCTTGGTAAGTGGATTATGTGATTTTATTCCCCCTCTCGCTTTACTAACGGTTCCACTAACAGCTGCTTGAGGGCTAATGAAAACATGACCAGTAATAACTCCTGATACTCAAATAGTTAGCAAGCACCAGTGACATGTTCCAAGCGCAGGTTTGCATTCATAGGAAGAATTAAGTCAAAATTCTGCTTGAGGATTTTTGCTTTGGAAAAAGTGTGAAATACGCTCCCGCCCAACTTGGCTGATGATTTCATTTGGAATGCACAGCCTATAGTGTCCAGCTGGGGGAACTGAACCCTGGTGGAGACCAGCAAGTGTTTTTTACAGGGTGGGTGACCACACCACCCTCGCCTCACCACAACATCAATCTGCGGTGTCATTTTGATTTGGGAGAGATTTCCACTATCTTCACAGCATTTCACAACAGTGTATAAGTGTTTGTGTGAATTTTATAACCAATTCTTAGTATTTGACAATAAAACCAATGCTTTGACTCCACTAAAAGGTCTTGCTATAAAAATAGCCGTACAGTATTGAGTTACAGTCAAGTCAATGCAGAGTTTGTCATTAACAGCCGCTTGAAAATAACTGACATGTGGAGGAAAGCTGATGAAAAGCTGAAAAGTTCTGTTTATTTCTAGCAATTTTCAAATACAATATCTACAATTAGTTTAATTTAGTATCTGCAATACTCTTGCATTGTGCACCTGTGCGCTTTTTTATATAAAGAATAAAATCAAAGTAAAGTTTTTTCATTCAAATTGATAAACGGCCCAGTTAGCATCCTGCTGTTTCCTTGTTGCCATCATAGCCATGTGACTTTTTATGTAATAAAGGAAACCCTATATCAGTAGTCATTGGCTGGTATTGAAATGAACTAGTGGAAACATGTTTTGCAGAATTCTGTTTTTCTCAAATGTACTTTATGTATATTGGATTAGAAACAAAAGCTAGGGAAAACTTTCCACAAGAGATTGGTTGGTTGGTTTCTCTAATTTAAAATCTACACATTATAGTGCTCCGTGTCCAGATGTACACAGTTTTTTTTTTAATATGTCAGTTTAAAAAAAAAACACATCCACACAGACATTCAAACGCACCCCTGAAGCACAGTAATGACTCTACCAAACCAAAAGGTGGCAGCCTATTCATGGCATTTTTAAAATTATTATTCAGCACTATGTGTGCACAAACACACGTGCCTCTTCTCGGTGATAAAATAAGAAATATGCCCAAGTAATCCCGTACATGCTGTAAGCCACAATAGTGGAATAAATGGCAACACAGTCTTCATTTCTGCCGCCATTTGTAAACACAGCATTGACAAAGCATGACGAAAATGACAAACTCTACCCCCCGGGCACTAAAAAATTCTTGACTGTCCAAACAGAACCTGGGTACTGAGTGTTTCAAATACGATTCACCTTGACTGGCGTTTTACACGATTACCTGAAAACTGTGCTGCAGTTACATGTGGTCGCACCCCATGGTGAAGTGGATGATGCACCAGAAATATGTGCAGGTGCAGGATGCATTGAAACAGTTCTTGATCTATTTGCATGAAAGAGCGAAAAAATTCCAATAACTCAAATCAGAAGTTAAATCAGAAGTTCCTGCCTACACAGTGTGCTTTTGGATTTCGCTCCACTGATTAGTTTGACCTGCAATATAGCATCACTTGATGTGACTTGAGCCACCAGATTGGAGAGGTTAAATGCTTGAGCTTTTTGATTACTCAATATGAAGCAAAAGTACATTGTTTGGGATCATAAGTAATGCTTTGAAGTACATAAGAAAGCACCCTGTTGTCATTTATATTTTTATAGTGAAATATTTTCAAATAATTATGTTTTGAGGGCGGGTCATGTCGGAGACTGGTGAGATTCACGTGGTTGAATTGCCAGTGTGTCCAGGGTATTAGAGGCTAATCTTAAACTTGCTTCAGGTGAATTAAAGAGAATTGACGGCAACCTCTTCTTACCTCTGCCCCATTGAGAACTGGAGCAATAACTCAAATAGGGCACAAACAGAACCATTAGAATTAGTGTATATTCAGGTTAAAATCTTTAATAGGTTTAGGGAAGTCAGAGTTATAAATTCATATTTTTGACTTGCTATAATTTGTGACAATTTGTTTAACTAAAATAATGGACGAGTGGTTTACAGTTCAAACTTATATATTTCATGTGTTAGCATAAACTAAGTCTACTAAACCTACTTGATCTACCAGTAGTCACATTTTGAACCAACCCTCTCATTTTAATTGTTTGATAGCTTATTATTACTATCAATTTAAATGATAGAAGTGATCATAAAATACTATATTTATATGGAACATAAAATCATCCAGTGGCAAGAGACTTGATAATATTTATTTTTAGTCATTTTCTGTATATTATAATTATTTTATTAAAGCTGCAAGCTTTATTCAATGGGTTCGAGCATCTTTGGCGCCAATACCTCTCGGTGGTGAATTGTTTGTTGCACTGTGCTCTATGACCAATCTTTATTTAGAAGACGTATTTAAGTAAGAACTGACAGAATTACCCAACAATACAGGGAAATTAAATAAAGAAAACCACATCTCAAAGTGTCCTGATGCCAAGGTGGTGCTAATGTGTATAAATATTCATTAAATAATTTTCTTTCCTGCTTGTTCCCAATTCAGGGTTACAGGGGTCCACTGGTCCCACATCAGGCGAGAGGCGGGGGTACACCCTGGACAGTTTCATTGCAGGGCAACACACACATTCAGACCTAAAGGGAATTTAGATTATTCAATTAACCTATCCGCATGTTTATGGGATTGTGGGGGAAAATGGAGTACCCGGAAGAAACCAACGCAAGCACAGGGAGAACAAATAAACTCCTTCGAGGAAGTTCACTGGCGAGCCTCAAACCGGTGACCTTCTATCTGGAAGGCCACAGTGCTACCCACTGCACCACCGTGCTGACCGAGTATAAATATTATTTGGTATTATTATAAATTGTTTAAAAAAAAAGTATTATATAAATGTTGTCTAAATCTTTTTTTACAACAAAATGTCCCTTACATAAGTATTCCATGTTGCCACTAGGTGGCGCTGCCACTGTAGCATGCTATATAGATTTGTTCAGAGATGGACCCTTGCGCTTTTGTGTTTCGTATTCTACTTTTGACGGTAGCCGTGCACAGTTGATCGAACATAGTCAAAAAAGCTTCATAATTTAACATCTCAAGACTGAGGAAGTTTGAAGAGAACAGATCAAATCTCTAGGAGGTATTTGTTGAAGTATGACACCAAAATATTCTGCTTTTTTTAGAGGTTGTGGCAAAATAGCTGACTTTCTGGCACTTATATATCACTTATATTTAAGTCTTGGCACCTACACGTGTGTGCAAAATTTCTTCCACATATTACAAACTGTTACCAACACACCATACGCCGAAACGCTTTAGGTGGCACTATTAAGCAATTTTGCCAAACCCACTTTAGAAACCCCAATTTTAGTGAATTTTCATGTTTAGGCCCTCAAAATGTACAGAAAGCCGTAGAACAATATTGCTCTGAACAATTACAATAGGGTTCTATGCAACTTCTGTGCTCAAGCCCTAATTAGCACAACACTAAAGCTCGGTTAGCCTTGCCTTCCTAAAAACGGCAATCAAGCAGTGAAAACATTTAATTTTTAAACAATTGAAACCTCAAGGTTTTCTGCACTGCACAGTTTCCAAACAAATCTTTAAGGTATAGCAGTTGTCTGGAAACTGTCTGAAATCCAATCCCAAACAAACCAAATACTGGGATGTATCCTCAGACATCTGCTTGTCTTGGGAATCTGAGGAATGTGAGGTCACTGATATCAACACTTAGCAGGTGTCTGTTCCACATGCTTCCTCAGGGTCTAATGGAGTGTTTTCTTACACTATAAATACAAATAAAATACACGAATCTAACACTATTTCATGCTACAGCAAAAGACAGAACTCAGAACATGATCTTCTCTGACATCTGTCTTCTCAGTCTGGAATCATGCCTCTGTCAGGAACCCCAGCACCACCCAACAAGAGAAAAAAGCCCTCCAAGATTATCACTGACCTGTCACACATCACCCAAGATGGTGAGTCACTCAGAAAATAAAATGGAAATTGTGACAAATAAAGTTGTGCTCATACATTTACACACCCTGGCAAATTTTCAGATTTCTTGGTCATTTTTCAGAAAATGGGAATGATGACATAAAACCAAATTTTTACTTATAGTTAGTGGTTTAGTGCAGCCATTTACTGTCAAACAACTGTGTTAAATCATTAAATCATAATAAAAACAGACACAAATCACTCCGATCAAAGGTTTTCGGCCCCAATAACATGCACAAACGGGTTTGAGTGACTGATACAGGCAACCATCCTCTTCTGTAACCTGTTTGATTGTCATCAATGTTTGTTCAGAAAAGCTTTGTAGACTCCCGATAGACCTTTGTCTCTTTCTTCCAAAGATGCGCTGACTAAAGTAGCCAGCATATAATATAAACACAGGCAAAATTGACCTTTTAGGTCATAAACGGTGCATTTGTGGAAGAGTTAACAGAGGTGGGTTACTGATGCTTTGGGGATGTGTGAGCTTTAAAGGCACAGGGAACTGGGTCAAAGGTGTAGCGAAGATGAACGCAGCATGTTATCAAAGGTTAGTGGAGGAAACATTGCACTCATCAGCCCAGAAGCTGCAAATGGAAATTTATTGGACATTCCAACACGCTAATGATCCAAGTTGTCATTGATAAAATTCCAGTTGGCATTGGTTAGACCAGAAAGTGAATGTTCTGGAGTGGCCATCTCCTGACATGAACTCAAACATGCAGCTCATGTAAGATAGCCCAAGATTTTACCAGAGTTGGAGGCTTTTTGCCAAGAAGAATGGTCTGCTTTACTCACAGAGGAGAACCTCATCGACTACTACCTCAAAGGACTTCAGGCTGTTATAGATATTAAATGCTGGAATATGAATTATTACGAGCTGGTGTGTGTGTAAACTTTTAGTCAGGGACATTTAGAAGTTTCTGTTGTCACTATGATCTATAAAATTTGTTTGACAACAAATGGCTTCACCAAAAAATGCTTTATCTGAAAAATGCTTCATCATATTTTCTGAAAAAATAAATAAATAAATAAATAAAAAACCTGTATAACTGTACTTATTGCATGTAAAACAATGATTTAAACACAATGTGCCAATGTTGCCACTAGAGTATGAATCAGAGCCGGAAGCCTCCGAGTTTGACTTGGGGAAAAAGATAAGGGCACCCAAGGACATCATGCTGGAGGAACTGTCCCTTCTGAAGAACAAAGGCTCCAAGATGTTCAAGATGAGGCAGCTCCGGGTAGAGAAATTCATCTACGAGAACAACCCTGACCTCTTCAGCAGTGAGTCAATGGTAAGGGGAGTTAAAATAACAATATCACATATAACAATCAGTTCTGATATAACCCATGAGCTTTGCTTTTCCTTCAGATTCTTTAGTAAGTTTGGGAAAGTTCTTCAACAAGTGTTTATTTTAATGTGTGTTTAGGACAATCTCCAGAAGTTTGTGCCCAGTCTTGGGGGGCAGATGATGGATGTTGGTGGTCGTCTGATTGGCGGACACATGGCTGGGCTGGCTGGAGGAATAGGTCAGGCTCCAGTGCCTCCTCCTAAACCAGGAAACTATGGCAAGGGAGCAGGGGGTGGACTGCATGCTGGTGAGCTCCCTGGAGGAGTTGGAGGGGTAATGGCTGGAGGACAGGGTGGCAAAGATGGGGTGTCAGGGGATGCCTTTCAAGGTGAGTTTAAATTGCAGAAAAACAACTTTAGGACAGGGTTTGCGTTAACAAAAGACACTAAACTAAAACATAGCTTTAATTGTGAAGATTTTTCATGCGGAGTGTATCTTGTGAGGAGGACTTGATTTGCTGATTGTTATAAGTTACTAGTAGGTAATTCATAGGTGGTTTGGGTGTTTTTAGAGGTGCTGCAACGTCCTTATCTTGGCATTCAACAGTGCTGAAACTGGGGCACTCAGCTGATCCCAGCGGCAGGTTTTCTTTGATACAAACTGTGAGTAACAGCACAGTCGTCCAATCACAGAACCAACAATGAACCCACCCCCCAAGCATCTCCAAAATTAGCTGATCTGAATGACAAGCCCTCGTGAATATAATCAATCTTTTATTATTGATATGACACTTTAAAGGCTTTATTTTAAAGGCCATGAACTGCATGAAACTGAAACGAAGCACTGAATTTTCCAAATCACACATTTTAACAAATGCAGTAAAATTGGATCATTTCTGTCTTGTAGTATGGGATTTGGACTGGATTAATGCTGTTCCAAATGCTGAGAAATACAGTGAGGTATACAACAACAACAACAATAATAATAATTATAATACATTTTATTTTTCAAAGCTTTCAAGCACACCCTACAATATAAAAACACAACAATCAGATCAGCATAAATCATACACTTCTCACACACCACAGTCTGGAATAAATTATTTATTTAGTCTCTGGTGCACTATGTACAGTTTACAGTTTTTATTTTGATTGAGTCTATTTTATAATGTTTATAGCTTTTTATTGGTACTCTTTCTTATAATGTATATATCTTTTTATTGGTACTCTATTGTCTGTATACCATTGCAAAAATCCAATTTCCCCATTGTGGGACAAATAAATGTTTCTTGATAATTAACAATACAAGTAAACACACAATAAGATACAAAAAATTGATACAAAACTTGAGCAAAAATAATAATAAAAAGAAAATTAAGTCTCTAAATCAACCGTTGCAGGCTTGCCTGAATTGATGAGTTTTAAGGTCAGCCTTGAGCTTTTTGAGGGAAGTAGTATTACGAAGGTCGTGTAGTAGAGCATTCCAAAGCAGAGGGGCAGAGCAACTGACAGACCTTCTCCACATTGTAACCAGATGGGCAGTAGGAACCATGAGTGAGTGAGAGGAAGATGAGTGGAGGGAGCGTACTGGTTAATAAATGTGAATCCGGTCGGACAGTTATGATGGTCCCTGATTATGAATTGTCTTGTAAGTAACAATTCGCTATTTAATAGGCACCCAATGACCAGAGATATGCGAGCTGTAAAGGTACCAGAAATAACCATATCTGATGCGTTTTGCACTAACTACAGATGTGGACAGATTTGTTAGGGAGGCCTTAAAGAAAAGAGAATTATACATCATGCAGTAGCACCAGGGAGGCAAATGCCTGGTCCCAAATGCATGTGGAAAAATGGCCCCAAACACACCAACAAAGTCATTCTTAACCATCTTCAGCATTAAAAAGGACACGTTGGATGTGATGGCATGGCCCCCCCAAAGAGCATTGATCTCAACATCACCGATTTTGACAGAACAATGTTCGAAAGCAGACATCAACAGAACATCTGTGGTTAGTTCCAGAACAATCTTCCAACCAAGCTCCTTCAAAAACGGTGTGCAAGTGTACCTTCTGCTGTTTTTGCGGTCACACAAAATGTTGATTTGATTGAGATCTCTCTGTGTATCATTCACTGCATTTTGTTCATTGATTAAATAAAAGCTTAAAACTTCCATTATCGAAGCATTCTTTGTTTAAAGCATTAAAGCCTAAAACTTTTGCACAGTTCTGCATAGTCATTTTTAGTGTTGAATGTAATCTCAGTTGAATTGAAATCCAACCTTTCAATGAGGAAAATCACTTTGGTTTGCAATTTCATAACAGATGGAGCATTGCGTATATAGTTTAATTTAAACTTTATATTCTTGGAACACTTTAGATAACTTTATGTTTCTTGATAGGTGCACAAAGTCCAAAAACCATTGGAGAAAAGGCTAAAAAGAGGGCAGAGTATGTCAAGACATATGTCTCTCCTTGGGAACGTGCAATGAAGGGCAATGAAGACCTTCTGTCCACAATGAAGACCCAAATGCCAATGCCCTGTCCTTATAAAGAGATGTGCAAATATAAGAGCTTCAACAGGTTCATTTCTTTGCACATTTGAACAGCTTCCATGTCTTTTTCCTTAACTGACCAAGGTCTGAATTCTATAGGAGCGCCATGCCTTTTGGTGGTTTTGAGAAGGCGAGTCAGCTGATGACCTTCCAGTTGCCAGACATTGAAGTGGCGACTGAGGAACCTGAGCCTCCTGTGGTGTATCAGCACGATATCAACTCTCGACCCTCCTTTAACCGTACACCTATTGGCTGGGGAGGTAGCATTGAACCAGGCAGCATTCACATGGAGCTGGATAATATACCATTTGATGGGGAGACTGATGATCTGTGATACTATGGTCTTCATTGAATCCCTAAAAAGAGAAGCGCACCTACGGTATAGTCACAATGTAAAATCCTAGAGTGCAGACTAAATGTGAATATGTGCTGAACTTGGAATTTTGAGTCTGCCTCTGAATGTATCAAATAAAGACTGCTGTATGTATTCACTGCAGTATGTGTTTAGCTACAACCTTGAATAAATGCTGAAGTTTAGATTTCTGTCCAATACAGATAAACAGTTTGAAACGTTACACCAACCACCTCCCATTAACAAATAATTACTAGCTACCGTAATGAACATCCCACTTACGATTCATGAAATCCTATAAACGTGATCTGTCTAAAGAAAACTACCATTAAGTCTTGTGTTGTGAATGATGCCAATGCATTGTTGAAAATATGAAAGTTATGTGCATTCAATGAACATAAAACTGTCATTCTCTTTATTACCAAATCGACTTGATTTCTGCATTTAGATCCATTCCCATTCTTAGTCCATCCTTTGCAGTTCTTTAAGGAGTACATGAAGGTTAGACACTATTTTTGCAGTGGAAGACTTTGTTTACGTCTTTGCTCCAACTTAGGACTTTGACCAATTAAGTTCTTCTACATCAACCTCGTTCATCCATGTCTTAATGGATTTTTACCATTCTTAGTGGTATATGTGGCTTTATATAATTATAAAGCTTTAAACTGGTTTTCAATTAAACTAAGAGTCGTCTCCTGAAAAACAACTCCACGCCATATTACCCCTCTTCCAATTGCACAAAGCAGCCATACCCTTTTATCCTAGTATCTACCAAGCACTGATTTGTCCATCAGAGACCCTAGACCACATATGCCAAACTCAAGGCCAAAAGCTTAAAAGTTTTGAGTATCAAAAAAAAAAAAATGAAAACGCGAAAAAAAACTACATTTCCCACAATGCCTTATGCGGTAGTCGCAGCTTCCACATCCACACTCATTAGTGAAACTGCAGAGCTGGCGTTTCTCACACATTGAACGTAAGACCCTCGCAATTTAGTGATCTCTCATGCCGCATCTCAGATTTCTCACGCTAAAATAAATTTCAAGATGTGAAATGGGCGGAGCTAATAGTTGATCTGTGATTAGTTTCTAGAGCCTGACGATAAAAGATGATGATCGAAATGCATCGTCTTCAGTCTGTGAGGGTTTTTTTTAGCTAAACAAATTACAAAAATGCTATTTTTCTTTATTCACTTGGACAGTTTGATCCATCATTAATAGAGTTATGTGGGTTTTCATAAGCTGACAAAAATCAAAACGATTTATTTTACAACAACAAGCATACAATTGTTTCTATGCAACTGAATTGTCACTTGAATCAGTTATAAATAATGACTTATTTAACATTAAGGAGTAGTTACATTTATTTTACATTACATTCGATTACCTTGTTTTACATTTATAAGTTACATCTGGCCCTTTGAGGACAGCCATTATGCTAATGTGGCCTAATTAGCACCCCTGCCCTAGACTAATCTCTCCCATTAATGCACCTCTTTTTTATGCCATAAAAACTCATTCCTTGAAGCTGCTAAGATACTTTTCTAGAGCTAACATGGAGGCAACATGAGACTTGAAGGTCTGTTGAGATTAATTGCAGAAAGGTGCACAGCTACAAAGTCCGAACAAAGTCACTTTACGTGGTTTTCCGTAATTTTTAAGTAATTCCACTGGAATATGTAGTACTGAGGAAATTTCATGACTGGGCTTACAGCACAGGTGGCGTCCCATCATAACACCAATCTGGAATTTGGAGTGACCAACTCTTTAATAAATGCAGACCTAAAAAAAGCCTGTTAGTAACAATTGAGCAAAATGCTCAAAACATCCTGCCTGAGTTTTGTTGCTGTCCATGTCCATCCCTTTATGGCACAGTGCCATACTTATATGCCTACTTCTAGAAAGATAATGCACCATATCATAAATCACGAATCACCTCAAACAAGTTTCTTGAACATGAAACTGAGTTCACTGTACTCAAATAGACTCCACAGCCACCAGATCTAATCAGAGCCATGTTGGCATGTGGTGGAATGGAAGATGCACATCATACATGTACAGCTGACAAATCTGCAGCAGCTCATCATGTCAGTATAGACCAAACTCTCTGAGGAACTTGCTTAATTTATGGCACGAAGGATTAGTTCAGAAAGAAAAGGGGGTTTAAACCGGTACAAGCAAGGTATACCTAATAAAGTGACCGGTGAGTCTATAAATATCAGTCATTTCACACTTTCCGGCATGTATTTCAAATATTTATTAATACCACACAAACTATACATTTTCAGTGTGGCCCATCTATTTGTGACGTTAATAGCCTTTATATACTAAAACAAAATAAAACTGTACCCACAGTGTGTGTCAAAAGCTTTTGTGCCCACAAACATATTTTTTTGTCGCTAATGTACGATAATTATTGTAATATTTAAGCTGTAGTTGTAAATGCACACTGAATAGTTTAATTTAAAGTTTCTTAATCTTAATTCCTCCCCATCGTTAGTATGAAAATCATTAATTGTGTAGTACAGGCGAAAATTCAACAACCTCCGGCCGTCCCGTGCTCCTAATCGCGCACCATTGACACCTGAGACAGCAAGTATCGCGAGACTTCGTTGCCTTGGCTGCAGCACACAGTGACGCCGAGAGATGTTTAAGGTTTAGCGGCAGAAAAAAAGCACGCTTTCGCTGACCAGCAGCCAAGGAGAGGATGCTAATCGCAAGGTAAGGAATTTAACTTTCGTCATCCCATGAAAGCAATCGGTAACGGCCTCTCTGTGAATTAACGGGTTGGAGAAGATGCTTCGCTGTATGAGTTGGCAAGTTAAGACGTAGCTGTTCTTTTACGGTCATGCACTGATCTCGTAAACAAACATAGGGATGCTTCACTGTGAGAAGATAAGCATTTCTTTATGACGCTGCACAGCGTACCACACGTCGGGGTCGAAGGCTGCACTGTAATCCAGGAATAAAGAGAAGGAGACGCCACATCTTGCAATGTGCTGACGACGCTGTACATTGTGCGTTCGTGGTGCCAACCGTACACGGCGTTGCGCATCCAGAAGTTCACCGCGTAGTAGAATAAAGCACATGTCTGAGGCTGGGCTGTGTCGATGCATGCGTCGTTTGTGACTTTTAATACTAGGCAGACTTAAAGGGTAGTGTTTTATCATATGCTGGCTACGTCCTTTTTACAAAATGCGCATTTTGTGTGCGCTCGTTCCTCTTTGGCAGCTCAAAAAACGTTCTCATCATCGTTTTCGGTGACGTAGCGGTTCTCGTCTTTTCAACACACTTGATTGTCCTCTAGACGCCAATGTCATCTGGTGGCGTTTCTGAGGCTGTGCAGGTGAGGAGCGCGTTCAGGTGTACCAGATACCCATTCATCCATCCCTGAAGATGTTTTCAGTAAAGGTTTGGACCAAGGACACATTAAAGATTAGGTAATTCTTGAAGTGGCTTACTTCAGTTTGAGGTTTGTTCATATTTGTTTAGTTTATTTAGACCTGGTCCATTTATCATTGGCACTGACAAACCTAAAGGTATCTGGAACTATTTTAGCAGTGACTTGGTGTGGCTAAAGCCGAGTTCAGACTGCACAATTTTCACAGACATCATGTCACAGATGTTTTAATGCTGCATGACTGCATTAGGGCTGGGCGATGAATCTAAAAATAATCACCAGTGAAAAACTATAATCTTTCTAATTTTGATTACTTTCCATTTAAAAACTACTACTGCATGTGGAGTCATGTGACCCCACTCTGTGCATGTTTTTTTTAGCAGTGTGCGCTTTAATTTCAGTTGTTGATTTATTAATGTTTGATAAATTGATTATTTTAACAATTAAGTAATATACCCTTAATTTTTATATCTTGCACTTGTAATATATGAGCAAAGATAATATTCATTCATTCATTTTCCAACCGGCTTATTCCCATTTTGGGGTCACGGGGTCTGCCGGTGCCTATCTCGCCTATCCTGGTGGGGGTACAGTCTGGAAAGGTCACACATTCACACTTAAGGGGGAATTTTGATTATTCAATTAATCCTTCCAGGAAGGTCACTGGCGAGCCTCGAACCGACAACCTTCTAACCAGAAGGCCTCAGTGCTACCCACTGCACTACCTGCTGCCCGCAAAGATAGTAATTATAAGAAAAAATTCTTCAATAAGCAGAAATCTTCAATTAATCAAGGTCTTTATATAGGTTTAATCGCCCAGCCTAAGGCAGCATTCCGCTGTTGCTGAATTCACACTGCAAAATAGGTCAAAATCCGCCACCAAATTCTCGCAAACAGAGGTGTCAAGTAACGAACTACAAATACTTTGTTACGCTACTTAAGTAGAAATATTAGGTATCTGTTCGGGTATTAGGTATCTCTATCTTTTCAGACTGGTACCCGTAAAGAAATTCTGGAAAATCAGGGAAATTTTGATGGGAATTTGCTGGGAAGTTTTACACTGACATAGCGTGAGGTCAAACTGTGTAACAGTAACTCAAACTGAGAACCTCATAGAAACTTCAAACAGACCACACTTGTAGAGGTTATCAGTCTGTGCAAGAAAATACCAACTGTGCAAAAGTATTTGACTCTAGAAGGAGTTGAAAATAAGAGAAAAATGGCAATGAAATAGTCTTCAATATGATACATAGTCAAGAAATTGGGGGTTGTTTATGCTAATCACAGTAAAAAAAAAAGTATGACATCACTGACAGCTCCCTAGCAGCACAACTGTTTACCCTAGCAACCAAACTGTCTTAATTCTTATCTCAGTTTGGTAGACTTTGGGTTGATTAATTTAACTTAGAGTGACAAGGGGAACATAATATTATCTCACTGACTCCTTAGCAGCCAACAATTCTACCTTGGCAACCATTCCATTTTTTAAATGGCCCTTTTACAAGCAAATATCAAAGTTTGCTTGTACTAACTTTAGCCGTCTAGTTTACTTTATCCTCCTTTTAGCACAGATGTGTCAGTATATTTGAATAACAAAATAAATTTTTTGAAATAAATGTTTATCGGAGCTTAATGAGCTGGATTCATGATGGGCACAATAGACAGTTTTATGTTAAGTTCAATGTGGTGACGCCTTTATTAAATGATGGTAGATGAGAGGTCAATACAGACAGTCTTCCTTCCAAACTCTATGCTCTCCCACCACCCCCTTCTCTGCGAAAAGTAAATAAGAGCCCTGGCATGCATGTGAAAGAAGGCTTCTGATTGTTATGTAAAAAGTAGAAATGAATAAATTAACATATTTATGGTCAGGCTCGCAGGCCTGTGCTTGAGTGTATTCATCAGAACAGAACTCATTCCAGCTAATTGGTTGGGGGTGCATGGGATTCCTGTAAAATTCACAACATGCTTTAAAACTTACAACAGGAAGGGACCGAAAAGTCCTGAAGGGTAACTTTTATTAAACTTTTTGAGGTAGAGGGAAGTTTGAGCTGAGCTGGGGACATTGTTGTGTAAATCAACTCTGTCTTGATCTGCTCTTCGCCAGGATCTTTTTCTTGTTAGTGCAGCTTCTGGTAGAAGTGCACTCTCAGCTGCTACTGGCACTGACTGATCGGTTTTAGATGGTGAACACTCTTAAAGGCGCACAATGTATTTTTAATCCTCTTAATGATTTTGCTTATGAATGTCAGGAAGATTTTAATGGTTGCACAAATCTAAGGGGTAACCACTTCTTCAATGAATCGGGTTTCATTGTGGCTTTAACGCATTACATTTTCAAACATACAGTTTTGGGAGCAAATGCTACTGCTCCTAGCCCGTTCGAGCTACAGCCAGCAAAGTTTGGCACAACATTTAAACGGGCGTGTCTTTAGTTGCTATGTCTTTTCAGACTGGTGCCACTAAAGAAATACAAGGAAAATTCTGAGAATGCTGGGAAATTTACTAGTCTTTGTATGTGGTCAAACCAAACTGTTTAACCTAGCAACAAACTCGATCTCAGCTTCAAAAAATAATTTAGATGTGGGGGATGATTTATGTAACTTAGTCAGATAGGATACATATTATATCACTGATCCCTTCCATAGCAACCAGACTGTTTACCATAGCAACCAATTTGGCATTTCTATCTTAGCTATGGAAAAACATAGGTGCTGCTTTTTTTTACTCGTATTCGCATGGGCGTCATTATATTATGTCATTGACCCTTTCATAGCAATCAGACTGTTTACCATAGCAAGCAGTTTGGCATACCTCTGTCTCATGTCTCTAAAATCATAGCGACATGAGAGTCGTTGGGTCAAAGGTCACCATTGACTTATAACGGCCATTGAGTTTGGATGAGGAAGGGCAACTAAAATATCTTCAAGAGTAAACATCGTAGAGAAATAGAGGGTTGCTTATGTTAATCATACTAACTACTTAAATTTTTATGGCATCACACACAACTCCATAGCAACTAAACTGTTTATCCTAGCAATAAAATTCTTAGAACTCTATCTTATCTTCGGAAAATAATTGAGACTTGGAGTTTGGTTTATATAACTTAGTCACAAAGAAAACATATTATGTCACTGATCCCTTCCATAGCAACCTGACTGTTTACCATAGCAACCAATTTGGCATATCTCTTTCTCAGCTTAGGAAAATCATACAGACATGGGTGTCACTTTATTTTACTCGTATTCACATGGGAAACATTATGTCACTCCCTCCATAGTATGTCACCCCTCCATAGTAACCAGACTGTTCACTGTTGTAACTTATTTGGCATATATCTAGCTCAACTAAGGAAAATAATTGACATATATGGGTTGCTTTTTTTTACCGGTATTCACATGAGAAACATTATATTATGTCATTGACCCCTTCAAAGCAACCAATCTTGACATACTGTATTCTTCGCCATATAAGAATTTTAAATGAGGAGGATCTAGAAAAAAAGATTCTGAACCAAATACTGTAGTAAAATATTTTATATCAACTGTGTAAAAGTTAACAGCAGCATAAGAACAATTATATGCCAAACATGTAACATGAACAGTCAGTAAAGTCAGTAAACAGTAAAAGTAACAAAAAAAGGCTGTAATGTTTTTATTCAAACCCCAATAATTCCTCTTCGTCACTGCTATCAGAAATGTGGAAGGACAGGTCATTTAGAGAAATGTAATTTGAGAAACTTTTAAGAGCACACGTCATACTTCAGTCCCGCCCCTTGAGGAGGCTCGAGGTTCTTCTTCCAATGCGGATAACACGTGTGTACGAAATGCGTTGAGACTGCTAAATCTTTACAATAAATAGACGCATTTGCTGTGTTCTCTCTCAAACGGTCTCCAGTGTTTATTATCAATTGAGAAGGTATATTTTTACCATAACAGGAGCTAGGCCGAAGCTGCGGCCTCTTTTACGCCTCTCCTACGGCCGTGACCGCCCTCCGCTCCGCGGCGCTCTGCATTCGCCGTATAAGACGCACCAACTTTTCCCCCTCAGTTTTGGGGAAGAAAAAGTGCGTCTTATACGGCAAAAAATACGGTACCTCTCTCTCATGTGTCTCTACAATCATAGAGACGTGGGGGTCGATTGGGTCAAAGGCCACCATTGACTTATAACGGCCATTGAGATTGAATGAGAAAGGGCACCTAAAATATCTTCAAGAGTAAACATCGTAGAGAAATGGGGGTTTGGTAATGTTTATTATACTAACAACTAACACCTCCATAGCAACCAAACGGTTTATCCGGTTGTTCTATCTTTTCAGACTGGTACCTCTTAACATGGGGTCAAACTTTGTAAAACTTGCTCAAAATGAGAGTCTCATTGAAACTTCAAACCGACCAAACTTGTAGAGGTTATCAGTTTGTCCATGAACAATCCAAACACTGTGCAAAAGTATTTGAACCCTAGGCTCTAGAAGGGGTGAAATGTTCAAAATCAACAGGGGGTCGTATACATCTCTCATCGTCGGTAGCTGCTTCTTAAAAATAACTTGTTCAAACACCCATCGAACCCACCACACACAAGAATTGAGGTAGGCCTCAAATCTGCAGCCTGGTTTATTTAATTTCTCATTGTGGTGTGCATGTGAATGTGCCGTTCCCATAGAAAAGATCCACAATGGTTTTAACAAATAATTGGATTTGGAGGCGCTGAACTGAATGTTAATTGAAGCTGACGGTGTATTTGATATACTAGAGGGCCATTACACAGTGTATTTAAGCCATGCCGTGACCCCCTCTAGGTTACGAGGCTGAAGTTATGATGTTTACCAAGAACAATCAGGATGTCAGAAAGTAGCAAGACTCAATCCATTTTCACAACTGGTTGACCTTGTTCCTAATAGGGCTCTGTGAGTCAGTGAAAAGGATTTTGTATTTCTTGTTTAACCCCCTATTCATTCTTTCTCCCTCCCTCCCATCTGTTTCTGCTTAAATATCTCACTGTATTATTGAAAAGCCTCAGACATTCCTTGAAAACCATGACATTTCTACATAGCCGTGAAGACTTGGAAGTTGTGGGCTGCTATACGGAAATATACACCCTGAATGCCTGAGCCATACAAAATGAGACTTAAAGCTACTGTACTCCCTTGTTGGTGATGAAAAGAACAGAGTAACCCAAATGAATTCAACCCAGAGAAGGTTTAAATTAAAACAACAATATCCACATTCTTATCACCATCACAATAATTTCACAGTCGAGGCTCTTTGTTTACAAATGGTATAAGAACAAGCGTGGAAACAAGCTGAGGCTAAAATTCTGAGAAAGGCACTGATTTGCAAAACCATATTTTGAAGCCTCCCCCAGAATTCCCATGAGAGCGCAGCACACATTTGTGAATGGCCCCTCGCATGGGCTGGTGGCATTGTGACCACCCGAGGAGATGCGACACACATATTGACAGAGAACTCCAGATCACACGCTCGCACAACAACAATGTAAACTGGTCATGCATGAGAATAGCAGTTTTAAATACAGCTACATACATTCTAATTGAGCTACTGACATGAAATTTTCACCAGATGTCGGCATCAACCCTAGTAATGCACACATAGAAAGAAATCCAAACATTTATGTCCATAAGTGAAGTTGTGTGTAATTAAGTGAAATGGCACAGGGAATAAGTATTGAACACATGAAGAACAGGAGGGGTAAAAAGGTCTGGCAAGCCAACAAAGCAGCTGGAGTTTGTCAGTATTCAAAGTAATATCAGCTGGTATAGTCCTGATTGATGCCTTTTAAAAAGGTTTCTCACCAGCAAGGTGTTAGACATGAAGCATTGCATGATGGGTGAAAGCAAAGAGCTGTCCAAATACCTACGCAAACCTTATTGTTGCAAAACAATAGGAATGGGTTACAGACGCATTTCCAAACTTTTGAAAGTTCCAGTGAGAACCATTGGGGCCATCATCCGGAAGTGGAAAGAGCACGGCATTACCATAAACCAGTCACGGCCAGGTGCTCCTCGCAAGATTTCTGACAGAGGTGTCAGAACAATCATCAGAAGGGTTCTCCAACAGCCTAGGACCACTGGTGGTGAGCTTCAGAAGGACCTGGAATCAGCAGTTACCGTTGTTTCAAAGAAAACAATAAGTAATGCACTCAACCACCATGGCCTCCATGCACGCACATCACGCAAGACTCCATTTTTGAAGAAGAAGCATGTTGAAGCTCGTTTGGAGTTTGCGACACAACATTTGGATAAACCCATGACATTATGGGAGAAGATACTCTGGTCAGATGAGACCAAAATTCCAAGACCAAAACTCTTCGGATGTCATAAGACACAACATGTTTGGAGGAAAAATTCCGCCGCACATCACCCCCAAAACACCATACCAACAGTCAAGTTTGGAGGTGGGAGCATCATGGCGTGGGGCTGTTTTTCAGCATGTGGTACTGGTAGACTTCATATCACTGAAGGAATAATGACTGGAGAAAAGTATCGAGACATTCGTGATCTGCTGTCATCTGCCAGGCTGCTGAAGTTGAAAAGAGGGTGTATCTTTCAGCAAGACAACGATCCCAAGCACACAGCCAAGGTAACACTCAACTGGTTGAAGAAAAAAAAAATAGAGCTGCTAGAATGGCCCAGTCAATCACCAGACTTGAATCCAATTGATCTTTGGAAAGAACTGAAGATCCGTGTTCACAGAAGATACCCCCGGAACCTTGAAGATCTGAAGGCAGTTTGTGTGGATGAATGGGCCAAAATCACACCTGAGCAATGTATTCGATTGGTACAGGAGGCATCTTGAGGCTGTAATCACCAACAAAGGTTTTTGCACTAAGTATTAAATAAATTTCAGTATGCATGTTCAATACTTATTCCCTATCTATGGACATAAATGTTTGGATTTCTTTCTATGTGTGCATTACTAGGGTTGAAGCCGACATCTGGTGAAAATTTCATGTCAACAGCTCGATTAGAAATATGTTTTTTGAGAGAAATGTTGATGTGTTCAATACTTATTTTCCCCGCTGTATTTACATGTATAACTTTTTAGGTATCTATTTAGTTACTCTGTGTTAAAATGTTTTGGAACAACCTCAGCCAACCAATAACCAGCACCCCCTTCCCCTGATGTTAGATGAAGCAGTGGATGATGGGATCCGAGAACCGAGTGAGTTCTCCCTATAAGTCCTGGGCCTTTTTGAGCATTTTTTACTATTTAACAATCTGCGCTAATAAATTACCTTTAAGTTTTGGTGGCAATCCTTGCTCTCATTTTTTAGCATAACCCAGCTTCTTTTTTTTTTTTACAAATATGTTTTATTCCATTACACAAAAATTCCTCAATAAACCTGAATGATACAAAAATACAATCCTGAGTATTACATTTTGTAATTTTTTACAGCAAAAACTTTAAATATTGAGAACAAACAGTTTTTATCTTTACAACAAAAATCCAAAGTGTTGATAAAAATTAATCAATCCCTCAAAAAAGGGGTCAAAACAATGTGAAAACTGTATAAAAACTAACAGACAAACCTTCCCTAAACCTTATAGCCTCTGTTCCAAGAAGTTTTTGGGATGGTGTGCTTTTTTGTGCCTGAACAAAACACAAGCCATATCACAGGTACTTCTAAGGGTTATCCCTTCTTTCCACCACCAGATGGCACTGATTGCACGGATTTGGGGTCAGTAAAATGAAACTTGTAATGTAATGTTCGTTTAAATCCAAAAATATCTAAACTAATAACCTTTTTGTTTAGTTTTGGGTGGTGTCTACTAAATACAGTACAGCCGCTGGGAAAATTTTTTCCCAAGGGCTTTACACACTTGAAATTGTTGATCCTGGGATATCCTAAACCTTGGATTTAATATAATCCTGGGTAATTTTTAACAGATGTTTCAATGTTCATACCTAAACCCAGGGTTAACGTTCTTATTTGCATATTAAATAAGATATAACCGTGCCTGATTGGACATACAGCATGCTGGGTGCTTCCAGTTACTAGTTTTAAAAAATATTGCAGCGTACAGCTTCTTTAAGTCTTAAAGCAAAAAAATAATGGCAAAAACCAATAGCCTAAGCAAACTTCGCACCACAATGCAAGGTTAACACCGAAACTGTGGTGCTAACTCTAGTCCGAAGCAGGATTTCAGAACCCCACTGTAAAATGTGGGGCTAACACCGCTTTCAAGTTACAGGTGTGAAACGCGTGTTTGCCAGGGGTTAAAAACGTTGTTAGGAACATTGTTAACCCAGGGTTAAGCACAGTGCTTAAAGCCCCTTTGTTTGTAATCCATAACTAGTTTTTAACCAAAGTTATCAAATTAAAATGTATTGTCTGTATAGTAAAATGTAAATCTGTTGAAAGAGCTGAAGGTTTGCCACGCTTCTTGATTTGCAAAGAGCTGCAGGAAAAAATCTCTGCTGAGATGTATGCAAACCTGGTGCCCAGCTACAAGAAATATCACTTGGCACCAAGAATTAAACCATGTTTTCACTCTTGGGGCAGTCCTTGGATACTCATCACAACCTGCAAGTGTATTTCAAACGATGAACTGTAAAGTCAAACACATCATGGTTTTAATCTTTCAATATGATCTAATGACCGGTTGACTATTTAAATGGAAGTCAGACAGACAAAACAGATTACATATCTCACAGTATTCAAATGCATGAGACTTATCTTTGTCTAATTAGCACGACTTAGCAGTTATTACAAGATTTTCTGGGCAAATTAGTAATGACATTAAATCCATGCACCACCATGTCCATCCAAGCGACGCGTCATTATGGCAAAGAGGATTACTAAAACTGGAAACAATTCCATATGGCGAGCATTGATGTTCTAGGATATGAATGGCATTTCAGTTGCTAATTAAAATGAAGATTTTGGGTTTTAATCTTACATGTTTTTTGGGCAGAGTAGGACATCTGCAGATTAAATATGAAAACCCTTAGAAGTCTCAAAAGTGTTTGCCAATCACAAAAGCTGTTTTGAATTACCGGTATCTAGGAATGATGCAACCCAGATTTTGGTTCATTTTGATTTCAAATATAATGTGTAGGTTTTAAAAAAGGTTTATAGTTTTGATTTTTTGAAAATTATACATGTTATGACAAAATTGAAATGGTAATTCAAATAAAAAATGAGAAACTGCACAATCTTCTTTCAGTTTCGTTTTACAGACCCCTAATCGGTGGCATAAGTGCCATCTATTGATGAAAAGAAGGGGACTCTTGGAAGTACAAGACCTGTAATAGTGCCTGTGCTTTTCAAAACGGGCACAAAAAAGTACAATGGAACAAAAAGTGCTTGGAACAATGTATATGGTTTAGGAACCAGCAGTGGTTGTTTTCAACTGTTTTGTTTTTATACAATTTTCATATTGTTTTGACCATGTCTTTGCTTTTTTTTTTTGGGGGGGGGGAGATTTATGAAATTTTATTTAGTTTTTTAACACTTTTGTTATAAACTATATAAACTGTTCATTCTCAATTTTTGCCGTATAGACAAAATGTAATACTCAGAATTGTATTTTTTTAATGTAATGAAAAATATATTTGTTAACCAAAAAATTATACGAAGGATTGCCACAAAAAAGTTTTAATGATAATTTATTAGAGCCAATCGTACAGTAGAAAAAAACAAAAACAAAAAAACAAAAAACAAAAAGGCCCTGTCTTCTAAGAGTTAAAACAAAACATTAAATGCAAACCCCCTCCCCCCACAAGTCACATTAGGTATGCAAGTGAGGTCATATTTGTCTAAAACACCATGTTTGGCATCAGCTCACATGATGGTGTTTGTTTAAACAGATAATGTACTACATGAGCAGTCACATGGGTTATAGTGACACACTGCCTGTCCCTTTAAAGGCGTTAAGTTGGGAGGAGCTTCCTGAGGAAACAGGTGTGTGCCGAGAGGATGACATCATCGTTTTAGAATCACCTGCATAAGTGTAGAGCAATACACATTTCTGCTGCTCATGACCGGATCACAGATGTCTGGCAGACTGCTGCTGTAAGTAGACAGAGTTTATTAGAAACCCCTTGTCAGCCTAAGGGTTTGGTTTACAGGTGAAGGGGGGAATGTATGCCCAGGAGCTGTTGTTGACAGGTGCATTTGAGCTTTTTTAAAAGAATTAGTGGCTCCACTCAGGCCTGCTCGTCTATAAATGAAATTCTAGAGGTTTTTCTGGAGAATGTCTTTGATGATATTAAACCATTATGGGTGTTGATTAATATTTTTTTTTCTCGCCTGTAAGCTTCATGCAGAGATCTGTTTTGCATTTCACTTGTGGTTGCTTTCGTGGAGTGGAAATGTGAGTTAAAGCCAGGGAATTGTTTAAAATATGAGAACTTGTATGCGAAAGTGGAAAAGAAGAAATAGCAGTGACCTATTTTCCTTTTATTGCTGGTGTTGTGCTAGTGAATTGTTGTAGTTCTGGTCAGACAATGACTTTATGTACAAGGTTTTTTTTGTAGTCTGATGTCATTATGTTGTGAGATGAGGCATGACAACAGTGCTAGTGTGTGGTATGACCGGGTGAAGTAAAGCCTGCTCTGCTGTACAGGAGGTGTCACTCAGTCAGGATGATGTCATTCAGGAAGTAGATCCAGTGAAGCTGGATCAGCTGCTCAGGCTTTTTCTCCTTGTGAATTCCAGCTAAGTGTCAATGCAAATTTTTGTTGTTTAGATAATATCGTTCAAATCTGTTTCCCTCCTTGCCTTAAAAGGTGAATAAAGCACAGTATGTTTTTTTTATACATTGACCATGCAAATTTAAATACAGAAGCATCTCTTCGAATTGTAAAAATCAGCACTTTTATAGGAAATGTGATGGAATTATTTTTGAAGAATAGTTTAAATGCTGGAAAGATCAGCGTTAACTGGTAAATTCTGTGTTCGGAATTTTGCATATGGGATTTTCCATTTCTCATTTTTCTAAAGTTTATATATAGTATGTAAATGTGATGTGTAGGTAATAAATAAACTTTGCTCGTCATAGTGGAAAGAATCAAGATTTTCCTGTTGCTTTTGTTTTACATATACGCGTTTTCCCTATACACTTTTAATTTCCATGACCACATACAGTACTTTTATGGGGGAAACATGTTGTAAAACAAGCATGGTTTCAAAAAGACATGTTAATCATCTATTTTAATGAATGAACATGTGAATGAACAAAATAAAATCAAAATCAAATCAATATATGGTGTGACCAGCCTTCAAAACTGTTTTGGAAAGAGCTCTACTGTTAGGTTGCTCCAAACATCTTGAAGATGGTTCTTTAAATAAAATCCTCTTTCAAGGAACCTCCACCATGCTTAACTATTGTGTGTAGACACTATTTTTGTACCAGTCTTTAGCCCTTTGATGAACAAACTTACTTCTGCTGCAGACTCAAATATTTAATCCGTCCAGAGTATCCGCTGACATCCAAAGCACCCCAGTTTGTAATGTTTTGTTCTGTTTGGTTTATTTACACCAAGTCTTCCATAGAGCTGTAATGTCCCAAGACAAAGACAAATCAAAGATCAGAGGAGAATTCTGAGATCACAATAATATAATGTGTTCTTTTTGAAGATGTTGAAAATGTAACGTTTGTAAAAAATAGTATGTAAATAGATATACTCTATATTTATCAAAATTTTTAAAAAGCCCTCTCTATATTTGCTTTAAGTCTTCATTATAATACATTAATGTTCTAATGAAAGGTTTTACTGAAATTGCTAACAATGGATTGGTACAAAATATTAATGCACAGAGACCAAAATGCACAATTTAAGACAGGCAGACTGTCAAGGTTCAAACACAAATGATTACTCTTAGACAATAATGGGAGGACAGTAATTGCTAATGACTCGTGGAGCAAGCAAAACAATTACTCATGGCTTTGGGATTGGGTGGGGGTTGGGCCACAGCATCATGAATGAAACCTTTTGTTTTTCAAATAAAGCTTGTCTTTTTTTATTGAATGGCCAATTGTTAGAACTTCTATGTTCAACTGCTTAAGTCAGGTTTTCCCATGTTTATGTGATTCAAAAAAGTGAGAGAAGGTGAAAATCATTTTAAATAAATATTAAAGTTATTATTTACACTGTTAAACTTGTTAGAAGTTTAGTTCCCTAATAATAAATCACAAATGGGAACAAATTTGTTCCTTAAAGGGGCTGTGAACTGAGAAATTAAAAAGTGCTTGATCCTTTCACAATTTTTTTTAATGCTTCTGAGGTTGTAATTTGCTATTTGAAAAATGACTTTTATTAAAAAAAGAAATGTGATATGCCTGCTGTTTAACCGATTGCTTAAGCCATTTTCATCACAAATAATTGTCATTTGAGATGATTCTGAAAAAAACCAAAACTATCGAGGGTAAGCACATGACATCATGGTACAGAGAAGTTGTGGAATGAGTGGCAAGAAGCACAACCACAATCAAGGAATGTGACTTTGACCCACATGAAGGTCGAAAACGTTTTTAACGTTTTAAGACTTCAGGGTCAACATTCTACAAACTTTCAATCTAAATAAGAGAAGAGCAAATGGATTGCTGCCGTTTGAATAAATTATTAGAAGACTGCAGCTGAAACTTAGATTTGTGGTCTCCATTTTGGGTCCGGTAAGCCAGACCTTGGACTAATAGCCTCTAATAATAATAATAATAATGATAATGATAATAATACATTTAATTTATATAGAGCTTTTGTAGACTCTCAAAGACACTTTGCAATTTTCAGAACATTATTAATTTCACATTCACACACTGGTGTTGATGAGCCCTGGGCCACATTGACAGAATGGGTCTGGTGGGGATCGAACTGACAACCTTCTGGACTCTACCACTGCGCCACTTGCTGCCCCACGATTTTTTTTGGAAGTTTTTGGAACCATCTGACTGAACGAGTGGTGCCATAAAAAAAAAAGAGGTTTTTTTTTTGGATCCGTTAATTTTTTTCGCAAGAAGGGCCAATGAATGCTGGCTCGTTTGAGCCACTCTGTGGCTGTCATCCCACATTTGCATAGCGACGTTACACAGAAAACAGGAAAGAAATAACGAAAATCCTCTCTTGAATTTTTTTCCCTAAGTGTTCTTTGATTTCTTCTTTGTCGTTGTCCTCTTTCCTGTTTTCCCGTGTGGTTCAGAGTGCATCTGTTGTACTGCAAATGCCATCTTCAGGCAGAAAGGGGTCATTGCATAATATTTCCTCAAACCAGAAAAAGAGACCCCTTCTGAGAAGGCATCCAAAGATTTGTGCGAAACTCAATTTAGAGTGTAGAGGCCTTAAGTCACTAAATTAGCTAAATTCAATGTTTGCCTTCACGCATTAACAATAAAATCCTATTTTGTATCTTAAACGAAACAGACGTAAATGGAACGAACAGTGTTTTTGTCACACTAATGTCCTGACTAATCCTGCTTTATTACCAGGGCTTGAGGCTTTTGTAAACTTTGTTTAGTGTACTTTCCCCCTTGTTGAAATCAGGAAGATGTAACTGTAAATGTCAGGAAATCCAATTTCTGGCCAAATCTCCATGTGCACAGAAAGTTGATCGTCCGGTGTCAGGGTCCCTAGCCATTCCTGTTCCTTTTATTTTTTTATCTTCCTGACGTTCTGTTGTTCCCCTATGCTCACTCACATGCTTTTGTGTATGTTTACTCTTCTCCCTGAGGTTCTCATTATTATTATTAATATTATTATTATTATTATTATTATTATTATTATTATTATGATTGAGATTATGACCTCAAAGACCGCATCTTTTTTGACAAGATGTATACAGTTAATCTCAACGTAACTTTTGAGCTGTGAAACTGTTAAAACATAAATACAAATAAGTATTTTAGAAATAAAATAATTTTTTTTCTCTCTTACTTGTTACTTTTAATACCTACAATTAAAATCTTGTTGTGAAGTGTGCTTTTGTGAAAATCCAGTGATGAATCTCTGAAAAGGTGTTTAAAAAGAAATTCTCTCTTAATTTAATTTTTTCGTTGTGTTTTAAAGTCACGCGTTGAATTCCACCTCTGTTATTGAACCATGATCTAAATTCTTTCAAAACCAGTCGGGTTTGTTCAACACCAACATTCAACAGATACCATTGTTTCTGGCACCATCCTGTTATTCCACCTCGACCAACTGGTGCTGGCAGACTCTTGAACTAATTATTGGCTCAGACAAAATATAAATCAAATACAATGACACATGTTTCTGTTCCTTGTTGGGCCTCTGATGTTTATAGTTTGGTGTGGACCTAAAGTTAATTAAAGTCACCACATCAGTCTGTATTTGAGAGAGAAAAGCCTTTAACATCTGCCAATGTAAAGTTTCGTGTGGACCGACCCTCCCTTCACTTCCTTCCTTTGTGTGGTCACTGAAAACCAACATTATCAGCAAAGACCAGCTCTCTGTAATAATAGCAATCTGAGCATCTAAGGAAAATCTGGCTGCAGTTTTAGCTGGTGGACAGATTATCTTTCTCTGCCATAGCATTTGAAAACGTCACAGCTGCATGTGTTTTGACCAGTCGTATTACAGAAAATGAAAGAAAACAAAGAACAGAGGCAATTTTAGTCAGGACTATAGTAATCCTCTTCAGTGGACTAACGTTAATGATGTGAATGCTTTCCCAGCTTAAAAAGTCCTAAGTGAAGGAATCTGAAGGAGTTTTTCATGCTGTGACACTTGTCACATGGTTTTAATCGTGAGTTTTGATGGGAGTCACTGGCTGCTCTCCAGGTTAAACTCTTCTTGCGGGCCTGTAAGTTATCTCTGGGTGGAGAAAGTAACATGCTGCACACCGCCACACACACTGGTGTTGTCTGTAAGGCAGCTGTCAGTCAGAACACACTGTTTTGTTAACTGAATGTGGAGCCTTTTACAAAAAATAGGACCCTTTAGCTCTAGTTCATGTTCTGTGCTCTTATTGCAGCTACAATATTCTCAATTATTTCTATTAACTGCTATAACCAACAGCAGTGGTTTTTTGAACCAAGGCACGTTTATTTTTTAAAAAGACACCACCAGAAAGAAATGTTAAATACTGAAACTTTATTGTCTATGGTGTTGAAAGGGAATAAAAAACATAAAGAATAAACGATTTTGAACTTGTTCATACCCGCTCATTGTGAAACCAATTAGACCAGGTTGATTTTGACCAATTTGGTGAAATTGGATAATTTCTTAAGACAAAAAACACTGAACACAAAGTTGTGCCAATACCTGTCTTAGGTTTTGATACATTTTAAGCTGCATTTAAAAAAATGTATATATATTACAAAGTTGAGTTTTCCGTTGGTTGACTTTCCTTAACCCTTTCCTTACTACTTCACAATTCACTGTAATAAATTATCTTTAAAATTTTAATTTTTTTTTTTGTGGAAATGCTTTAATATTTTTAGTACAACCCCAGCGTATACCTAAGTATTACATTAGTGTACATTTTTTTACAGTTTTTAAATTTTTTGCAAAATCAAGTGATGAGACAAATGGAAAATTTATAAAACCCCCAAAAGCAAAAAAAAAAAAGTTCCATCTGTCCCTTTTTTTTTGTTTCAGAACTGTGAAAACACTATATCACAGGTCTTGTACTTCGAAGGCTTATCCCTTCTTTTCACCGCTAGATGGCACAGATTTGGGGTTTGTAAAATGAAACTGAAAGATGATCACACATGTCCCTCATTTTAATTGGGTTTCCTTGCACATTATGTGTCATAACTCATGTAATCCCGGTGACCTGTCCAGGGTGTAATCCCGACCCCAGTGACTCCGAGGGTGAATAAGCGGGTATGAAGATGAATGAATGAACTCATGTAATGTTCAATTCAATCCAAAGATATCATAACTAATAATATTTTTGAAACTGATCTGTTTTTGACAAAAATAATAGTTTGTTGTCACATTAACTATGAAATCATATTAGTCTAGTTTGCTTGTGACATGCTTACATCCTTTATAAAGGGGTCATGACATGTTGAGCCTTTTAGTGGCTTTTATAGTGATTTCTAAGAGTAGATTGAATCAAAAACGAATAAGAAAAATCTTGTTTCTTTGTATTATCACACAATTCGAATGGTTGTGTTAAGGCTGGACCTGAAACCTCGGAAGTGATGCGCTATCCACAAACCAACGTCTTCTCTTGTGATATCCGGAAAATCTCTGCCCATTTCCACAATAAACCTGGGCTAGAAAATAAAAATATTAAATGTGAATTTAATTTCAAATCGAGACTTTTTGTGTAAAATAATCACATTTCCCATACAGTCAGACCAATATTAATGAAAACAAAACAATTACATTCCCCCTTTAAAGAAATGTTTATAATAACGTAAATAACATTTTTCACGATTTATTTTTTATTTGAACAACGTTAATGTGGTTGAATTTAATTTTATCCATTTATTTTAATTTTATCAACAAGGTTATGAAGTTAAAATATTAATAGTAATGGTCTTTATTGTATTTAAAGTGGAAAAAAATAATCTTTAATAATTTTTTATTATCTCTTGATAACCAACCGGCAATGCAAAGCTGCCTAAAATGTAGTTCATGTGTGTACAAAAAGTTATAGCACTTTCACCCTCATTAGTCATAGGGGGGTGGGGCTGCAGGTAATAACTCCGCCCATCTACGCCCCACCCCCAGCCACCCGAGGTCTCTCTCTCTCTCTCTCTCTCTCTCACTCACAGTCACCCCGCGCTCCATTCTCTCTGAACCTAACCCAAGGAAGCCGTGACCTGAGGGGATTCATTTAACTTACAGAGGAAAGTCCGACATTGGGATAACCGGTAACAGAAGCTAACGGTTGCATTTGCAACTATTCTCGAAAATAACCGTGGACTTATTTTTTAGGAAGGGGTGAGTTTAATACATATTTTCTCAGCCGGTACGTTTGTAAATCTTAAGATAGTAAGTTACCGCTGGGGATAACGGTGACCCATCAGGGGCTGTGTCGGAAGCCGTGTATTGTTTCGTAATTCCCAGGAATTAAAGTGAGAAACTCGGTCCTGTCGGTTTAAAGCATTTCGAAGCAAATCTTTAGACCGCTGTAATAGTTTACTGTTATTCATTATGTTTGTGTGTGAAGTTTAATAGAAGACGTTTCTGAAGTCATAGCTTAACGTTAGCCTGTGACTGTTTTAACGTGTTTCAAAAGCCAGTAACTTATTACTTCGTGTAAAGCGTTATTTTTTTTGTATGAAGTTCACCTTTCTTTTTAAACTTATTATTATTCATCATTTTTATGTGTGATATTCATTTTAATAAAAGTCACTTTTCTGAATATGAGAGAGATTTTCATAATAATGTAAGGATGGAATCGCGTTAAAGCTGTGATTATATTTTCTTGCTGCACCTGTTGTACTGACCAATACGAAGTTAAACGTGTGACTACCTAACTTTTCATTAGGTTTTTTTATTTATCTAAATCAGGCATGTGTTATTTTATTAGGCTGAAGCAGCTAGTGTTGTGAACTAGGGAACTTCAAATATGTGAAATGGTGAAACAATAACTTTTAGAAACCTTGAAAGCTTTGGAACTCATTTTTTTTTGCTTTTTAAAACAGGTTTTATTGGGGAATTAGCAGTAAAATGTGATCGCTATGCTGAGGAAATTTCTCTCGCTCACCCTTACCTACACTAGTTTATACTTCTGTGTCAAACCCTTGCAATGCTGTTGTGTGAACACTATCTGTGTCTCAATCTAAAGTATGAGTACTTCTGAGTTCATGTTTCAAGACCGGCTGCGCAAAATCTGTCTCATTTCGGGTTCTTGAAATGCTTCCTCTTTTCCCCCGAAATCGGTAGTCAACTGAATCAACACAGAAACACAAGTAAATACATTCTTTTGTATCTTGACTTGAGTTTGTATTTAAATGTAGGTAACAGTTTTTTAAGGGACAGTAGTTCAAGGAAATTCTTTAAATGCTAATAGTGTTAATAAAACATGACGTTAATAATGGTAACATGTGGCCATCTGTTTGTGATGTGTGCTAACTGTTGCTACATGTCATCATCAGTGCAGACTGAGGAGTTTATAAAACTTGGTGGTCAGAGTGATGCTAGACCGTAACATTTATCAACTCTTGTATGCAGCCTTCAGATGGCTCTCCCAAGACGTAACCTCCGGAGGCGGGTTAGAATGCGTACTCAGAAGGATTCTAGAACCTGGATTGAGACACAGCAATTGTATGCACAATGTAGGCTGATTTCCCAAAAATTGTGACTACACGCAGTGTAAATGCAGAACCAAAGTTCTGTGATTGGTCTGTTTGGTAGCAGAATGTTTCTGGAATGATGTCATACTTATCTGAGCGTCTCCGCCATAAGCAGAACGTGCAGAAATACAGCCATCTATAAGAACATTCTTTCCATTACAGTTACAAATAATGTATAATATCCACGAAGCAAGGAACCACAAAGAAGAAATCCACCTCTTGCTATTGTTTATAAAAATTATATTGTAGGCAGGTTTTACATGTGGGATTGATGCAGAGTTGGTCTTTAGTCCTTGGAACCATTCAATCCGTGCAAAGCCCACCTGCAATATCATTACTTAAATACATGTGGACTCTTGCTTTCTCATGCCTTCACTGGTGTTTTTTTTCCTGTTGTAGATTATCATGACTGATCTATATTTCATTGACTCCAGAAATGCTTTGCTACCAAACAGACCAAACACAGAGCTTTGCGTCTATGCTGCATAAAGTTGCAATGTTTTGTGAAATAGTACAAAAGTAACGGAAGATAACGTGGAAGATGTGTTGTAAGCGTTACAGAACAATACTGACACTTAGAGTGGGTGTGTTTGCTTGTCTGGAGGCAAAATAATAAATAAGTTGCATATATACACTTGATTGGTTTGCTACAGCTTTAAAAGAGACACTTGACACAGATGTTTTGCCTAGTACTGATCGGCAGGTAGAGGTTGCTCAGAAGGGGCCGTGGCGGAAGGGTGAATTGAACAGGGGTCAATGGCACATTTGGGGGAAACTGATAACATGAGCTGATTTCAAGACGTTTATGATTAATATAACTATTAATCCATTAATTTTGGAAGTTTTTGCAGGGCTAGTCTAGAGGGGACCTTTAAGAGGGAACGCTAAAAATAGAGAGGTAGAAAATGGGACACCTCTACAAAGATCAGACATATAGTTAAAAAGACCTTGATAGTTTTTCAATATTTTCTACATTATCTACATTTTTCTTGTCAAACCTGAGTCTATTGTGTAACTAGCAACACTGATCGGAATTGAAATTCACGGGACTCTTCAGATGGCAGGGTGCACTTCCTCTGGTTCGGGGAAATATTGATGCTCAATGATGATTCGGTTCAACAGAGATGCACAACAGAGGCAATAGCATGCCACAAATCCTTTCTTTTCTCCACATTTTTGTTATCTTTATGATCAGCCACCAACAGTATAAACTGCTCGACATCCATGATTATTTCTATTGTGTTCTTTTTTTTCTCTCTGTCTTCTTCCTGATCTTCTTTTTTTCCCCCTGTTTCCTATGCGAAGTGGGCTATATGAGTGCCACCGAGCAGCTCTTTTACATTCTACTCCTGTCATCGAAAGTTTTACATTCTACTCCTGTCATCGATTTTGTGGTTTTTCTTCCTGAGAAAAACCACTCCTATATGGCAGAGATAAATTCATTTTCATTGGCACCACTCATTTGGTCAGATGTGTGAGCTCCTGTTGGTGCCCATGGTTTTCGATCGAGGAGCGTTCTCACACAAAACTTTAAATACACCTTCAGACTAATTGTATGGATAGGTGCAAAAGGGGAAGTTAACAATTTGATGGGACACATGACTCATGAAATGGAGAAAGGTTCCTTTTATTGAAAAGTATAAATTGTTTTTTCTTAAATATAACATTTTCCCCAACTAGTGCATTATCTGCAAACCCAGCCCAGTACATTTCTTTGCTGTAAAATCCACCAGCAGCACAGCAATCGTTGATCTTCTGCAGGTCAGAAGTTGTAGTCACATGTCTAAGTGCACTGATGTGAGATCTGGCTAAACCCTTGGTCGGGTCAGATCCAGATCAAACAGACCACACTAACAGGCTTTGGCACACAAAAGAGAGTGCTCATGGGAAAATAAGCCTGTTGATAGTAAAACCACTGCGACATTGGTTCCCATACATTTTGGTAAATAGAAAATAAAATGGAGATATATGATATTTAAGATTAGTAGAATTTCAATTAAAACATCTTTTAGGTAGACCTCCTGCCCCAAAACAAGTGTTTGAGATATCCAGCAAGGAGGAGCTTGCTATGCAAAGCCTCCTCCTCTCCCGACCTACTTTAGCCCCAACTTCAAAGCTTCTGCAAAAACTGCAATGGTTCCATTACAAACTGGTGTGCTCATAATTTAAGAGTGTCCTCTAATTCTTAAAATGGTGTGTGCCTGTGCCCCCCTTTGGCATAGGAGATGGGCATGACTAAGAAGGACAAATGGGCATAACTAAAGAAGAGGTACTGGAATGACTAACTTCTTCAGCGTTTTCTTGTTGTATGAGAGCCTCATGAATATTTATGAGATACCGGTTGGTCATGGCTATTTTATTGTGCAGTGACATATCACAGCCGGTGGAGTAGTTGTGTAAGATGAAGCAACATTACATTACATTTACCTTTATGCATTTGGCAGACGCTTTTATCCAAAGCGTCAATTAACACATTCCATTAATTCTTGCTTTCCCTGGGGTTAGGACCCATGACCTTTGCGTTGATAGTGCAATGCTCTGAGCCACAGGAACGTATACCAAACAGATGCTAATGATTACCAATGTCACACATAGGTACAAACCCAGTAATGAACTGAAATCGAAACAACTGTTTAGGAGGCCTAAATTGGGTTTTAAATGTAACCTTTTAATGAAAACGCTTAATGCCTAATGTTGAATTTGTTCAGGGCAGAAGATCATCATGAAAACAAGGGCCAGAGATTCAATAATATTTGTGAAAATTTGGCTGTAGAAGTAGATCACGGCTAGAGAGCCATACAATAATGAGTGTCTAGAAGTAAAGGTGAAGTGAAGTGTGTAGGAGGTTCTTTGAAAGTTTGGGGCGGCGTTTCTATGAATGAATTTGGAGATTTGGTCAGTTATTAATGGTGTTCTCAGGACAAAGATCCACATTTGTTATTAAGAAATATAATTTATAGAATGTTTCCAAAATGTTTGAAACATACCAATCGAGTTCCTTCAACAACTGTGCAGAAGTGTAGCTAGAAGAATTGCTTTTGTTTTGAAGGGAGTGTATGGTTACACCATATATTGATTCGATTTAGAATGATGTTTGTTCATTAGTGGATTTTGTTAATTGAAGCTAAATGAATAACATTTACAGTTTTCCACACTTACCCAAAACTTTGACATGGTACAGTAATGCTGCATGCATTTCCTGAGAAGGACAATCTTTTGGGAAGGCCATCTTGTAGGATATCCTGTAGGTGTTTGGGTGACTGTCATTTATGGATTTGTTCAAAGTTTATTCACTTAATTTAGAAATTTAGACGTTTTACTGCAATCATTCGTAACAGATTGTGTATTGTAACAGATTTTGAAGCCAATTCAATACTTACTGACCAACAAGCCACATTTGCCCTGAAGTTGCATTTAGCTTCTCAATCTGGCTCTGCACTCGTGGGAGAGAGTTTGTAGTGTACTGGCCCAGATTCAGGTGGCCTTTTAGCTTCACAGATGGTACAAGGGAAATATGGTTGCCAAAGTGATGCTCACTGGCTCATGCTTGATGGAGAATGACTAAACTCTGCAACCATGGGTCACACACCCTGATCTGCCTGATCTAATCCGCAGTGTTCTGAGATTGAATCAGTATGTGTTCGCTAACTAAAATATTTTATATGTAAACATAGGGACACTGTTTGTGTCTGGCTGTATCTTGTGCTTGACCGCACCATGTGCTTGCACCTCATCCTTCCAAAAACAGCACTGGGTCTTGGTCTCCATGGCAACTACTACCCACCCTGTCTTATTTCTGTTTAGTGGAAAATAACTGGGCTCTAGCCTGGAGTGGAGCTTCCTAGGCACCAATCTCTTGCTGCAGGATGATGTCAGTCTGGGTCTCCTGGAGAACACGTACCACTCAGTGATGGTCCAGTTTCTATTTCCTGTACCAGCCATGTGTCTTTCAGACTGAAGAATTAATCAAACAACTGGTTTGCTCTCCAGAAGTGGCCAGAAATAGGTTAACGCTGATAACACAAGCAGAGCTACAATTACTAATTCAATTCATTGGTAAGCCAAGATCCAAACATAGCATTCAGTGTGTGCACAACTTTTCTCATCAGTGTTGCTAATTTGCCACAGGAACATTGTAGAAAGCATACACTAAAATGCCTCTAAAGCATCCATGTGCTAATGAAACTAATCTTAAAGTAGTGCCAGGGCAGGAGGCATGCTTATTTGTTGTTCGCTTACTGTAATAAAATGGGATGCCAAGTCTTTCTGGCTCATCCAAGCACACTGTCGCCTGGTGACATGTTTTCCTCAAGCTTTTGTCCCTGCTGGAAATCTTCTCACTATTGGTTCAAGTGAAGGTTTGGCAAAGCGTTCGATGTCAGACTGAGGTGTGAAGCTTCTCACCAGTGAGGCACTACAGACTTCATGAGTGCCACCAGCATGCCCTGTCGGATTGGAAATGACAGATAACTGCATCAGAGGTGGTGGTTAGGATGGATGGAATTCTCTCACCCCTGATGGTTAAAAGCCTGCTGATGCCAGAAGAATCCATTTTTAATGCCTAATGTTCAAGTGGTTTTTGCTCTTCTGACCTGTTTAAAGAGCCAATTCTTTTTTGGGATATTTAACTGCACGGCAACAATAAATATCAGGCTTCCAGAATGATAACTTTAGAAGATGCTTGATTTTTCTTACATACAATAAAATGTATGTGGTATTCGCAGTCATCTGCTTTGCCGTTTTACTTTCGAATTTCTGAAAATGGAAAACAATCCATTTGTAGCATTGTGTTCATTTAAGGGCGTTCCCTCTCTGACACATGCTTGCCTGTCAGATCGTGGCTTACCAGAACCCTGTTTACAAGCACTTACCGCAGGCCACAGCAAGACTGTCATCGCTAATGTCTGGGAGCTGCACACCTTACCGTAGACACTGCTAGTTCTGTTTTCTGCCAGACAGAATAATCCTCCGTCTGATCTGGATAATCTTCCTGCTTTGAGCTGCCATTTGACCGGCTTCACCCCCTGCTGACCAAGCAGAGGTATAGTAGAGTCTAGCCAGGGGTTATCAACTCACTGTGAGAGGTACGAGGCTTGCAGGGGGAACATCTCTCTTTGTCAAGCAAAGCAACTAATCAGAAGATGTGAGTGAACCTCTGCTTTCTTTTTTTTCTCTGCTGCATATTCAGATACGGTGATAATCCTAGTTAGATTGCACCCTTAAACGAGTGGCTGCATGGTTTCTTGCACACACGTCCACTGGGACGGCCTACTCTTGTTCTTGTTTCTGTACTTTCATTTAAAATTTTACTTTTCTGAAGTGTTGGCTTCGTAGGCCACTAACGCTGGACAATTTTATTTATCATATTTTCGAGCATCAGCTAATTTTACTATTTGTTAGGGGTTGGCAATATGGAGTGGGTTGCACTGTGGCCCAGTGGGTAGCACTGTGGCCCAGTGGGTAGCACTGTGGCCCAGTGGGTAGCACTGTGGCCCAGTGGGTAGCACTGTGGCCCAGTGGGTAGCACTGTGGCCCAGTGGGTAGCACTGTGGCCCAGTGGGTAGCACTGTGGCCCAGTGGGTAGCACTGTGGCCCAGTGGGTAGCACTGTGGCTCAGTGGGTAGTGCTGTGTGCCAGTTTGAAGGTTACTGGTTCTAGGCTCGCTGGTGCCTTCCTGGAAGGAGTTTGCTTGTTCTCCCCGTGCTGGCATTGGTTTCCCCCCCACAATTCCAAATCAGGTTAATTTAAGGAACTAAATTCCGCTTAGGTGTGAGGGAATATGTGTGTAGACCGGCGATCTGTTTAAGGTGGACTCTTGCCTCTTGCCCAATGTGAGCTGGAGATAGGCACCAACAGACCCCCGTGACCCTGATAGGGAATAAGCATGTTGGAAACTAAATGAATAACTGATGAAATGGTCAAAAAAAATCACAGCTTTAAAAACCTGTATTTAAAATCAGTCTGCGAATAACGTTGTTAAAATAAAATGTTTATTTTTAACATAAAAATGTTTAAAGCAAACTATAATTTTGAGGATAATCATATATTTAAGAATAGTAACCATATACTAATATTAAATTATACATTTTGGTGTAATTGTTATTTTGCTTTAAATTAAAGTACAATTAAAAACTAAATAAAAGGTATTTTATTAATACTAATGAATGGACCTGTGTCCCTTAAAGGGGTCCTCAGTGACACTGCAAACACGAGGTGCAGAAGTTGAGCCTCACACATCCTACACTTTGGAATATGTTCTAAAGTTTAAATTTGCACATTATTTGTATCTTTTTTCTTTGTTTGTGAAATTTCAGCTTTTTTTTTAATCTAACATTTAGATGGTGTTTAGTTTGACTGGAACAAACAGGCAATGACCTTTTCTATTCTTTTTTTCCTCCTAATACTCTAGTAACAGAGTCTCAAAGATGACTGCAGAAAGGCGTTTTCGGTGACATCATGCCCAGTCGTTTATATAGAATCATGTTTAACTGTTGGTTTAGGCTCGAGTTTGTTTGCAAGGCAAAAACAATGAAACCAGTGACTGCTGTGAGGGATCAGCTTGTGATCCACAGTTGTACAACCCAACATCTTGGTAGAAGTTCTCTGATTTAGATTATTTTGTTTCTTTTTTGTGCCTTGTCCTATTCTGTGCTCTTTGTTGTCAGTCTACAGTCTACGATTTCCACTCACTTGTTTTCTTCAAAAATATATTTTTTCAAGGAATCATTTCCAGCCAGGGAGCTCAAGGTGAAGCCTAAATATTTAAGCAATGGATGTGTTTGTTGATAATTGTTTTTAACGCCTTAATGCAACTGCTCTGGGTGGTTATGCACGGCTAGCTTCCTTGCAGTGGAAGACGGACTTAGGGCTGTGACTGTTGAAATACTTTCAGAGTTATTACAGAGTGTCCTGTCGATGAGTTTGACCTGTGTGTGAGTAGTACATCAACATTGAAGATAAGGGATGTTTTGGAGGCTTGTTGGGAATGAAACGAACAGATAAGCCCTTGTCTGCACCCAAGTCCTATGTCAGAAAGGAATGAGATCATGTTGTGAAAATGTCACTGTTACGGTCTTAAGGGGGGGGGGGGGGGCTCAAATCACTCTTTTCCTTTTGTTTCAACCAAATGTGGCTCATTGGTTTCTGTACATTATTGTAGCTTATTGGACCTGTTCTCAGATGTGTGGCGTGACCGTGCTTAGGATTTTTCCCATGAATTTTAAACAATAGGCTTCTTAAGGGCTGATTGCTTTCAGTTGAGTTTGTATCTCTACTCTGCTCTACTTGGTTGTGGAGTTCTTCAGGGCTCTATCTTAGGGCTCACTTCTTTTCCATCTTTCTTTGAAAATATTTCACAATATCATCAGCGGCTGCAACATTTCATTTATGTCCTATATGCTAAATTACCTCCCTCAAATCTTGATGGAGTCTCTTAGGAAATTATTGGCATGGTTTTTCACAAACCTAAAATGGCAAAGGAATTAATACAAGTCTTCTCCTGCGTTGTTCAGCAGTGGCATACCAGGAAAGAATCTTAGGGGTCATTGTTGTTTGACCAATGCTAAGATAAACAAACCAACTAAAAATTGTACAATTCAAGGAACTAGAGAAGATCAATGTATTCATTACATCATGCCTTGTCTTACTATAATGCTTTTTAGTATTGTCTAGCTGGACCATTTGAGATTGAAGTTGAATCAGAATGTAACCACTAGTTCAGAACTGGGAATTATTTTCACATTTCTCTGGTGCTTTGGTGGTTTTCAAAGCTTTTAATGGCTTAGAACCCAAGTACATCTCTCAGCTGCTCTCATCTCTGGTAATCGCTTGGTCCTTTGTTGAGGACTGTTTTCGCAATGTATGTTACATGTGTAAAATAAACTCAGGGAAGTACAACAAGCTTGTTGCATAGAATTTTGCTATATTTCTACATTTAGCCTGTTTTTAGGATCTGTTATACTTTGCAAGATGTGTTTTAAGTAAAATCTTTTATTTAAATTGAATTTAGTGTGTACAATACACCAGTGTGATGATTAAAATGGAAGAAAGTACCCAACATTGGAAATTTCAAACCAATGTTAAGAGACAAAACAATGTCCTTTAGTTAAAGATCTTTGGTGCCTCGCAGTTAGAAGGTTGTCGGGGCTTGGGCTGTTAAGGGCCTTTCTCAGTGCATTTGTGGTGCATGCATGAGTTTCTTCTAGGTTCTCTGGTTCCTTCCTGCAATCCAAAAACAAATTATACATCCCTGGAGTAGGGACAAGACCATCCTCCCCTAAAGACCACACCAAATGATCTTAACCCATGGGCATTTTAACGATTTTCATTAGCATTTTCTGCAATGCCCCTTTGCAAAAGCCTTAAAAATCTTAAAAAAAAAAAAAAAGCGGTGACTTAAACATTTTTTTTTTTTTTTTCAAAATTGTACTTTCATTTATGGATTATATCAATTGTATTCCTGTGAACATGATCCTGATGTGAGTTGGAGATTCCAGTGACCTCAAGCAGAAATAACTGAGTAAGGAAAATGTTGATAGATTGCTGTTTGATATGCTAACACTTTATTTCTGTTTGTTTTTCAGAGAAATGGTGTGAAGATTCACATCCTGTGACCTGTTTACAATTAGGACTGGACTGTTGCCGTCAGTTTGCACACTACTCCTCTGTTGAAGAGTGAAGCTCATAACACTGCAGTGGAGATTCCCACACCTCCTACAACCCTAAATACGGAGTAAAGTGGTGTGAAATTCCACAGCTTAGTTCCAGAGCACGGTCAACAGGACCAGAAGAAACCCACTTGGGTACAGCGTTGCTTTTTCCATTACAAAATTGAAATGGAACGATGAACTTTAGAGTACTGTCAAACGGAAGGACGTTTTAGAGTCCAGGTTTACAATACAGGTTTCCTCCAACATGTCATGGAAAAGAAACTACTTTGCATCCGGCAGCAGTGGGTTACAGGGCATATTTACCCCACGAACCATGACCTCGATTGCCCCCAGCAAAGGACTCATCAATGAGCCAGGGCAAAACAGCTGCTTCCTCAACAGCGCTCTCCAGGTAGGTCAACAGATCTTCCATTTTGCAATAAATTTAACAGATTGCTGAAGTATGCAGAAATGTTTGCAAGATGCATCTATTTAATCTCCAAGAAGCTTATCTCCCCTCTACTTTGCTTTAGCTTAGCAGTCTGCAAAAGTAAATATTTTGCAGCGTCTCTCAGTAATTAAGGACTTGTGCATCGCATGACCTCAACAGATGCCTCCTGTGTGGGCAGAAATTGCACCCACCTCGTGATTAGCCATTTGAAGCAACAAGTCAAGCGGCTACATGCGTCTGGCAGCAGAAGGAACTGTGTGCTGACTCTTCACTTGAAGCTTTCCTCATGCATGAGCGCCGTCAGACACAAACCGCTTTGCCTTTTATCCATTGTGCTGCTCTATGGCCCCCGAATTAGATTTAGTGATGATTCAAGCACTGCTCTAGACCCAACAAACAACTGTCAGATACACACTGTCCTGGATGGTAATTACCCTTACAAGCAACCTGCCATTACTTACCCTCTATTTTTGGATTACTGTATAATCAGCTATATAGAAATAAAGAGGCTTAGCCGGCTGATAATATGTCTAAAGCTACAAATTAGCAATAGTTATGACTGCTTGGGGGAAGGGAGGATGTTTAAAGGAGCGTGGCGGCTGGATTGTTTGTTGCCATGAAGCTTAACTTTAAGCTACGCAACGAACTCAAAGCCCAGGGGATGAAAACAATCGTTTATTTTTCTACGCATCAAATTTAAGAGCTGTAATGGGGTGCATTGAATGCTTTTCTGGGGAATTGTGCCGTTTTCTTCGCAGTTTGCAGACTCCGGGGGTGGAATGTAATAATATGGATCTTCATGAATAAAATCGCAATAAATAATTCTCCAGGGAGTATAGATCCCTTTTGTGCTGGGTATTAGATTTTTTATTGGGTGATTACATCTCAAGTAGATTTTTGGTTACATTTCATCATCACCTCTTTTAAACATATTCTTAATCTCTTGGGGAGATCTATTCATGGACTCTTTTGAATGGATTTCATGGTTCCAAGTTTGTGTAACTTACTAAAAATGCAAATGTTGTGTGCAGAGGGAGGATTTGTTTCTACTCCTAAGGTCTCTAGGACTACATTTAATCTGCAGCCTGGAGTAACTCTAATCTAATTACATTTTTTTGCTCATTTTTGATGCACATCAGATAATATGATGACAGTCTGGGCAGCTCCATTCAGCTTTTTTAAAATCTGACCTTGGCCACCTTTATCTTATTAATTCCTAAAGCAGTTTTCCAATGTTTTCTCAGACATGTCTCATTTGTTTGATTTATGTGACATAAAGTGTTGTGACAAGTCTAAGGTAGATGACAAATGGTGGACTGTAACAAATGTCTGTTGGAGCCACTATTGCCTAACAGCTAGTTCAGCTTAACAGACAACTGTTGTTCAGCTTACAAACATGAGTTATAGGAAATGTATTTTATCAAATAATTATATTACTCTTAGTCGACTCCATGCTATGAGTCCTGAGTGGTTCTTCCTCTTTCACCATTTTAGAAACATATAACCAGTTATGCAAATAATCTTGTCAGTAAGTAATCCCTTAAAACTGAACGTTTCATTTGGGTAAAATAACTACTGAAATGTTACATGGTTTAAACTTTACGTAAATTCCTCATAAAATTGCATGTCCATATTGAATAACTACTAATTTTTCCTTTATTATTAGATCCAACTCCTATACGCCTTGTAACTGCTAGTATGCTATTTAAAGTAATGCCAGTTCATCTCATACTACTTTGAAACTGGACGATTCTGGGAATTCACTGCATTTTCAGTGAGCGGAGCGGAGGCATGGCGGGAACTTCCAGAATTTCTTAAATGTCAAATAAGGGATGTCAAAGTGTCTAGAGGAGCCACTGATGATGACCACTTGAGACATGTACACTCTAGCTAGTATTTGGCCACTGGCTGAGAATGTTCCCGTGTGTCTACATAGATTCTATACACTCTCTAACTGAAGAGCCTTAGAATGTCTGCAACATTTTATTTATTTGTTTATTTTCCCCTACACTTGCCAAGTAAAAGGTGATATCGGGTGAGTTGGATAGCTATAGCGATCAATTCTGTTCTGTAACATTTTATTGCACAGACATAAATTTTATTTTGCTTTACTGGCATCTGACTTAATGTCTGAAATTGATTATGTTAGTGCTATGGATTTTGACTGGGTTCAAATGAAGGCAAATAGAGCACACAACTGGTGACTGTTGTAAACAAGTCGTAAGCTTGTTTTAAATGGAATTAGGCTCAAGTGAGTTTTAAAGTTTGCAGACTTCTTTTGTAGAGGTCTTAATCACTCCAATGAAATTGGGGAAACTGAGTTAAGTTGCACAGACAGCTCTCTCAATAATTCAGCATGCAAGCGTGTAGATGAGCCAGCTAGCGGTGGTCCATGGCACACAGTCGCTGCTCACGATGGGCAGGTAGGGTCAACTCAGCCCGTGCACCCTCCTGGGCACTTCCAGATGGGAGGTGTGCTTGATTATGTGTGAGCTGCCCAGCAGGACGCTAGCAGGTCTTTGTTTGTTCAACTGACAATCTGCATCATCCATCACCTGAAAATGCATGTATTCCTCAAGATGAAAGACTGAAGCTGGAAATGTTCACTCTTAGTGCACTTCGCTACTTCAAACAGTTGCTTTCCCTGTGTCAAGAAAGCTGGATTTAAGAATCACTAGTGGAAAGCAGACCGTTGGGATCGTACGCAACATTCAGCTTCTCGGTTACAGTGTTTTGCTCTTGTCAGAGAAACACTTAAGACGAGGTGGAAAGTCAATGGCAGAGCGGCAGATGTTTTTTCAACCTGATACATTTTTGATGAGTCGTTTTAAAAGGTGTGTCAAGAACTTCTGCGCTTGCGAACAGAGAGCAGTTTCTTGCGAAGTCAGCTTCAAGGCTCAGATTACTATGTAAACGTGGCTCTTCACACCTTTCTTGCAGGTTCTCTGGCATCTAGATATCTTCCGACGGAGTTTCCGCCAGCTCACTACACACAAGTGCATGGAGGACTCCTGCATCTTTTGTGCTCTAAAGGTAAGGCATTGGGGTGCTCATGCATCACTCATGTAAATTGCATTTTGAACTTTTCAGATTTTGATGTTCCACAAATGTTAGATATTGGCTGAAGGGAAATATATCAAAACTGAGACAGTGTGGAGTCATGGCTTGTTTGACTAGAGTTGCGTAAGAGTGTTGCAGATATGCCATTCCCTTTCCCCCATCCGTTTCGTTTCATATTAGATTTCTTCTAATGTTCAGGAGTGACACTGGCACTTTCCATCAGTAGTTCAATAACTCAGCTGGAAATTAGGGAGCTCTATCCTGAGTCCTGCGCCAAAACAGTAGGGGGGCGGCAGTCTGCTTCCACATAGGGGACTGGAACACAGTGCCTGTCAGCTTTTCTGCTCTCTCGCTCTTTCTTCTCTGTCTGATATTAGCAATATGTTCAGCAGTCTGTTTCGCTTTGCTGTAATACGTTTTTTATTGTAACAGTCACTGAAGTTGTGTGTCTCTTATTTAAATCTTATGGATTTGTCTGTCTCAGAAACTGAAGAAGGTAATTCTGTAATGGCTCTGTTTACTGCAGACTTTCTACAGTCAGCAGTTTGCAAACTGCACTGAGTACTGGGATGGGAAATAATAGGTGTGTCAAGATAGACCAGAAAACACTTAATTACGTCTTGTGAAGTTTACCCACATTTTACCAACCCTTATTCCACTTGTATTCAGGGCTCTGAACTGGTTCATTGAATGAAATCAGTTCAATCAATTTGAACTGTTCTGAACAGAAACTAAATGTCAAATGAGCATTAATGGGCCATTAATAGTGCCGTCAATTAATAAAAAAAGAAATAATTAATCAAGCAATTAAAAGATTGAAACATTTTGGATCTATACATGTAAAATGTCAATAATTAATGTAAATTCAAGACAAAGAAACAATCTAAATCCAAATCTAATTGTTTAGTAAATTTTTTCGTTTAACTTGTAACACAGATTTTCTCATGAAAACCACATACCTGCTAAAAACTATTACAATGCAATCAATATCCTCCAGATAAAAGCCATATTTATTATAGGTTATTTATTACAGTTTATTGATCACAAAAAAGTTATGTAGACACAAAAGGAAACATAAAAGATTCTCGTATGGAAAACATGAATAACAAAAGACTTCTCCGAAGGAGGAGGAAGAACCATAACAGAATGAATGACCAGGCTCTGACAGAACTCCAATCACTTGCCCAAGGTGGAAGAAAGTATACGGGGGAAACTATAAAATGGGCAAAAAGACAGAAAATAAAAGCATTAGTATGAGAGTTTGTGTCAAAAGTGTTTCCTTGGTCTTATCCATTCTTTTTCGCATGTTGAACACGCACAAAAAAAAAAACAAGAAATACAAAAAAAAAACATTCATTGTCTTAAATATTTCACATGTATGCATTAATTTACTAGTTTTGACAAAACTAGTTATTACTTTTTTTTTTTTATTTTTTTTACTAAATTGGAAGTATGTCTGAATCAGATTGGAATAACCCTGGAACCTCTTCAGCTCTAGCCTATGTCTGTCAACAAAAGAGGAAATTGTGTGTTATCTGATAAACTTGGCCATAAATAACCAGAAATATGGCCTATAGCCTTTTAAAAGCCAGAGGTTTGTGGGGAAAAAACCTATTTTGTAATCTCCACATTAGCCCCAGGCAAAGAAATTAAAACTATAACGTTTTTTGCCCAATGTTATCTATACTAATATACAATACAATATATTTTATTTGGTGTTCAAAACTATACATATTTAGAGACACAACTTACTAAACAAATACTTATAAGAGATTGATTCCATCGACTCTTCCTAAATAGAAGGCTCACCCCCTCTACATATTTCTTTGGCCAATGTGGGTTGTGACAACCTATGAGTTATGCCTCCCTCCACGTGAGAAAATTGTCTAAATTTTCTTTACTTTCAATCCATTTAAATTAATTTATTCACCATAAAGACACAAATCTCATTCTATAGCAGGACTGCTAGCCTCGCACTTTTGTACCTGCTACTCGTGTTCACATTGCAAGGCAAGTTCAGCTGATGAATATAGTTTATATCAGAGAATAAAGTCCCAATAATCTCTTAAAATTGTTTCTTTAGTGGTAAATAAAAATTAAACAACTGTATAATTTGTCAGTTTGTTTTGATCAATCTTAACCCAGAGTGTCTGTTGGCTCTTTTCAGAGCATCTTTGCACAGTTCCAGTTCAGCAGTGAGAAGGTGCTTCCTTCGGATGCTCTCCGCTGTGCACTGGCCAAAACGTTCCAGGATGAGCAGCGGTTCCAGCTGGGCATCATGGATGATGCTGCAGAGTGCTTTGTAAGGCCTCTTTCCACTCTCTTTTTCACTTCCTTCCCTCACACTCCATCAATGCTTTTCTTCTATTGTTGCCATTGTTCTTGAACATTCCATCAGCAAGCTTTCATCTCAACTATATGATCTCCACTGAAGAGGTTTATTTTCCCTAAAGGGAAACTGCTCGCTGTAATATTTCTTGTTTAAACAGTGATGCATCTTGAGTTCATCGCTGTAAGTAAACTCAAGATGTTTGACAGCCATTTGGTTATTTCTCAATATCTATTGCTGGTTTCCCGAATCATCATTGTGTGCATGTCTGCTAACTTTGTGTCAAACAAACCGCTACAGAGAATCCTGCTGATTAGTAGACCTTCTGTTTCAACTCTTTTTTTCCTTTAAAAAGTGATTAATCACCGACTTATTCTCATTCGAAAGGCCACAGCATTGCAACATTTAAGATAATTAATGGTTGCCTGTCTCAGCTGCTCTACTGATGGTTTTGCAACATTGTACACAGTGCTGACCAGTAAGATCTACTAGCTCAACTGCAGATGCTTATGATCTCTTTTTTCCCAATGAATCACTATTGTTGTATTGGTGGTTTTACATTGCTGGAGATTCTGGTGAAGGACAGATCTTGACTTAACCGCAAATCTTGGATGAACCCCAGAAAACTAGCCCCTTCTGTCTTAGAGAACTTGGACTACTTAATTCAACCCTCTCGGTAGATGAGACTTGATCAATCTTATTCTTAGTAGTATTTAAAGAAAGGTATTTAAATCAGCGGTAAAGCCAACTTTCTTGCTTTGCGGTAACTTTTGGGTAGAGACCTGCACTCTCACGGGTGTATTGCATTACACAAAGCTCCAAGTTAGGCTCAAGACATAATCTGAGGAGTGGGTGTGGGTTTTAAGATTCATGTGTGGGTTGCACAAGAAAATACTGCAAATGGAAATATTGTAAAAGATATTTTACTAAAAACCAACACAGTTGTCCAGGCCTGTGGTATAGTGGATGGTGCACCAGACAAGTACACGTGGTTGTGTAAGAGAATCCCTCGTCATGCGCTTCTCTCACTCTCCACCGCTCTTCCCTTCCTGTCTAAATACTGTCCGTGCTGTTCAAAAATAATGGTGATAAAAGCCCACAAAATTAATCTTAAAAAAAAACCACTCAACAAACCAAAGGATTAGAAAGTTTTTATTTAGAAGGCTGATCAAATGAGTGGTGATCTCACATTAAAAATTCACAAAGCTGCAAAAACAGGGCAACACAAGAAACTAACCCCTGGAAAGAGAAATATAGTGTGAACAAGCAACCCTGACTTTTAGCTTGATGTCTGTATGTCAGAGCACCTAAACAGACTTAAAACAAGAACACAGACATGGGACTATTTTTATTTTTCGTTACAATTACTAGCCAGTTTCTGCTCTGGAAATCATCTGTTACCAGGTGTTTATCAACATTATTCCTGTTACACTCAATTTTCTTTTCAGAACTGACCTAAACAATTAACTGCGCAACACACCACCAAAACATTTCTGTATCACTCTAGTAACTCACGCTGCTTTCACTTATTGATAACTCCTAACTTGAATAATTGTATAAATAAATGTCTCCTGCAGGAAAATATCCTGATGCGTATCCATTTTCACATCTCTGATGAGACCAAGGAGGACATCTGCACAGCCAAACACTGCATTCCTCACCAGAAGTTTGCCATGACTCTTTTTGAGCAGGTGAAACTCTCTTTCTTGAAATAAAATATTATCTGTAAAATCGAAAATAACTTACCTGATATTATATTTTTTTAATGAATAAAAAAAATGTATAAACCAAACATGGTTTTCTTTCTCATGCAGTGTGTGTGCAGCAACTGCGGAGCCTCCTCAGACCCCTTGCCCTTCATTCAGATGGTCCACTACATCTCAACCACTTCTCTCTGGTGAGCAAAACCATGCCCAGAGCACTTACACAAGCTAAAGAATGAGATTGGCCTTGTAAACGTGGGCCGAAATCATCCTACCATCATATTCTATGCTTTTCTCCAGCTGAACAAATGAGTTTGAAGCTAAACCAAACAGCTTCCTTTAAAAGCCACAAGCACATGGCAACGGCTAGCTTAAAAATGACTGCTGCACACCAGTGCCACTGCTTAGAATCATGACTGGTGAGCATCAGAGCAGCTTACTTTCCAGTTGGGCGTTTGTCAGTGTTGGGGTTTAGAGCTGTGCCGAGACACGCTCGGGATTACTGCATCTACGGCGCCAGCGTGGAAGATACGCTGCACTCTGAACAAATGTTAGTGAGCAGAACAACGATTACAGAGCTTTATGAATATTCCAGTACGCTGCTCTGTGATTAGAAGGCTTTTGATGGTGATATCTGACATTCTGCTTTATTCCACTCAAATTCATTGACTTTTAGTGTGGCTTAATAAAGAAGAGCTAAATTCTATTCTCATATAGGTAACCTCACTAAATTGCACATTGAACTAGAAGGTTAAAGTTTTTACGCAAACTTTGACGTTGCTGTTTAGAAGTAATTTTTATGTTCTTAATGTAATATAAACCCACATGTCTATATGACTTTCCTCGCAGGTCACAGACATCATATAATGTCCCCCATGTCACTTGAACTGAAATAAATCAACCCATGTCACTATGATTTTCCTAAGCTTTCAGTATTCAGTACCGACACATTTGAAAATCCACGGTTCTCTGTATCGAGTAAAACACGTAAACATGAATTGAACAAACAAATTTTTTTAATACATCAGAATAATAATAATAAACATGATTGAATAATTCAATAATTCAAAACTTTTTATGCTATGACTGAACATAACTTTTATTATTTATTATTATTGTTTCATTGTCCTCCTCAGACTGAAGCTTTTAAAGTAAAATATAATATACTTTAGTAACACAATAGACTGAGTCTGAACAAATGCAACATTAGATCATTGACACCAGCTAAAATGTAGCAATTCACTTAAAAACAAACCTCAACTTTTTTAATAAATGTATTCGTTTCATTAAGTGTGTAGGATATCACAGTTACAATGATGGAAAAACTTTAGTATTTTAAACACTTTATTTTCAATGCCCATTATATGTCAATGGTAAATATTTAACATCTTGAGCCTAGAATACCTCTCCATCACCAGTTACAAGCTTTCATCCCATAATATCATATGTTCTTGACCTCAGAAGCTGGTTTTGATCAAAATATGCAGCTTTTATGCATCTAGGTCTGTTTTAGTTCTGATTGGATCCCACCACTCCCTCTAGAGATATCTTGGGTTCATACCAAGAACGCCTCTTCAAGTAGGTCCAATTAGTTTTGAGTATGATTGCTAAATTGACACCTGCCCAAACAAGCCATGCCAAAATGGATAAAACTCTAGTGCACAAAATAAAACTGTTAAAAAAAATCTATTGATTATAGAAACTATATAAAAGTTGCAAATTGCTATTCATGGTGTTAAATGATTGTTGATAATTATGAAATCATTTGCATGAAAAGAGCCTTCACATAAATGAATTGCAATTTATAATAGCATATTTAAGGTAATTTGAGGCAATTTGTTATTATAGAAGATTGCGCCAAACTGGTAGACTTTCCCATTAATTGGTACCTTTGAAGTAGTTTAACATTTGACTTAATTAACATATTTTTTGTGTCAACAAAATTGTGCCAACATTAGCTTCTGCAAACTTGCTGCTTTGAAAGTTGTTTGGTAGGACTGTCCCAAATCAATGCGTACCTCTTATTTAATTCTAGTATTTTCTATACATACTAGAATTAGATATAATATACTTTTATACATACATACATACATACATTCTATACGTCTCATTTTTATCGTCATTTGTGTGAAATATCTTCGTCCCTAACCCATTCTTTTCTCTTCTACTAAATTTTTAAATCATTTCTAACAATTAGTTTGAGTCAGCAACATTTACATTGGGTATGAGGCTTAGTCATGTGTCTTTTCCATAGAACTACAAAGAACACTAACTTCTGCTCAAAAGCAACTCACATTGTGGAAAAATATATTACAAGCTTTCAAACTATGGTAAATAAATACATCAATGATCTCTGCAAATACATTTTTAGTAAGTTTTAAATATTACTGTGTCCATTGAGATCAAGTGATTTTGATTGTTTCATATCCTAAAAATGTCTGATTTTGCACTTAATTAGCCCAACACTGAGTGTATATGAGATATAATAAATAATAAGGGTTTGAATGTTATGAGAGCAGTTGTGTAAGTGATATGTACAGTATGTAAACTGTAACATTGTGACATTGGAGAGTGTGTCTCCCTGAGATCTGCATGAGCTGCGATTTTGCTCCAGGCACACGGTGCATTTGAACTCTAGTTCCTTCCCTGTTGACAACAGAGTCAAACTGGTCTGGACTGTGACCTCATAAACAACCTCCTGAATACTCAAAAACACAATTGATCAAGTTAATGTTACAAAATGTGCTGCGAATTTCATTAATACTGTTGACTAATTGTAGAATCAGACAGGAAGCTGCATTACTTGTGATATCTTAACGTGCGACGTGTTGGTTCTGCTTCAGTAACCAGGCAGTACGGATGCTGGAATGCCGGGAGAAACCGACTCCAGACATGTTTGGAGAGCTGCTAAGGAACGCCAGCACTGTGGGAGACCTGCGTAACTGCCCGGTTAGCATCACTATACACTCTGCTCCATCAAATCAAATGCTAATTAACTATAATGAAGCCTGGAAGTGAGTCCACAATGCCTTTCAGGATTTGAATAGGTTTGTGGCCATTGCATAATTCCTGGGTCAAAACAGGACGACATCAGAAGAATCCTAATTTGAACAGAAGGAACTTACATAAAACAAACACATTTATTTCCATGATTCCTTGCATGGCAGAACCATGGTGTTTACTATTTAAACTTCCATAAATCAATATGTATTTAAATGGGTGTTAAATGCGTTTAATGTCTACTAATATGTGACATAATTTATAAAATTGAGGGAAAGTCAATTGATTTCAATACTTTTGTGTTTTATAGAGCACTAGACACAATATTAAATACCGTATTTTTCGGCGTATAAGACGCACTTTTTCTTCCCCAAAACTGAGGGGGAAAAGTTGGTGCGTCTTATACGGCGAATGCAGAGCACCACGGAGCGGAGGGTGGTCACGCCCGTAGGAGAGGCGTAAGAGAGGCCGCGACTTCGGCCTAGCTCCTGTTATCGTAAAAAATATACCTTCTCAATTGATAATAAACACTGGAGATCGTTTGAGAGAGAACACAGCAAATGCGGCTATTTATTGTAAAGATTTAGCAGTCTCAACGCATTTCCTACACACTTGTTATCCGCATTGGAAAAAGAACCTCGAGCCTCTCAGGGCGGGACTGAAGTATGACGTGTGCTCTTAAAAGTTTCTCAAATTACATTTCTCTAAATGACCACTAGATGGTAGTATTATATAGGAAAATTCCTATCACACAGACGTCATCGCCCATCTCTGCTCATCGATCCTACCATAGCGCGGATCGTAAGGAGCAGGTATGAAACATTACAGCCTTTTTTTTGTTACTTTTACGGTTTACTGACTGTTCATGTTACATGTTTGGCATATAATTGTTCTTAAAACTGCTGTTAACTTTTACACAGTTGATATAAAATATTTTACTAGAGTATTTGGTTCAGGATCTTTTTTTTCTAGATCTTCCTCATTTAAAATTGGGTTTATATACCGCTGTGTCTTATACGGCGGAGAATACGGTATTCCGAGCCTTTATTTGTTTCAATTTTAATCAATATCAAAGAAAAGGCAAAACAAAACCAGTATTTCACTTAAAATGCCATAGTAGTTCAAAATGCTAGGTTCCCTCTGTCCTACTCTGGCGAGCTAATTAACATAATAAATCATGCTTTAGAAGACCATCATTGACACCATCCACAAGAAGAATTTGTCTCTAAAGGCAATTGCAAATTAAGCCGGATGCTCACAGAGTGCAGTATTGAAATATATTAATAGTGAAGAGGGGAAAGATCTAATTTGGCTGGAAAAGATGTACAGAGATGAGCACAGCCTTGGGAGAATTGTGCGCAAAAGCTATTCAAAAATCTTGGGGAGCTTCATAAGAAGTGGACTGAGACCACTTTAACCGAAAACAACATAAGAATTTTGCATTTCATTTGGACATCAATCTTGGAGTCTTCTACTGGTGTGGGTCTACTGTCTTTTATAAAGGCTTTAAGAGGTGATGATTTAATTTTCATGCAGAATTTAGCACCTACCCAAAAAAGCCAATACTACCAACAGTAGTTTATTTTCAATCAAAGTGATACGAGGAATGTTTAATGATGTCACTGACCCCACCATAGCAACCAGACTGTTTACCATAGCAACCAATTTTCCTTATCTATCTTTTAAACAGCACTTTTACAAGCCAACATCAAAGTTTTTTTATTGACCATCTATTTTCCTCTACCTTTTAAACACCAAAATGTTTAGTATAAAGTAATTTTACCATAAATCTTGTCACTAACAGGGTAACTGTGGAGAGAAGCTTCGTATCCGACGGGTTCTGATGAATTCCCCAGAGATTATCACCATTGGCCTGGTTTGGGACTCTGACCACTCTGACCTGGCTGAAGATGTCATTCACAGCTTAGGGACCGTTTTACGGCTCGGAGATGTAAGCTTTAATCATTCACCACAGAGTAAACTAAGTGTAAAAGATGTACAGTATTATTATATTTCAGATATTCCCAATATTCCAACGGGACACACAAGAAAATTCTTGTCAGACTTGTTACTTTCAAAGACATGCAGAGATTTTCTTGCATTTAGTTGTCACTTTAAATGTTTTAAACATTTGCCTTTCAAGAAAGGATTTGTTCATGTGTCATTTGAAAGTTTGAGGGTGTTTTTTGGGGGGCATCTACTTGTTTTAAAGAGTAAATACAGCCTTGCTTTCCACCACAGCTTTTCTACCGAGTGACTGAAGACAAGGCCAAACAGGCAGAGCTCTACCTGGTGGGCGTGGTCTGTTACTATGGGAAACACTACTCCACTTTCTTCTTCCAAACCAAAATCCGCAAGTGGATTTACTTCGATGATGCTCATGTGAAGGAGGTAAATCTGGGATTTATTTGCATGAGCTGGTTTTTAATGAGCCAGACTTCCGTTTCTCTGTTAAGTGACGGTGATTTGTTCTGCAGTGGCTAAAAATAGTAACAATATCATCGCTGTTTAGTTTGGTAGTTAATGTTATCAGGGTTAAATCAGTAAAAACATATACTGGGGGATTGTGTGATTTTAGATTCATATTTTGGAAAAATCATATAAATACAAAAAAAAAACTTAAAGGAACAAATCTGGGGGTCAAGGAAATATTGATGACCCTCTCTGCCTGAAGATGGCGTTTAAGGTACAAACAGATGCAAACTGGGAAGAAGAGAAGAAATCAAAGAAAGAACAGACAGAAAAAAAATCATGGATGTCGAGCAGTTTATTCTGTTGGTGGTTGGTCACAGGGAGAAATATTTCAAGAATATTTTGGACTGTAGGGTGAACCAAAGTACAGAGAGGAAACTCCACTCAGTAAAGTCAACAGCTGTTTTCAAACTGGCAGCAAACGAACTGAGAGGCAGCAGTGCCTCCCATTGCACCACCACGCCACCAATGTCAATGTAGTTAATGGTAAAAGACAATAAAAATACATAAGGTTGAAGAATGAATGATTAGCCTCTATGTGAAATTGCACTTGTGGTGTTTAATAGAAAGATGATTGTATAAACTTTTTTTAAACATAAAAGTATATTCAGGAAGATTGCTTATACATTATAGGTAGCTTTATACTCGGTCATTATCTGAAACAGAAACATCTGTGTAGGAGGTTTAAATAGATTGAGGACTGCAACAAGATGTAACAAAAAGATGCTAGAAAGCTACGGTAAGTCCACAAAGATCTGTGATTAGTGGAACAACCTACCGACAGAATTCTTTGTGTAGCTTTAAGAATTGCTGCTTTTTTGAAGGCAAAGGCTGCTGACACCAAATATTATTAAGATTTTTGTTGAAAATAAATTAATAAGACTTCCATTTTTGAAAACATTCTTTGTTTACAGCATTTTTCTTTGTTCACAGCTGCCTAAATCTTTTGCACACTATCTTTTATACTTTATTGATTCAACAGTATATTTAATATTTTGAAAACATAATCCTACTCGAAGAAAAACAACGTTCCCTTGATTCGAAACATGCTGGATTCGATCTTTATAATGCGGTGCGTTCTGGACTGTTGCATACAAAGCACCTTTTTCCAGGCCTCATGCGAGCCAGTGCTGACCAGCACGTGAGATGGCCCGAGCGCTTCCAAAAGCTCTCTGAAAACAAGGATATCCCTCTATTGTTCTCATCTGCAGCTGGACAGTGTGGGGCGGGAGCTACAGGGACAGACCGCCATGATAGTCCACAGCAAACAAACACACTCACTAAAAAGTTCAATCTCACACTTTACCGCATGCTTGTTTGTCACTGTGGCCTGCTCAGACACCCTGTCTGGCTTTAGAGGAAGCGTTGAAAAAAAAAATCAACATTTTTGGAAGTTGGAGCCGGGGTAAGACTGGTCTGAAAGTGTTGGAAATTTCTTTAACTTTATTCAATGTCTCGGCTTTGATTTATTTAAATGATTAGCTTGTTGTCAAGGGAGTTTATTTTAGCATATGTATTAATTTCTTATTTCCTCATACAGATTGGCCCCAAATGGAAAGATGTAGTGTCTCGCTGCATTAAAGGGCACTACCAGCCTCTGTTGCTCCTCTATGCTGACCCACGTGGGACACCGGTGTCTGCTCAGGACTTAGCTTCACGTCTGGATCTGCATCACTACACTAAAGCATACTACGACAGTGAGGATTCAGGTACATGAAGGGGCATTCTAATGATCATTTCTAAGTGTGCAATAATATATAATGGCACAATACATTACAATACAAAATAGAGCTACTTGGAGATGTCATCAAGAGCTGAAGTTTATTTGCCTCATGATTGTGATTCTAGTCACTTCTGAAACTTCTTTAGCTTTTCGTTTTGTTTACTAGGAGACAGTTTTGCGTTACTCTCATTTTAAGTGAGAAATAGTATAAAATTTGCTCTCTCCATCAGTAAATAGAGATGACTTAATTCAAACATTAACACTGCCCTCTAGTGGATTGGTGGTGTCAAATTCTTTCATATAAATAAAACTAGACCCTAGCCTTTTTAGCTTTGTGGTCACAAAACTTTTTGAATTCCATTTTTTTCAAATATCCATTTTTTGCTCAAAATATTGGATTTTTAAAAATAATCTTTATAGATTAGTAGACCGTTATTTGGGAGCAATATTCAGCAACAAACAAATTCAGTTGTGTTTTTTTTTTTTTTGCATCAGGACGTGAACCATCAATTTCCAGCGACACCCGGACAGACTCCTCCACTGACAGCTACAGCTATAAGCATTCACACTCTCATCATGAGTCTATGGCTTCCCATTTCTCCTCTGACTCCCAGGGAACAGTCATCTGTAACCATGACAACGATTCTGCTTCTCATAGCAGTTTAGAAACCACAGGTACTTGATTCAAAGGTGCCTCACCAGAAAAGTTCCATACTCTGATGTTTAGTTAGATTGTTGTTATGAACATATTTTAACTTAATTTTTTTCCTGATTATTCTCCTCAAGGGCATCTGAACGACTGTGATCCGGCTCAGCGTCACACTTTAAAAAAGGACGGGGGTCTGGACAGAAAGCCAGGAGTTTTGGACCGGAAACGAAGTGCTAGTAGACCTCGAAAATTTGAAAGGAGCGATTCAAAAAGTCGAGGCTCTAAAACAGATGAGGTGTTGTCTGCAGGATATCACAGTGAAGGTAAGTAGTGGATAAGTTCACACTGACACCAAGCGACAATCCATTCTAAATTTTATAAAAGTCTTTTTAATTGGAACATTTTCTGAAGGAAATGCGTTAATGCTGGTTGCTGGCCCGCTGCTGCTGCATACTAGATAGACCTCTCATAATTGTGTGATTAGTTGTGCTGTATAAATGTCATTATTACTTTTTAAGAATATTTAATTAACCATAGTCAATATGACTTTCCCAAAATATATGAAAAATCTAAATAACAAGTAAATAAAGAAAGAATTGGGCGGCACGGAGGCGCAGTGGGCAGCACTGTGGCCTTCTAGTTAAAAAGTTGTCGGTTCGAGGTTCGCCGGTGACCTTCCTGGAAGGAGTTTGCATGTTCTCCCTGTGCTTGTGTGGGTTTCCTCTGGGTACTCCGGTTTCCCCCACAATCCCAAAAACATCCGGTTGGGTGAATTGAATAATCCAAGTTCCCCATTAGGTGTGAATGTGTTACGAAATGGCACAAGTGCTGCTGATGCTGCTACATGAACTCCACATAATGTAATTCCTTTAAAGGTTAAAGGTTTTAAAAGCATGTAAAGTTGACCACCATCTAATGTCTGGGAGGTTTAGCCCAACTTTTTTTTTTATTATTTTAGACTGAATTATTCTTCCTCTCTTGCAGGCGAGACTTTAAAAGAGCAACAAGTTCCTCGTTCTCTGCCCAAACCCACATCCAGTCGGCTTCGGGATTTCAAGGAGACTATGAGCAACATAATTCTTAACCGCCCGCTTTCTGCATCCTCCTCTGGATCCGCTTGCCCACCGGACCCCACCATTAAAGCCAGAGATTGGGAAGCAGACAGCACTAGCAGTGAGTCCAAATCGAGCTCCTCTGGGGGGCGCTATCGACCTCCTTGGAAGCCTCGACGAGAGGCGCTCAACATTGACAGCATCTTCTGCCGGGAACGGCGCAAACAGGCTGGATACAGTCCACTAGGAGCACTGTTTCCTGAAGATTCGGCTCCTCATGAAGACTCCAAAGATCAAACCACTTTTCGAGATCTGCAAGGTCCCCTAAGACGAGCCTCAGAACAGCCCCCTCGGCTAATTCAAAGGATGGAGAGTGGATATGAGAGCAGTGAGAGGAATAGTAACAGCCCTGTGAGTCTGGATATACCAGTCAACGAGGGCACAACTAACGGTTTACACAGGTACCAAATAAAACCGGTGAGATAAATAAGGCTCTTCGATTGCATGCTTCAGTTAACCTCATTCTCTTTTTCAGCCTACGAGAGGAAGGAATAAAAAAGCCTCTTCTTGAGAAAAACGTGGCTAAGTCCAAAAGCAGCAGTGCCCTACTGCAAGATTTCAAAGTTCCCGTCAAGGGCAGCAATCACATGAGTTTAGGTGTGTACACTATGACTGTGTGTGTTTGCCGTTGTCATACAACCGTCATGAGGGTAATTTCACCTGTTCTTTACCTTAGGATATGAATCGCTCTTTCCAAATGTTTAAACTAGGCATCACCTGTGGACTCTATGTGATGAGGAAATTGTATTCATTTTTTTCCATGTCGCGAAATACATCCTGTTCCTCTTCAGTGCAATCTAATCTATGCTTATATCTGTTATGTAAACTGAGGAGCATGAGTCAGCCCGGGAGAGCCATCAGCTGTGAGATTTGTTTGAGCTTCTCCATATGACCAGAATAGATGGGTCTGGGCATTGGCTACTGTTTGTTAAACTAGTGTGCTTTAAAGCAACATTTTTAAACATATATTTTCAAAGGCAGTGTGTATGTGCAACTCTTCACAATAGCTTCAAATAGACACACATTTGCAGTAAAAAGCAAAGGCTTTCAGAAATAAAAATAAATGTGACTGCAAGCGGTAATACGGGCCAAACTGGTGGATTAGTCTGGCAGGCAAATGAACACTTTCTATTTGAGTGTAGGCAAAGCTAACAAAAACTTATAAAAGCAAGTGTTTGAGCCCTATTGAGTGGTTTACAAACATTTTGAGAGACAAAACGTCTGTACTGACTCACTCTATTTTTGAAGCCAATATTTCAAATGGTTGTAGAGATGTTTAAATGAAACTAGCCACATTCGCCATGATGTGACTACTAGGTGGAAAATGTTTAAGCTGACATTCAAAATGGCTGACGTATGAAAATAGAATGACCCAAATCAGCATGGTGACTCCGAACTTATGATAAACTTTAATGTAATTATGAGACAATTTTTTTTCTATGCTGAAACTTTGCAGACAGCCTCAGATCATGGTCATTATAACATCCACCAGGTTTGGACCACATTGACCAACATTAGCAATTAAGCATTCTGTCATAATTGTTCATGCACCATTGAAAACAATATATGGCCTACGATTGATCCTTATGGCACACCTTATTATATTGTCAAAAGGTGGCAAATATATTGAAAACAATATAGGGCCTAGGATTAATCCTTGTGGTACACCTAATAATATAGCTAAGAAGCAGCATATAGATTGAAAACAATTTAAGGCCTACGATTAATCCTTATAGCACACCCTATTATATTGTTAAAAGGTGGCATATAGATTAAACCATATAGGGCCTAAGATTGATCCTTGTGGTACACCTAATAATATTGCCAAGAAGCAGTATATTGATTGAAAACAATTTAGAGCCTAGGATTGATCCTTATGGCACACCTTATTATATTGTCAAAAGGTGGCAAATAGATTGAAAACAATATAGGGTCTAGGATTAATCCTTGTGGTACACCTAATAATATTGCCAAGAAGCAGCATATAGATTGAAAACAATTTAAGGCCTACGATTAATCCTTATAGCACACCTTATTATATTGTCAAAAGGTGGCAAATAGATTGAAAACAATATAGGGTCTAGGATTAATCCTTGTGGTACACCTAATAAAATTGCCAAGAAGCAGCATATAGATTGAAAACAATTTAAGTCCTACGATTAATCCTTATAGCACACCCTATTATATTGTTAAAAGGTGGCATATAGATTTAAACCATATAGGGCCTAAGATTGATCCTTGTGGTACACCTAATAATATTGCCAAGAAGCAGCATATAGATTGAAAACAATTTAGAGCCTAGGATTGATCCTTATAGCACACCTTATTATATTGTCAAAAGGTGGCAAATAGATTGAAAACAATATAGGGCCTAGGATTAATCCTTGTGGTACACCTAATAATATAGCCAAGAGGTGACTTATAGATTAAAAACAATATACAGCCTAAAACTGATCCTTGTGGTACACCTAATCATGTTGCCAAGAGGATACAGACCAGAGGTGTTTTAACAAATTGGATGCCCTGGGAGTTCAAATAGTGGCAGTCGTTCTACCTTCAATTATCTCATGGCACACTCACTTATTTCATATGAGTGATAGATGCTGTTTTATTTACTAAGGGTTCTCCAGATAATCTGGTTAAAGAACGGCAACCTTTGATGCTCTGCGTGGAGCTGCTTCAGCCTATGACCCAACACTCTCATTTTACTTACACTCAGAGGAGTATCTGGGCCAATTTCTCTTTCTTCTTCAATAATCGTGGATTGGGTCAAATACTTCTTTCCCTCTTCTACAAATACATTTTACTTAGATCTAGTCTCTCATGTGATTGCCAGTTTAGCACAGAACTGGTTGAGCGTTTAAATGCAGATGATGACTGTTTCATCCCAGACTGGTTAAAATTCTATTGGGTGTGTTATTGAGCAGGAGGGGGTGAGGTCCGCAGCGAGCTGGACGAGTTACAGGAGGAAGTGGTTCGCAGAGCAAGGGAGCAAGAGTTACAAAGGCGAAAGGAAAAGGAGAAAGAGGCTGCAATGGGCTTCAATCCCAGACCCAGCAAGTTCATGGATCTGGATGAGCTTCAGAGCCAAGGTATGGCCACTGCATGCTGCCATCTATTGGTGAAGAGTGCATCTCTAAGTGCTTTCTGGTGTTTCTGCTCTGGCTACGACTGTGCACTTTGGGCTTTGGGAGCTAAGTGTGTGCGAGTAATGCCCTGGACACAGTGCAAAACAAACTTCCCATTTACACATTGTTTACTCATTGCACCCCAGTTTCGCTAAAGAAGAAGGCTACAACCACAATGCGATATATTCTATATATACAGTTTAAAAATGAGTTATTTCAATAATGAATTATGAGCTCACCTAAAGTTGCTTTACAGACATTTCATAAATCTGTTTGGCAAAAGCTTTTCTCTTTGGTGTGCGGCAGGAGATCACCAGCATCTTTAAGGCAATTGATTTGTTTTAGTCTTTTTAACCAGTTCCTATTGTGGCTGTATTTGGAAGGCTTTCAATTTCTCCCCAAAAGTGAGACAAGCACACAAATTTACAGCTTTATGTAGCTAAAAAAAGTCAAATGTGCACCACAGTTTAGTCTGAATAACATTTATTATGGTTTGCTGCAAATAGGAGTTTGAGCTTTTTGTGTTTTGAGGAGAAAAATTGAGGAGAAATGACCGCCTCTGGTGCTGTCGACTTACAGGGTGCCGGTGGAAATTGGACAACTGTTGGTCAAAGAAAGAGAGGAGGGAGAAGGATTCGTAGACAGAAAGAGATGAGAAAAGGCAGGAGTATAGATCTGAGAATTGGGACTCTTAACGTTGGTACAATGACAGGGAAGGGTAGGGAGCTGGCGGACATGATGGAGAGAAGGAAGGTAGATATTCTGTGTGTGCAGGAGACCAGGTGGAAGGGTAACAAAGCGCATAGTATTGGAGGGGGATACAAACTGTTTTACTATGGTGTGGATAGGAAGAGAAATGGGGTAGGAGTGATCCTGAAGGAGGAGTTTGTGAGGAATGTTTTAGAGGTGAAAAGAGTGTCAGACAGGGTGATCAGTTTGAAGTTAGAAATTGAAGGGGTGATGTTGATTGTAGTGAGTGGTTATGCTCCACAAGTAGGCTGTAAGTTGGAAGAGAAGGAGATATTCTGGAGTGAGTTGGATGAGGTGATGGAGAGTATTCCCAGAGGGGAGAGTGTAGTGGTGGGAGCAGATTTCAACAGGCATGTTGGCGAGGGCAACAGAGGTGATGAGGAGGTGATGGGCAGGTTCGGTGTTAAGGAAAGGAACCTAGAAGGACAGATGGTGGTGGACTTTGCCAAGAGGATGGAAATGGCTGTAGTTAATACTTATTTCCAGAAGAGGAGGAACATAGAGTTACCTACAAGAGTGGAGGGAGGAGTACGCAGGTAGACTACATCCTTTGTAGACGAGCCAATCTGAGAGAGATCAGAGACTGTAAAGTAGTGGTAGGAGAGAGTGTAGCCAGACAGCATTGGATGGTGAAGTGTAGGATTTTTCTGGTGGTCAGGAAGAAGAGAAGACAAAAGATTGAAAAGAAGACCAAGTGGTGGAAGTTGAAAAAGGAAGAAGATTGTGAGGGATTCAGACAGAAGCTGA
>SRMA01025614.1:235695-317811 GCA_007224835.1 Danionella cerebrum
AGAGTTGGAGGTCAGCTCTAGAAAGAAGAGGAATGAAAGTCAGTCGCAGTAAGACAGAATACATGTGTTTGAACGAGAGGGAGGGAAATAGAACAGTGAGGTTACAGGGGGCTGAGGTCAAGAAGGTGCAGGAGTTTAGGTATTTGGGGTCAACAGTCCAGTGTGACGGGGAGTGTGGAAAAGAGGTGAAGAGACGAGTGCAGGCAGGTTGGAGTGGGTGGAGAAAAGTGTCAGGGGTGTTGTGTGACAGAAGAGTGTCAGCAAGAATCAAAGTAAAGGTGTACAGAACAGTAGTGAGACCAGCTATGTTGTATGGATTAGAGACTGTGGCAGTGAGGAAGAGACAAGAGGCAGAGATGGAAGTAGCAGAGATGAGGATGTTGAGGTTCAGTTTAGGAGTGACGAGGATGGACAAGATTAGGAACGAGCACATCAGAGGGACAGCTCAGGTTGGTTGCCTGGCAAGAGGTCAAGAGGAAGACCAAAGACGAGATATATGGATGTGCTGAAAGAGGACATGAAGTTAGTTGGTGCAAGAGTAGAGGATACTGAGGACAGATTTAGGTGGAAACAGATGATTCGCTGTGGCGACCCCTAAACTGGGAACAGCCAAAAGGAAAAGAAGAAGAATTTGTTTTATATTTATATATGTATATTTGTTATTTTCAATTGAAATTAGTAATGATGTGCATCATCATTAGTAATATTGCAACACCTAATAATACTGCCAAGAGGAGGCGCATAGATTGAAAAATAATATAGGACCTAAGATTGATCCTTGTGGCACACCTAATAATAATTAGAGATCATTCTTTCAAGATGCGAATTGTGAAACCTGTCAGCAAAATCAAATCAAATCCTACTAAGATTCCCACCCTGATCAGAAGCATGCAACTAACCTATGAGATGCAATGTCCAACATTTATCAAGTGAACTTTGGCAGGCAAAAATGTTTCCCATCAACTAAATATAAAAGACATTTCATTTATTAGGAGTTCAGTATTGCTACAAAGTCGACACAAGTTTCCTTTTAAATCAGATATATTTTGGAATTGCATGCTGCATGCTGCACATTGCAGTGTCCACGGCATAAAGCTGGTGAGCTGGTTTTCTTGCTCAGAGCACTGTCCTGTCCATCTGTGACCTGCAGGGAAAGGGGATGGCTTTGAGAGGTGCGTGTTGGAGGCCGAGTCTCTCTTAGACCAGTCTCTGAGACTGGAACAGGCTGGAGATGTTGCCACTGCTCTGTCTGTGGTTAACGAAGCTATGTGTAAGTATTACTTTGCTCAGTCTACCTTCTGTCACCTTGCTGTTTTGTGTCTTCACATCTCTTGCTGTTTGTTTCCTACTGTTGGTTTTCTTGTAAGACTTATATAGCGCATTCCCACTGCATGGGATGGAATGAATCACTTGCTTTTCCACTGGATTTTAGTTGCGCTTATAAACAATGGAGCCTGTGCACGTTGACCGATTGTTGATAATTGTTTTTGTGGTAAAAGGGTCTCTCAATATAGAACACTGTTGATGTTCACGTTGAACTCATTTTTGTGTTTTAGTCTCATGTGATTAATTTTGTCATGATCACATGCTCTTCAATGATGTAGGTGCTGATGATGATTTTCTCTGTTCAATCATTGGCTTTAATATCACGTTTACGCTGGCAAATCATTTAATAGTTTCAGCTCAACGATATGGAACTAGTTTGGTCGTGGAACCTTGGTACTGCTGCCAAAAAAAAAAGGGTACATCTGAATGAGTGAGGGTCTTGTGGTCAGGTGAGATCAAAACAAGATGATTTCATGGAGTTGAACAGTCAAATACTTCTTTCCTTCCAAGGTCAAATAAACAGCAGCACTACTGTTGTGTTTTATCATTGTCCATGAAATGCTGCCTGTCTCTTTCTTACCCGTGTCGTTTTGCACCTGTCGTTCTGTCTTCGTCATACCATACGGTTTGTCACTTATGGGGTGACCATATGGACCACATGGTTCTTACCTGCACCTCACTCCCTGCGTGCCTCACAGGCCCTTGAGCCTCATTAGGTTTTGGTAGGATGCAGCTCATACGATGGTCTAAATATTAACCAGCTCTTATTTGGTAGGGATGCTTTTCCTTCCAGTTTGATTTCAGTCCACCACGTTTAAATTTTGAATCATTTCATGCTTGTTAGTTTAACTTTTGCATCCGGATTTGACAAAGTTCCCATTTCCCAATGTGTGATCCTCCTAGTTTCCTAGTTTGATTTTTTTTTATCATGTGGGTTTGCATGCACCACAAGACTCCTTTTTTTACGTTCTGCATCATTTTCATTTTCCGTTGGCCTATGGTTTTGTTTTGTTTTGTTTGCATTGTAGCTAAACTCAGGCATACCTTGTATGAGAGCAGCGCTAACGCTCAGGGCAGGATGCAAAAGTGCATGAGGAGAGCGCGAGGTCTGCAGCAGCGCATGCAGCAGAAGCAACAGGAAGAAGAGAAGGAGCAGAAACAGCCCCAAAGGTACCTGCAGTTGCCTGCAGATGTGTATAAGTGCCTGTATGTGTCCCGCTAAAAGGAAGAGGAAACCTGCAACGTGGCTAAAAAATAGTAATTAGTTCTGTTTTATGTCAGGGGAGCTGCTCAGGTCATGTTACATTTAGAGACTCGAAGAATTCTGCATGATGTCCTCAAAAGCTTATAAATGAGGAACTCATTTTTGTTTTTCATCTCCATCTTGTAGTGAACAGCCTGTCCCACTCCAAATACTTCTGACAAATGTTAAAGAAGAGGATCAGAAGGCCATTTCAGAAGATGCATTAAGACCAAAGTCACCTCTCCACATGAAACATCAATCTACATCGAAAGCGATTTCTGAAGCCCCAGGCCCTCCTGTACCCTCTTACTACATAGACACATGCTCTCACCAGAAGGACTTGAGTCCTAATATTGTAACAGAGAGTAAGCCTCTCTCAAAGCCGTGTGGTTCTAAAGACCCTCTCTCTCTTATACAAACTACTAATAAACACAGCCCTGCCACTGTGCCTCTGTTTGCAGCCAATGGTTCCGAGGCTCCTTTGCAGTCCTCGGTTTCCCTCAATTCGAACACCAATTTCAGCACCCAGCACACTCCTTCCGTCTCTAACCAATCTTGCTGTGAAGACGAAACACTAAACCCTGTTCGTCCTCAATCTCTGAATGGCCTGTCCCAAGACCCCCAAACTTCGGATATTGGTCAAAAACCAATCCCGGCACCGTTGCACAATTTGTCCTGTCGCAGTCTTGAACGTCCAAATCACCGCCCTGCCATGCAGGACTCTACCCTGTATTCTGCAGCAGAACCCAATATGCCTCCATCCCCAAGTCCTGCAGCCCTGTCTTCTCCAGCACTGGAGCAGCGCCTCGCCTTTCCCATGCCCGTGGAGCGGTGGGCAGAGAATGTCAATCGATACTACAATTCCCAGAACTTTGTGCAGTCAGGTGGTGGATCGCCCTGTGAGGAGTTGTCTGAGCTGGACTCTCTCTATAATGCTAGCCTTAAAGCTTCCAGTATGCACCGCCCCTCACCGGGTCCCAGTCAGCAGCTTGCCGGGAGATCAGGTCAGTTTGAAACCACCAAATTTATTCATGCAATTTTGCCTTCGTTGTTAAACTCAAGTAAAGTTGTTGTTCCTTTAAAACTCCACTCATTTGATTTGAAAGTGTGCGATTTGGCTTTTTAGTCATGTATAAATGGCAAAAAGTTTAAATGATTGGCAATTTATACACTGCCTTAGCCCAATCTTGCCATTCCCGCTCCTCCCATTCCCTGCTGCTTGCATTTTGCTAGGATCTGGTGTCTATGGCATTAATTTGCCTCAGGTAAATTTTTTATGTCGGCAAGGAATAGTAGCACCATACACATCGATAATTATCGCCTTGCCTACCAGCACTACCATGCCTACATCAGCTGAGGTTCAGTGGATGCTAAATGTTAGTGTTGGATGAAATTAAGAAATTATTGAACGGATGACCATTTGTATATTCATAATATGAAGTCTAATGTTATAAGTGTCAACAGACTGGTGTCACAAAAAAAAACCTAATTCCAGCTAAATTAATCAAACATCATTAAAGCCATAAGAGTCATTTTAACCTTTAGAAGTCTCTGCACACACTGGTGCGTGTGTCAATCACACTGGTTGTTTTGAATTAAGTAGGAATAAAGAATTCCAACTATTGTTTTATTTTGATTTCAAATATAATGTTTAAATTTCAACAATGTAAGCAAACATTACAAGAGTTATGACGCAGGATTTGTAAGGTTATTCAAATTAAAATGTGAGAAAATGTGCGATCCTCTTTCAGTTCCATTTTACAGACCACAAATCTGTGCCATCTAGTGGTGAAATGAAGGGATAACCATTGGAAGTACAAGACCAGTGATTTGGCTTGTGTTTTTCAAAGTTTAGGCACAAAAAGGATAATGGAGCAAAAAATGCTAGGAATAGAACATAAGGTTTTGGAGAGGTCCCGCCTGGTTTATGGATACAATTTTCACATGTTGTACTCTTTGGGGGATATATGAATTTTTATTGTGTCTCAACACTTAGATTTTTGTTATAAAACATAAAAACACAATTTTGAGATGGGAAATGCAGTGAAAATGACAGAATACTTGGAATTGTTTTTTTGTACAATTTTAAATTTGTTGTGAAATTTTTGAGTAATATAATGAGTAAATATTTGTTAAAAACAAGCAGAGGCTGGGGTTGTACTAAAAAATGATGTCAAGCATTGCCTCCCTCAAACTTTTGAAGATCATTTACTAGAGCAAATTGTAAAGCCCTGGACTTCTGAGGGTTAAGATATGAAATATAATGTTTAGGTATAAAGAAAACATGTTTTACTAATTTTGACTTTTAGTACCACAATAGCGATATTTTCACCTTTTTGCCAACTCATCACTAGGTCGCCACTTTGAGGAAAACACAATCTTCTCACTCAGAAACAATCCCAGGTGCAAGAATGGATGACTTGGTTTAACAATATATTATCAGAATAATGTTGATATCGATTTTGAGGAAAGTATACATTAAAATGTTGCTCACAATAAACACTAAGAATATGCATACAGTTACACCCATACACAATACTTACATATATTTTAGTACTTTAAAAGTAATATTTACTTTTATACATCATCCTAACTCATAGAAAAGTTAAAATTGAAACCACAAATAGCTTTAAGGCATCCATCAGTGATTTGGTTTGTTACTTCTGTTCCAGGTCTGACTTCTTCCCGTAAGCTCAGTACTGGATTCTCTGCCACGCTGGGTCGTTCTAAAACCCCTACAGCAGAGATCGAGAGGAGTGCCTACAGGACCCCAGCGTACTGCACCAAACCACTGCAGAAGGTCAGAGAGGACACCTGTTTTATCTCAGGAGTTTATGTGTTTAGGCAAACTTAAAGGACTTTTAATAGACGCCAAACGCTGATCCAGTGTGTGTTTGTGCAGCCCGTGTCTCCTGCTGCTCCTGGCGAGGATGAATCTTACAGTGCTCAGAACCTGCGGCGAATTGCTCGGAGCCTCAGCGGGACTGTGATTGGAGGACGCACCGATGTTCCCCCATCTCGCAGCTTTGTGAGTTTCTCTCATTCTAAACTTAATTAAGGGCACAAACCTCTATGAGAACTTAGCACTAGATCCGCCAAGTGGTTCAACATTACGGAGTTCATGACTTTCCCAATCTTTCCTAGCTGGTTGCCTAGCAACACAATTTGGCATTTTCTACAGCAAGCTACTAATATCTAGGGTGATACTACCTTTATATTCTACCTCGAGGCTACTGTCTCCCTGTCTGTCACTGTATTGTACCTTGTCCCGAACACTGCAGCACTAAGCAGATGAGTGCTTTACAGATGCTGTTTAGTTTTTAAAATCGATAGATTTTAAATTCTTACCATTCAGTCACGCAGCAAGCACTTCACTAATCAACAAAGTGTGGCCCTCATGCCCTAATGCTTGCAGAGAAGAGTGAACTGTGTAGTCAAATGCAAATGTGCACAAAACAATGAAAACCAGCATAAAAACAAGTTTGGCATCTGTATACGCTACATATGCTTAAAGGTTCAGGGCATTGTTTTATTTTTATACACTGTTCAATATAAGAAAAGTTGCATAATATTGCATCTTTAAGATTTCAACAGTTAATTTTTTTTTTGCTTTGAAAAGAGTTCATGGTTTAACGCACTGGAATTAGACCTTAAAAAACCATTACTCTACCTCACGGATAGTGACCACAGTTTTAAAAACATTGAACTTAGCAAACTACACCTTAGCCTTTGTTTTGTTGTAAAAACCAAGCAAATTCAGCCTTACATTTTAAGAAACTTTATTGTGAGCATTAAACAGATGAATACATATGAATAAACTTTCATTATTAGTAATAAATAATAGTGAGTGAATCAAGGGAGGTACCATTTGCAACATGCCTCTCATAAAGTACTTTAACCTTTACATTTAAAAGAGTAAAAATTATACATGTGACTTTACATTTAAATTTGTTTTAGTATGCAACAACGCACCAGTTTTTGTACAGTGTACTGTTATAATACAAATGTAATCGAACCCTATAATAATAGAATCCCAATAGAAACATGTCAAACAATTTTCAACATTTTAGTTATTGTTTATTTAAAAAAAAATGTTATCCCTTCAAAAACAGATTTAGTGGATGCTGCGACTGCAATAGAACCCGCCAGTTCTAGGGGCTATTGGAATATATTTGCTTCTAAAGGAATTTGTTGTGCTGCAAAATGAGATTTTCTAGACGCAGAAATGATTACGTCATAGTTTTAGGAAGCTGCGTCTTGACCTGGAAAAAATAAACACTGCCACCTGGTGGCCACAGTGTAAACACCTTTTATTGCTTAGAATTTCAGTGTTTTAAGTTCATTCGTTGATCTTCGACACATGCTTTGTTCATGAATAAGATCAGAGACGTTTTCTGAAGCTTACTGTGTGAAGCCAGCAATGTTTCTGTTGATTAATTGGTGTTTATTATTATGATATTTTATTTGAAATCTCTCAGACCTGCTGGAGTCTTTGATGCACAGATTTCCCTTTTTTTTTGGGTCCTACAACCAATAAATCCACTGTCCATACGTTTTAAAACACTCTTCTGAGTTGCTCTTCTCATTTCAGTTGTTTTGTTTCATTTCATTTTCTGTTGTAAAGGACCCCCCTGTGTCCAGGATGTCCTCGCATGTGAGCACTCAGCTTCCCACACGTCGCTCCAGCACCTCTCTGCATGTTTTGCCCCTTCCTTCCCACAATCCTCCACTGTTCCCTCACAATCCGCAGCCACAGTATCAACAACCCCTTGCCCCACCATCTCACCTCCACCAGCAAGCACCGAGGCCCTGTCATGGATCGACAGGTAACCATCTCTCCCTTCCACTCACTTATGCGTCAGCATGCAGACACAGTCACTGTCTGCAAGAAGCTCCATCTTAACTCTTTTATTTTTGTACTCACTTTTTTTTTAATTGAAGCACCACTTTTAAAGAAGTGAAAGCTTCTATTTGTTCTTTATGGTGTCTGTGGAGTCTTACACAGTATTGAAAGTTGATACAATTAAAATAATTTAGTTGAGTTTTGCAGGTATGAGCCTTTTAAAAACCAGTAAATACTTTATTATCTCTGTAATGATCCTTGTACAAACAACTTGAGACCACATGTTTAAAAAAAAAGAAAATTAAGTCTACATGAAAACAGAAAACTGTTGAAAACTTTTAAAGTCTAAACTAAACCAACAGGAGGCAGACAATGTGTGTCTTTTTAAAACGAGTATTCAGCATCAACTTGGCAAAAACACAGGCGCCTCCTGAAAGCCACCTGCACAAATGCTCTCACACTGAAGGACTGTTTGCAGCAGCTTCCAGTCGTAGCTGAACTCGACTTTAGACGTGCAGAGAACTTTACCCTTGTTCTAAAAGTGTTTCGCACCAGATCTGTGCAATACCTGAATAACTATCAAAAATGGGATGTAATCAAAAATGACATCTTACATTTAATTATGAAATGGTATGTAAAAAATGACTATATGTGATTAATTTTTGGTTCCTATGATCATTTGACAAAAAAAGAGAGATTCACAGCACTATTTGAAACTCAACCAAACAGCATCCGGTTAGGAAGGAATGTGGTAAAATAAACACGTTTTGATAATTTCCCTAAAAGTCACTCTCTGTGTGCAAACATGGAGAAAGCTGTTCCTTTTTTCACTCTGTAAGTATTCATGCAATGACGTTCCCTGCCTGAAGATGGCATTTATGGTACAATAGATGTACTCCGTGTCACAGAGGGAAACAGGAAAGAAGAAGACGGCGACAGAGGAGTCAAAGAACACAGAGAAAAAATGAGGGAACTTTTTGACAAAATTATGGAAAAAAGAGAATTTGTGGTGAGCAATTTTTTTTCCTGTGGGAAGTCATAATGAAAATGTTGGATAAGCACCACCGAGTGGCTTTTTTTACATCCTACTCGCGTCATCAAAAGAGCCAGCTGTCATTGGTCGTTCTCTTTGCGAAAAACAGATCCGATACATGAATCCAAATCTCTTTTTCATTGACACACATCAGTTGGTCAGATGTCTAAGCTCCCGTTGGTGCCCATGGTTTTCAATCGAGGCGCGTTGTCTAGCGGAATGTCAGTTCAAAAGTTTGGATCGGTGTGTAGAGGCTAACCAACATATCTGCATTCTCATTCTGGCTACCACTCAACGCATTTCTCCAATTCTCTCAACAGGAGACAAGTTTCTGGCTGTGCTTGACCGGGGTCAAGCATTCTCCCATGAAAACTATCACAATGTGGCACTGAGCTACGGCACCCTACCGAGGGCCCCTCGTAGGTCAGAAAACTATGGACCTCCAGTTCACCAAGCAAGACCAGTACCCTCAACAGCCCAAGGGTCACGAAACTACTCTGACCCCGCGTACGCAACACTCTCCCATCCGCGCCGCACCTCTGCACCGAACAGGACCATTGATGCTTTTTACAGACAACCTACTTTGAAAACACCAGTCTCGCATCACCACCCTCTCCGCCTCGACGTCCCCCCTGAGGTAGACTGGAGAACTGCAAGGGACACTCGTGTGAGGACAGAACCAGTTGCGGCGATGCCCAGAGGCCATGCCGCCTATATCTGCGGGCTGTGCAGACAGAACCCGGCTGAGCCAACAAGAAGCTACTGCCATGGCTGCAGCAGAGCCCACATGAACCACTTCAGGATGAACAGCTGAGGCTTTTCTCGGATAAACGTGCCGGCAGTCAGCGCTGCCTCACTTTGAATGTGGAGTGGGTTTGTTTCAAAAGCACCGGCTGCTTTTAAAAAGTCCACTCCTACACTTTAACTCATTTCTCCTGCAAAAATAGCTCATCTGTCTCCTTGGCACAAAACTGTTCAGAACTGAGTGCTTTTCTGCATGGGGCGCCATATTTGAACTGAACACACTAATGACTTGACAAACTTTGCCTGATGTATCCAGTGTCTGCTCAGTATATGCACAAACATGCTGTAGTTTCTATTAGCATTCCAAGCCTAACTTAACTTAGTTCTGTGATTGTAATTTAACTATGTTAACTTGAGCTTAGTGCACTTCAGAAGTGTTAAGTTAGAAGCGTTCCTTTGGTGTAACTTCTCATATTTTGATGGGAAAACCTTGTTTCGATGTAACGGCCATTTATCGGAGGTATGCTGAAGCGTACCAGGAGTAAAACCTCATTACGCTGTAAAAAAAAAATCAATTCCGAGGTAATTTCCAGCAATAGATTTGAGGTTTAAATCAAACTACGTATTGCGCAGAGTTGTGCCAAACAGAATTTGTTTTTTCAGATAATTTGCCTTAAAACGTGAAATTCTGAATTGTCTGATCAAAAGAGAGCTGACTGGAACAACTCTGGGGAAGTTTGAGTGAAAAATTGATTGTTTTTTTTACAGCGTAGCACGCGTGTTGAATCTTCGTGTACAGTATTGTTCTGCCTGAGAGTAGCATAATTTTTTTGTAGTAGCAAGAGATCTGTATTTTACTTTATACACTATATCTTACATTAACTGTTAAACGCTAAGCTTTTAGATGCTCGTTTTAAGACTTAAAAGGAGGACGGGACATTCTGCAGTGCCTTGGTTTGTGAAAGGCAGCATAGCTCAGTTCCAGCCGATATTATGATGCGTATTATAAGAGCGATCCATTCAGTAACTGCAGAACTGCAGCTTCCCACTTTCAGTTGTTTTCCTCACTGGAGAATAAGTGCTATTTTTTTTTCACGGACGTTGTTACGGACTGAGATGAGTAACCCTTACACATCAGAGTAATTTGGGGCAATGTGCCATTTGATGGTAAAGTACAAGTGTTACCTGCTCATTCTTTTGAAACAATGCCAAACGTTTGTTTTCGTGCATTTTTGAGCATGTCAAATACCTCAACCAATAACATGCTCACTTTTATTTCACTAAAACAATTTACGATAGTTCTGTAAATTGGGACTTAACGCAAAAGTGTTTCTGAGTGCCTCTAAAATGGAATTCCCAAACAGCGATTTATGTTTGGTTTTATGGTTTGCCTGACCAATATGCAGTGCAGGGGTCTGAGACTGATGTACCCTTGTGTTTTAGTTTAATACAACCAGATATGGCAAAAAGCAAGACTGTACAGTTGGTTTGTACAGAAATTTCTGTCTTTGACCTTAAGTATAGACAGATTTGTTGTAAATGCTGTGCTAGAAATAAATCTTGTATTTTTGCAATAAAGTTATATGAAGCTCCAGTCTGGAGCAAACGCTGTATGTTTTTCTGACTGCTTATTGTTTGCCTAGAGATATGCAAAGCACAAAGAAAGCAAAGGGTTATGGTAATTCACTTGAAATGTATTTAATAGCGGAAGACAAAATTGCTTTTTTTATATTTACGAAGTCATGTTTAACAAAAACACATCTTAACCTTAGTCACTGCACGGTGTGTGTGCCAATCACAGCAGCTGTTTTTATTCAAGTAGAAATGACGCAACCCAGCTATTGTTTAATTTTTATTTTACATATAATTTGTAGGTTTCAAAAAGTTGTTTGTTTTGATATTTTGTGTTTTAATTCATATTCAAATGTGATAAAAGCACAATCTTTTTTCAGTTGTATTTTACAGACCCCAAATCTGTGCCATCCAGTGGTGAAAAGAAGGGATCACCCTTGAAAGTACAAGACCTGTGATATGGCTTGTGTTTTTCAAAATTCTGGCACAAAAATGGTACAATGGAACAAAAAGTGCTTGTTTGCCTTAAAGTTTGCTGTTTTTTAAATACAATTTTCACATTGTTTTGACCTTGTCTTTGCTTTTTGGGTGAATTTGTTCATTTGTATTTTCTCAACACTTTTGATTTTTTTTATTTTTATATAAAACATGAAATCTGTTCTTTTTTTAAGTAAAATGTTCACTGTCTTTTTTACAATTTCAGGATTGTTGTGGAATGTAATGAAAAAAAAAATGAAACCCAACAATAAATTGTATTATTATTATAGATATTGAACTCACCCCAAAGCTTCTAGATTTTACAGAGCAATATCTCGAAATGGCGGGATTCAAACCTGTTGATATGTTAATGGTAAGTTCTGAAGTCTTGAAGTTCAACAAATACTTAATTGTAACTTAATGTAACATTATATTAAAGCAACAATTTTTTAAAAAGGATAATTAGCTAGCATGCGTAAAGAGAGAAGCTGTTCCTCTAGTGTAAAGCTCAAGGTTTGTAAAGTGTTGACCAATCTTACACAGCAATGGCTAAGAAAACTGAGTTTCGCTTGCGGTGAATTGGTTTGTGTTGTCTTTGTAGAAAAGAGCAAAGGGTCATTCTTGCAGATGAACGGGTCAAAGAAGCATCTGCAGAAGGTCGTAGCGCTTGAGGAAAACATTGGCACTTCAAAAGCTTTCCTTCGCAGCAGACCATTGCCTGGAGGATGCTCCACATCGCTGGGAACAAGATGAGGTACGGTTTAAAGCACCTTTCACAGGTTCCTCATGTTCCAATGCATATTGTTGCTGCCACCGAAAAGCTTCTTTTGATTTCTAACGGCGATTTCATTTGCCTTTTCTGGGGGATTAAAGTGGTTTCAGGTTTGGCATCACAATGAACCATTTTTAATCATAAACTCCCTTCAGATTTAAACCTGGAATCTCAAGAAGAAGCAAATAAAGTTCCCGTAAAACATAAGACTATTCATGTCTGATGGGGTTAAGGCTTATGTGTACTATGGTTATTTTGCCCATTCACTAGACTAAGGCGCACTGAATATCGAGTCCTTAGCATTTTCCTAAAGAGAAATGGATTTACCACAATAAAGGTGTTTGAAAATTACTGGGGATGTCCTCATCAGGTTTTTATGATCCTGATCATTTGAGTTTGAATATCTGGTATTTCCTGATCCGAACGCTTTTTTTTGCTCCGATAGATTAGAAAAAAAAACTGAGGAATATATAACTGCTATCATCTGTTATTTCATTATTATTAGCAAATGCTGTCTATACTTTTACAAAAATGAAACTAAGGCCTCGGGATTATTTAGAGACGAATTTTCAATTTCCGACAATCACATGATCGGTCAAGTCTAAAATCGCAGAGGATTTCAGTCCAATTTGGAATTACTTATTGAGATTTAATGTGCATTAAAGTAATTACATCAAGAGTGTAACGTAGCTCCAGTTTGAGGAACGTTCAGTTTGAGTTTTAAATGTGAAACTCCATTGTGTTTCAAGTTATTGTCGAAAGAGTCGACTCTCAGCTCCTGAAACGAGTCGTTATTAAAGCGAATCTACTTCTAAAGAAACATTAAGCTGCTACTGCTACTAAACAAAATGCTACTGCTTTAATGTATAATAAAATTCACCATCAGTGTTGAACCACTGTACCCTGAAAAGTTTATGAACACCCAGATAATAGTTAACTGCATGTGTAAAATGTGAAGCAAGAATATTCTATAAAGAGTATGCTGAGGCTAAATTCTTAAGTAAACACTTAGTCCAGGGCTTTTCTGAGTGTTTCTGTGCTAACTGTAATAAATTACTTTTACTGGGAATGCTTGATGTTGTATTTTAGTACAACCCCAGCATCTTTTTTGATCATATTAAACAATAATTCTACAACAAACCTGAAATTGTGTAAAAAAAAAAAAAAAAACAAATTCGTACAAAAAAATCGTAGAAATTGAGAACGAACAACTTTTTATGTTTTATATCAAAAACATCTAAAGTGTTGAGACAAAATACAAATTTGTAAGTTACCTCAAAAAAGCAAAGACAAAAAATTTGAAAATTTATATATATATATATATATATATATATATATATATATATATATATATATAAAAGACAAACCCTTCCTAAACCTTATACACTGTTAAACACTTTTAGTTCCATTGTGTTTCTTGTGGACTTTGAAAAGCTAAAGAGAAAAAAACAAAAGCCAAATCACAGGTCTTGTACTTCCAAGGGTTGTCCCTTCTTTTCACCACTAGATGGAACGGATGGCACCGATTTTAGGTCTGTAAAATGAAACTCAAAGACGATGTGCATTTTCTCACACTTGAATTTTAATTGTTCACTAATATCAAACTAATAACATTTTTGAAACCTATACATTTATATTTGAAATCAAAATTAAACGATTGCTGGGTCTCATTATTCCTACTTAATTAAAAACAGCTGCTGTGATTGGCGAATGCACCGGTGCATGCAGTCAGATAGACGTTGATCCACTGTTTCAGACACACACCAGGGGTGCGTCCTAAATAGCCTTGTGTCCAGCAGATGAAGTTGATTTGATGTGGAGCCATCGATCCAATAAATCAACCAAGTCGGGGTCGTTATACCTCAAGAAAATCTGAAAATATAGATCTGAATCACTTTCAAGGCATGTCTCAGGCTGGTGAATCACACAAACACATTTACTTTAGTCTCTTATTCTCTTTTGCATCACTGAAGAGGCATGCTGAAGAGACAGAGACATCTTTTCTCATAATCTCTGAAAAGACCATGTAAGCTTTCTGATCACCAGCAGGGGAGTTATGTGCTTTCTGAGTTCTGTAGGGACTGCTTCCGTTGTGCTGGTTTTAAATGTTGCCTTTTTCTCTCCTCAGTGGATTTCCTCCTATAAGCAGTCCATTTGGAATTACTTATAGAGATTTAATGCGCATTACAGTAATCAGCATTTCTTGCTGCTAATAAGATCCAAAGGGTGGGCTTCAATCTGCTGTGCGTGGACAGAAATATTCTCTTATACAATATAAGTCTTCAAAAAGGCTATATCCAGAGCCCTTATGGGTCTTCAATGACCAAAACGCAGGAAATGAACTAAAGAGAAATCTAAATCTAATCAATATTTGGTATGACCACCCTTTGAGTTCAAAACAGCTTCTAGATACACTTGAAAGGACTCAGGCTGGTTGTTCCAAACATTTTGAAGAACCAACCTTCTGTGGATGTAACTTGTCACACCCTTGTCTCTTCATATTGAGATCAGGTTTTTCATCACATTTTTTGGCACAGACCCCAATGAAACAAAAATAGTTTGGAATGATGTTTGTTTTAGGAGAGATTTGTCTGGTTTTTGATATAATTTTCACATTTTGCTTTGCTTTTTTAGGGGTTTTATTCATTTTTATTTTGTTTTTTGTTTTACCGTTCGTTGTAAAGTTTAGAGATTTTTGCAGTAAAAAAATTACAAAATGTACACCTCATAATCACATTTTTGTACAATTTCAGGCTTTTTGTGTAATATTTGTGTAATGTAATGAAAAAAATGTTTCCAAAAAAATAAGAAGCTGGGGTTATTCCAAAAAATTAAATCAAGCATTGCCACAAAAACTGCTTTAAAGATAATTTTGGGCAAATTGTAAAGTAATAAAAAGGCCCCAGGCTTTTAAAGTTAATAAAGTTCTGTAGGTATTGCATGCATTATATTATAAAGAACAGTTGGTTCCTGTCGAGCATTATTCTGTAAAATGCAAATGCAGCTTTAATGACTCGTTTTGAAAGAATGGATGAATTCCTTTTGTGTTGCCAGTGCTAAAATAAGCAGCTATTTTTCCTTTTCTTTACCAAAGGATTTAGGGTCTGACTTAAACCTGACCAGCTTTGACCAGATTCTGCAAGTGAACATCCAACTGGTTTTCTGCTCAGCAGTTCTCACCACTTATACTAGCTCAAGCATTTCTTTTCCCTTACAAATTTAACTGATTTTGGGATGATCTAGAACGAATATATTTAATTTGCTTATTTATTTATTTTTTTTTATAAATAGTTTTAACTTTTCAGCCAAAAAAACCTGTTGGTTGCAGCAATCTAGAAGCCTTCTAGTACAGTACACTGTTAAAACATCAATACAATTAACAGCATAAAAACATAGAAGTGCCAGAAAAAAGACAGTATTTCACAAAACTTGTGATAACTAGTGAAAAAATGTAATACGTTTTACAGAGAAATACACTAAATTTAACAGTTTCAAGCGAATGAATTTGGTTTGTCATAAAATTAACACATTACTGTATGCTATCTCATGAAAAAAGTCATGATTTCAAATGTTCTAAAATGTTTTCCGGGAATTTTTGTTAGAAACCCATGCATCACATGCAGTTAGACAGCTATAAACTATAAAAACAAGATTACACTACAGAAAAATGTACAGTACAATCCCGTAAAACTAATAACGGCAACCACAGTTTACTGTAAAATAATGGGAAAATTTTAAAAATTACAGATATTATTACATCACAAACATTTTAATTAGACCCTTCCGAACTGTACAGAAGATGGTCATGAACCGTGAATATTACATACAGGTACACAACAAAAGTATGTTAATTAGTACCGTATGTATCAGTTATAAACATAAAAAGATCTCGTAAAACCAATAATGGTGCTACTGTATATTTGCCGGTAAAGGTCTGATTTTTAAAGCTGCCATTTTTTATTGTAAAATTTACGCTTATTTTTAGAGTGTACTCAGATTTCCTCCCAGAGTCCAAAGGCATGTTTCAGATTTATTGTTAATCTAAATTTCCTTAGAAGTGAATGTAGACCAACGACAGGTCTGCCTTTCACCCAATGTGAGCTGGAGATGGGCACCAGCAGTGTCAGGGTGACGGTCACCCTGACGAGGAAAGGCACTGTAAAGGGGAAGTAAGGATTCAAAACGTTTTACTTTAAAAAAATTATTAGTTTTTTACTACTTTACAATTTGCTCTAATAAACCTTTAAAATTTGGTAATGCTTGATATAATTTTTCCTACAAGATTCTTTTTTTACTTTTATTTTTTTAAATAATTAACACAATAATTCCACTACAAACCTGAAATTGTACAAAAGGTACAAATCCGAGCAGTACATTTCAAAATCTACATTTCAACAGGTTTTATGTTTAATAACAAAAATCAAAAGGCTGAGGCAAAATAAAAATTCACAAATCCCTAAAAAAATCAAAGACAGGCTCAAAACGATGTGAAATGTGTAAAAAAATAAAATAAAATAAATAAAAACTTCCCCTCAACTTTTTTTTGTTGCCGTTGTGCTTGTCCTTGTCAGAACAAGCCATATCACTGGTCTTGTACTTCCAAGTGTTATCCCCTTTTTCACCATTAGATGGCACTAACAAAATGACTTGCAACTATTGTGCATTTTCTCATATTTGAGAAACCTGGTAAATTATGTGTTCGAAATCTTGCTATGTTCATTTAAAACACAAAATATCAAAAATAAAAACCTTTTTAAAACCTACATATTATATTTGAAATCAAAATTAAACAATTGCTGCCTTGTGTCGTTCCTGTTTATTTCACAACAAATGTGATTGGCAAAAGCACCCATGCTTCCAGGGACTTCGAAGGGGTAAAAAAGGGTTAACTTGTTTTTTTCTAGTCCTATCATTTCAGATATGGGTAACTTTTTTTAACTGGACAAGTCACAGACATATGAAAGTTATTGAAATGATTCCTACTCAACAAGTCATAACGAGTAGCGTCCTTTATGACATTCTTTTAAATAAAGCAGAGCCCCTGAATGGTTCCTTCAATCATTATACTCTTGAAATGTTGCATTGGCTGTCATTCATGGAAACCTTTTGTCATTTTTAAGGTCAGACGGGTCAGACATGTTCAGGTAAGACCTTGAAATGAGCCCTTAGAGAACAAGCCATTTTACCTTTCAATGAATCCTTGAATGATTGTATAGAATTCCAGTCACCATATGGAATAGTGCCAAGAATAGATTTCTTTTGTGTGGAGTATGATGAAAACTGGGTCTATACCATCTCATATTTCATAACGTGCTTTCTTTGTGTTTTCCAGATGTCATGGAGTGTACAGTTGTACTTATACGTTTGCACACCCGGCAAATTTTCTGATTTCTATGCCATCTTTCAGAAATTATTAAAGATAAGTGCAAAAGTATTTTTTTTTTTTGCTCATAGTAAGTGGTTAGCTGAAGCCATCAGATGTCAAACAACTGGGTTTACTCTTTTTCAATCGTATTGACAGAAACATTTCAAAAGGGCCCTGATCAAAAGGATTTGACCCTGATAACATGCACAAAAACACCAACTGACACCAAAAGATTTCAGTGACTGATAAAGGTAACCATCCTCACTTGAAACCTGGGCTCCTAATAGACCCTTGCCTTTTTCATCCAGTGATGCGCTGACATTTCTGAATTCTGAGCGATGGGGGAAAGTAAAAGTTCTCTTGGGAAAAGCTAGTTGAACTCTACAAAACAGGAAGGAGATATAAAAAGATATCCAAGGAACTGGGAATTCCAACCAGCAGTGTTCAAGCTCTTATAGAGGAGTGGAAAGTGAGGGATTTTCTGCTACAACCGCCGGAAAAATATGAAGGGATGCAAATAAAAAGTCAATATCAAGTCAATTCCGCCAAAATACGGAACCCTCTAAAAAAAGGCGGCGTGGCTGTTTCAAGGAGCACAATAAGGAGAAACTTGAAGAAAAATGGAATGTATGGTCGAGTGAGTTGCTAGAAGAAAGGCAAAACAGATACGCCAAACAACTCAGAGAAAAGCCTCCAAACTTCTCCAACAAAGTTTATTAGAGACATGAGACCAAAATAACATTTTTTTTGGCCGCAACCCTAAACCGTACATTTGGAGAGGAGTCGACAAGGCCTATGAGCCCACTCAAACATCCAGTTTATGCAATACAACCCAAGAATTTACAAGAGTTGGCGGCTTTTTGCCAAGAAGAATGGGGTTCTTCTTTAAATGAGAAGATAAAGAACCTCATCGAGATGCCATTGATGTTAAAGGGGGTGAAATGCATATTATTAAGAGCTTTTGGAAAGTTTCTGTTGTCATAATGATTTAAAAAAGAGTAAAGTTAGTTGTTTGACAAACAAATAGCTTCACCCAACTGCGGACTATGAGTGGGGGGACGGTTTGTGTGTTACCATTCATAGTTTCTGAAAAATATTAAATAAACTTATGAGTACAACTGTAAATCTAGATGACCCTGTATGCTCGATTATCCCCTTGTGATTGTGATATTAGGAGACTTGAGATAAGCATTCAGAGTGATCAAATGTAGCTCTAATCCTTGCTGTGTGAGTTTAGGTTCTGTAAGCCAGCGTGTCTCATCAGATGAATAGGATTATTGGGAATATGTGATGAGACTGAGCAAGCCTTTCCGCCTCGCTGCTCCGTGTTTGCAGGACTGTCTGAGTTAAGACTTTACTATTCATAGATGCTCAGTGAATTTTTTTAATTTATTGACTGTTTGAAGTCTATTGGGACTTTGGAATGTATAAATCAGTGATCCCCAACCCCCGGGGCCGCGGACCGGTATCGGGCCGTGGGTCATTTAGTACCAGGCCGCACACGAAGAAAAAATAATTTCCATTATTTCCGTTTGATTTATTATCAGAGTCTTAATGATGTTTTATTTTGAAAAGTGGATTCTCTCTGTTACATCCGTTACACCCTTCACGCATGTCAAGTCCTCAAAACTATAAGTCACATGATACATCCCGCTAAATTAAAGTTGCGCATGATTACACAGTGGATTTACGCTCATTATTATTGTTATTATAGAGAAAATACCACAGTTTTTGATGCCGATCTTAACATTTTATTTTATTTTTAACAGCTACACACCTTTAGATTGGGCTGTGAAAATACTGTCAGACGTGGTGCACAAAAAGGTTGGGGGTCACTGGTATAAATGATATTTGAGAGATTTGCAAAAAGACCTTTGAAACAAAGTGTTTATCATGATCTTTAAAAGACACGTTCCAGTGTTTGGCTTAGATCAGGGGTGCTCATTATGTCGATCGAGGAGGTGCTACCGGTCGATCGTGGCGTGAAATTGAAACAATATCAGCCGATCATCCATCCCGTCACAGTTCAGTAAAGTTAGCTGCAGATTCGCTTTTCTCTGCTCAATAGCTCGAGACCAGAATGTTCTTAGTAAACAAATAATACCTATTTTTAATCTGTGTTATGTAGCGGACAAACTACAAAACGTTTTTTATGAAAACAAGTTTCCCTCGGCATTCGCAGAAACACATTATCGTCTATGAGCAACCCGCTGACATGGAATCGCTTAGGGACCGTCTGCAAATTACCAGATCCAAAATATGTTTTACCCAGAATATGCTTCATAACTTCATTCTAAATTACTCTATTACAACCAAAATCAAGCAACACGCCACTCCTCACCTGCATATTGTACTGCACGACTCAGTTTCATTAAAAAATTTGAAAAATTTATTAGAGCATCATTTTTATTGTTGATTATTTGGATCAAAGCTCAATTGCTCCCATAAAAATCACTCTATTACCACCAATTCAGGTCACACACAACTGTTCTAATGATTCAATTCAGTGCAAGTCATCAAATTAAACTCACGTTATTACAAAAAAATGTAAGTAATTAATTATTATGTGTGTTTTGTCAATTCTCAATAAAGTTGAAAAAAATTGTTGATTGATGTTTTACATTTTTGTAGCGGGTAGATCACTTTGACTCTGACATTTTAAAAGTAGCTCGCAAGCTGAAAAAGTGTGAGCACCCCTGGTTTAGAGAAACTGCATCATTTACTAGTTTTAATGCTCTGGGGCTTCTTTACGTCAAGTTCTCAACCTCATGTTTGCGTTTCCATTGTAGCATTTGGCAGATGCTTTCATCCAAAGCGACTTACATTTCCAGAAATGAACACATTTTGCCAGTTCCTGCTTGAACCCATGAACACAATGCTCTACTTTGTGTAGCTATATCTCTACTTTGATTTAGCTATATATATTTGCTTTAGTCACAACAGACATTTTATTGAATTATTTTCAAACAGGGCTGGTAAACAGCTGATTGTGTCACCAAACTTTTAAAATATAGCATATGTGCTAACTACATCAACCATACGCTGCTTCTGGAATATATTCAACATTATGCAGGACTGCAATATGACAGCTATGAATTTAAGATAATAAAATATATTACTCATTGATACATGGTTGAAGAATCTGATGCCAAATATTACTATCTTCATCTTTTTAATTGATAGAGATGTTTTGATGATGTTTATAACCCAGATATTGGTTGTGCAGTTTCTTCTACACTTTCTCATCAATACCCAGAGACATGGGGGTCTACCGGCTCCATACAGCTAACATTTGGCTAAATAGCAGGGGAGCAATAACAAGGGAGGAGGACTAGGATTATTCTACAGGAGGTGCATCAGGACCCCACTTTGATGTAAGTTATTGATAATTAATTTCGAAAACCAAATTTGCCAAGAGGCCCAGACAGGGCACCTGAGCAGGGGCGCCAGCTAGAAAGATTAACCATCTAACAGAGCATCATTCACTTCTGTGCGTGCCACCAATTCATAAGACGTGTGTTTTTGGACTGTGAGAGGAAAGGTTTGTGTTCAGGGTTATTGTTACAAACCCAATGTTTTGTAATTGTTTATATTTATGTTATGTTTTGTATAATGCTATGTTTATGTGCGTGCGTGTTGAGAGTGATTGACGTTTTGCTGCTCCAATCAGAGTCCGGGGGCGGACTATTTAACATGCGCGTCTCGCTGTCTCTGAGTTCGCGGCCAACTGTGTCTCGTTCGCGATCGTCCAGTTCGGTGCAGTCATCTCTCTCTCTCCCTGAGAAAATAAGTTCGATCTCCCGTGCTTCGCTGAGACCCGCTGCCTCTCTGACTGCAACGTCTCTCCTGCAGCGCTGCTGCCCGTTAGCACTCGTCCCCACAGTCCTCTCCTTAATGCTCTCAGATTTGGTTAAGCACTCTAGCTTTCCTTTAGCACTTCCTGATCCTTTCACATTCGATCACCACAGCAGTGTATATTTTGTTCCCCTGCTCACCTTTAGTTTGACCTTGCCCTACAATATAGTTCGCTTTAGTTCAGTTAGGAACTCTTGGGGTAGGTTTAGTGTGTGTGTGTGTGTGTGTGTGTGCGTGTGCGCGTGTGTGTGTGTGTGTGTGTGTGAACGTGTATGCTAATCAGTGTGTGTTTAATCCAGCAGTGTTTATTGCCTTGTTTGTTTGTTTTGTTAAATCCTTGTTAGTTGTAAAATAAACTATTGTTTATTTATCTTTGGTTGGGGTTAATAAACAGTGATATTTTGAGTTACCTGAGTTTGTCTGTGGAATTGTTTAATTTATTTGAATTAGCATTCCAGCACTATTTTTATTTCCTCAATGTACGCTTCCATAGCTCACTACATCTTGCAGGCTAGGGGTCGTAACAGTTATGTTTTAAACTTTATGGGTAAAGTTTAAAAGTATTTCATTCTGGTTGTTCTTGAGGAACCAGTGACATGATCTAATGTTTTTTATGTTATCATGAGTTCTATACACCAATGTCTCTATGATTTTCCAAGGCCAATTGGTTACTATGGTAAACAGCCTGGTTGCTATAGAGGAGTTTGTGATGGAATACAATGTACATTTTGTCTCCATGAGTGATATAAATCAACCCCTATGTCTTTATGATTTACAAAATCTGAATTATGGTTCTGGCAAATTGGTTGCTAGGATAAACAGTCTGGTTACTATGGAGGGGTCAGTGACAATATAATGTAGCCTTTGTCATTATAAGTTATATAAAGCAAGCCCATATCACTATCATTTACCAAAGCTGACGTAGAGTTAGTGGTTTCTAGCACCGATCACAGCAGCTGTTTTGAATTAAGCAGGAACGATGCAAACCAGCTATTGTTTAATTTTTTGACCATAACATGTAGGTTTAAAAAAGTTTATTAGTTTTGATATTTTTTGGTTTTAAACAAACATTTTTGTTTACACATAATTTGCAAGGTAATTAAAATGTGAGAAAAATGTTTCATTTTACAGACCCCAAAGTGGTGCTATCCGTCCCATCTAGTGGTGAAAAGAAGAGATAACCATTGGAAGTACAGACCTATGACATGGCTTGTGTTTTTCAAAGTTCTGCCACAAAAAAGCACAATGAAACAAAAAGTGCTTGGAACGGTGTATAAGGTTTAGGAGACACAATTAATACAGCTTTTTATAAAAAATGTTAAATGGTATATTTCTAATTGGTTTAGAGCAAGGGTGCTCATTACGTCGATCGTGGCGTGATTTGAAACAATATCAGCTGATCATTCATCCCGTCACAGTTCAGTAAAGTTAGCTGCAGATTCACGGATTCGGTTTTCTCTGCTCAATAGCTCGAGACCAGAATGTTCTTAGTAAACAAATAATACCTATTTTTAATCTGTGTTATGTAGCGGACAAACTACAAAACGTTTTTTATCAAAACAAGTTTCCCTCGGCATTCGCAGAAACACATTATCGTCTATGAGCAACCCACTGACATGGAATCACTTAGGGACCGTCTGCAAATTACCAGATCCAAAATATGTTTTACCCAGAATATGCTTCATAACTTCATTCTAAATTACTCTATTACAACCAAAATCAAGCAACGCGCCACTCCTCACCTGCATATTGTACTGCACGACTAATGTAAAAAATTTAAATATTTATTAGACCATCATTTTTATTCTTGACTATTTGGATCAAAGCTCAATTGCTCCCATAAAAATCACTCTATTATCACCAAATTCAGGTCACACACAACTGTTCTAATGATTCAATTCAGTGCAAGTCACCAAATTAAACTCACGTTATTACAAAAAATGTAAATAATTAATTATTATGTGTGTTTTGTCAATTCTCAATAAAGTTGAAAATATTTGTTTGTTGATTGATGTTTTACATTTTTGTAGCGGGTAGATCACTTTGACATTTTAAAAGTAGCTCGCAAGCTGAAAAAGTGTGAGCACCCCTGGTTTAGATGATACATGGGTCATCTGTTTGCCGTTTGTGGGTTGGGTTTCCTGTCCTGGGCACTTCGTACTACATTCATTAATTTATTAATGTATGTCTCCGTTCAGTGCAGATCAGGTCGATATGTGGCTCGCAAGTTTCTGTTCCCTCACCATTTGTGATCTTTCATCTGTATTGTATATGCCATCCCATGTAGCAGATTTAAACTGTACATCATTATTATCCTGTATATTATTCTTTATCATCCATGTTCTGTATATGTGTGCTATGTACAAACTACAAAACTGGACCGCACAAACTACTCTCCCATGTGATGGCTTTTGAGCAGGACAGGACATGGTAAAAAATATGGTTTATTTCTACTTTTAGACAAAGGAATCTGCAAAAACAAGCTCCGTTAATTTTGTAATCCTATCACAGACACAGAATACGCTACTCTACCTCAAGCTTTGAATATTGTTTCCTAAATCTGTCTCTTTCTTGAGGTGAAACCTATCAAGATTAAACATTATTTAGCAAATGGGGGGAAACTCCCATTGATGAGGCCACCACTGGCTTCCAGTCCTGAAAGCTACAGAAGGTGGAGTGATTGATGTACATCCCAGAAGTGCCTCAGTTATGATGCTAAATCACACGTGCTTGTCAAGTGGGTACCATGATGTAAAATTCATAACAAATGGATTCCAAATATTGATGTCACAAATCAGGTAAAAGTGCAAGGTCAAATTGACATAAAAAATGACGACACTAGAATAGTGGAATGAAAATGTTAAACTCTCCTTCTACGTGCTGTTTTCAAACCTGATTGATGTGTACCGGGTTCAGGTCCTTCTAAGAGAGAGGCTGGAAAAGAATGTGACCTTACCTCTAATGGGTTTTAAACCAGGACCTGGTCACAGGTTCCAGTCTTATCAATTTTGCCACCCTGCCAAAACAATTTCAATCAAAGCCATTTAAACATCATTTTAAGGATTTCCAAGTAAAATTTTACGGTATTATCATTTGGAACTTTTTTTTAAATCTCATTACTACTGTTATGGGCAAACTGACCATAGCAGCATAATGTGGATGTTCCTCGCCCAGTTTTAAGCCTCCTACACAGCTGTTTTTGTATCAGTTCATGGCTGGGGTTCAAACTAATGTCACAGGTGGCGAGAGAGACACGGACACACATTGTTCAAAGCCCAAGTGGCCATTTATTAAAAGCAACTCAGCACTCATTCCATGTGAGGGTGAGGTAATTCCAGGATGCCCTCACCCCGCTTATTCTAGTGGTATAGCTGGTAGCATGGGATCCCGGTTATGCTGGCTCTCTCGGGGAGCAGGTGTTCAGTCGAGAACTAAGAAATAATTATTTTTTATCATTTTGTTGGATTATCAAGAATATAAATGCTGTTGCTGACCCTTGTTTTAATTCCACCCGCAAACTCTTTGATTGTGCAAGCTCTGATCTCAAGGTTTCCTCAGAGTGAGCTGTATCCCAGTGACAGCTATGAAGTGTTTATGATCAATGAAAAAGGTAGCTTTCTGTATTTTTGGTGGTTTCAGATCAGTTCGATTTTGATGTCAAGGTTTGATGCCTCCAAGGCTGAGGAAGGTTTTCAGCACCCTGTCGATTACTGGAGTGAGTTACATAAAAAAAAAATTGGGTGCTTTTGATGCTTAGTCCAATGTAGATTCTTTGCTAAGGATTCCCTTCAGCAGAAAGCTCGTTAAATGGATGGAATGTGACGGTTTGCTTTCCAAATCAAGGCCATAGTGTTATTTCTCTTTAAAACTGAGATGCTTGCTGATAGATTTTTATCATAATTACTTTTTGTCATTTTATCTCTAAAGCATCATAGCATAGATCTTTTTGCTCTGGAGAGCACATCAGAAAAGATTGGAAGATTTTTTGAGGGAATAATCATGGCATGTCTTACTTCTGTTTAGGGACACGATGGACAGCTGCAGAGTGTGCCTTCTAGGCTAAAAGATAGGGGTACATGCATCCTGGGCCTTTATTTGTGAGTCTCTATGACTATGGGTCAACAAGCGCTCTTTAATCTGGAGGATGCATGGTTGGTGCAGTTCAATAATGCATATAATAATTTGCTTTGGCACAATGTTTGACCTGTTTCTAAAGAACTCAGATTAGGATTGAGGTTAAGGTTTACTTTACAAATTAATTTTTTTTTATGAAAGTTGAACTGTTTTAGGGGCATCACCAATATTTTTGTATACTTTTTTTCAAGCAATGAGCAAATAATAAATGATTTTATCTGCTGTTTGCCTGCAAAAAGAATAATATACGAGCTTATGGATTTGCAGATTGAGGTTGAGGTTTACTTCACAAATCAGATTTTTTTTTATGAAAGTTGAACTGTTTTAGGGCATCACCAATATTTTTGTATTCTTTTTTTTTCAAGCAATGATCAATCAATAAAGGATTTTATCTGCTGTTTGCCTGCAAAAAGAATAATATACAAGCTTATGGATTTGCAGATTGAGGTTGAGGTTTACTTTACAAATCAGATTTTTTTTTAATGAAAGTTGAACTGTTTAGGGGCATCACCAATATTTTTGTATTCTTTTGTTCAAGCAATGAGCAAATAATAAATGATTTTATCTGCTGTTTGCCTGCAAAAAGAATAATATACAAGCTTATGGATTTGCAGATTGAGGTTGAGGTTTACTTTACAAATCAGATTTTTTTTTTATGAAAGTTGAACTGTTTTGGGGCATCACCAATATTTTTGTATTCTTTTGTTCAAGCAATGAGCAAATAATAAATGATTTTATCTGCTGTTTGCCTGCAAAAAGAATAATATACAAGCTTATGGATTTGCAGATTGAGGTTGAGGTTTACTTTACAACTCAGATTTTTTTTAAAGAAAGCTGAACTGTTTTAGGGCATCACCAATATTTTTGTATTCCTTTTTTCAAGCGATGAGCAAATAATAAATGATTTTATCTGCTGTTTGCCTGCAAAAAGAATAATATACAAGCTTATGGATTTGCATATTGAGGTTGAGGTTTACTTTACAAATCAGATTTTTTTTTTATGAAAGTTGAACTGTTTTGGGGCATCACCAATATTTTTGTATTCTTTTGTTCAAGCAATGAGCAAATAATAAATGATTTTATCTGCTGTTTGCCTGCAAAAAGAATAATATACAAGCTTATGGATTTGCAGATTGAGGTTGAGGTTTACTTTACAAATCAGATTTTTTTTATGAAAGTTGAACTGTTTTAGGGCATCACCAATATTTTTGTATTCTTTTTTCAAGCGATGAGCAAATAATAAATGATTTTATCTGCTGTTTGCCTGCAAAAAGAATAATATACAAGCTTATGGATTTGCAGATTGAGGTTGAGGTTTACTTTACAAATCAGATTTTTTTTTTATGAAAGTTGAACTGTTTTAGGGCATCACCAATATTTTTGTATTCTTTTTTTTTTTTCAAGCGATGAGCAAATAATAAATGATTTTATCTGCTGTTTGCCTGCAAAAATAATAATATACAAGCTTATGGATTTGCAGATTGAGGTTGAGGTTTACTTTACAAATCAGATTTTTTTTAAAGAAAGCTGAACTGTTTTAGGGCATCACCAATATTTTTGTATTCTTTTTTTTCAAGCGATGAGCAGATAATAAATGATTTTATCTGCTGTTTGCCTGCAAAAATAATAATATATGAGCTTATGGATTTGCAGATTGAGGTTGAGGTTTACTTTACTACTCAGATTTTTTTTAAAGAAAGCTGAACTGTTTTAGGGCATCACCAATATTTTTGTATACTTTTTTTTTTTTCAAGCGATGAGCAAATAATAAATGATTTTATTTGCTGTTTGCTTGTAAAAAGAGCAATATATGAGCTGAGGGATTTGCAGATTGAGACGCTACTGCTTGATCCACTTCAAACTAGATCAAACTATCTTTTTTAATTTCAGTGACTGAAGGAGCGCAGATGTGACCATCAAAACCTTGCTGCTTAGATTGATCTTCAACGTGCAAAGTCAGGTTTGCGAACAATGGGTCAATGGGACTGATTCCAGCCCGTCGGATTGAATAAATCAGAGGAAAGTGAATTGACCCCTGTGGAGGGTTTGTTGATTGCAGGGGGCTTTTGAACCTTCATAAATCACATGAGAGCAGGTGCTCGGGAGTTCACGATTAGTCTATTGGACAATTTTAGCACTTCGCCCTTGTTGTAAAGTTATTTAATTCTAGCTTAAGTTTATAAATAATTAAGTTATTTCATAATTCTTGTGAAAAGCTTATACTTGGGCAGAATCTTCATCTTTTACAAAAGAGGCTTTAAGGAAATCTGAAGGGTGGCAATGCATGCTTGGGGTTTCTTTTCAGAGAAGGCCAATTAGCAGACATTCTGTATGCAAAAGTTTCAACCTACGAAATCAGAAGATGTCCAACAGTGGCATCAGCTTAGACATGACAGAAACCAGTGGGATCCAAGTACATCCATCTACTGTCCTTAAATGTCTGGCCAGAAATGGTCTCTATGGAACAGTTGCAGTCAAAACCTATACCTCCTATGTGGAAACGAGGCCAAGTGACTACAGTTAATGCACCCTGACTCCCATTAAAGCTCCTATAACTGTTGGATCCAAGCGTCTGTTTGGTGTCTCTTCTGGGATCTACCATCACCTCTTCAGCTCTACCAGATTTCTCAACTCCCACTACTCACCACATTTTACTCATTCATTGAGTAAAACGAACTCCCCTAACTGAAAGGGGGAGTGGATAAAGGGTTGGGGAAGGGTGAGGGGTGAAGGTACACGAGTGAAAAGAAAGGAAGAGGAAAAGTAAAAAAAAAGAAAAATAATAATAATAATAAAAATAGAAGAAGCCACAATGATAAGTGAGGACTGCCAAGGGAAGGAGGTGCATTTCTCTGTTCAGCTGCCCATGCCAAATCCAAACGCCAACAAAGAGGAAACGATGCACACTCCTCAGTGAACCCCAGCCAAGGAGAGATGCACATTCGTAGCTAGCCGCCTTGATACCGTGACCAACACGACAGTGAGCCAGACCCCTCCAGCGGGCACCGAAGATAGGTCACACGCACACACTTACGTAATGACCAACCTTGCAACGGACGCACCCTCTGACGCCTTGGATATGACTTTATATGTACAGCCGTTGAATCAGGACGTCACACACTTTTGCAAATTTTCTTTTGTATTTAACCTGTAAGGAGCAAACTTGTGTTTAATGGTCAGTTATTGTTTTATGTCTGTTTGTGTTCTGCTTATGTTATGATTCTTCTTCTTATTTTCCTTGCACCAAAGTAGTGGAATTATACTACGATACATCTGTCTACAACTTTTATACCGATACCTACTTACAGCTTACTGGTAACTTTCTTGGAAGTCACTTGCCTGCATGGGTTTTCATCCGGGAACTCCGGTCTCCCCCAAAAACATTTAGGTTAATCGAATAAAAGGGACCCTGAAAGGGAAAAAGCGGGCAGGAAAATGATGAGTATTGGATCGTTTCTTTACACGCAATTTGATTGGACAGGATCGGTGCCAATCACCGTATAAAAAATATACATTGAAATAATAAAGTACAGTGGTACCCCGAGATACGAATATAATCCATTCCAGGGTCACGTTCAGATGTCGAACATTTCGTATCTCAAAGCAAGTTTTACATGTAAAACGCCTCATCCATGCAACAGCTCTCAGAAACAACAGTAGAAGTTGATAAAAAAATGGAAAACCAGGGAAAAATCAAGTAACGTTTCTTCAATCCTTAAAATTAATGTAATAATGTAATAAAATGTAATAAAACAGAATAAAACACAAGCAAAATACATAATATCTACACAAATGTGAAACCTTACCTTGAGTGAAGCGATGTGTTGGAGGTGGTGGAACGGATGGCGGAAAACATTACCGCCATAAGTTAAAGTTAACTTTCTCGAATTATATTTCACGAATTACTAACACTAACACAGTTTCAAACACAGGCGCAGACAGATGGAGAGATGCTTCTGAGAATGCGTCACGGGTGTTTCTCTAACTTGAGCTACAGAACAGCACTTTCCACGTTATAAACGTTATTTCTTTTACGACACCTTCACTCTAACATTTCTTATAGCGCATTATTAGTAATCTATACATAATCTTTCGCTGTGTTTTTGAAGTGTTTTGAAGCGTATCAGACCCGTTTTGCACTGGGAGATAGGAGCGCAAGAACCCGGAAGCGCTGCGAGATGTCATACAAACAAGCGGAAAATGCAGCAGAACAGCTTGTAATTGTTCGTATTTCCCACGAGACCTTTCGTATCTCAAGCATTCCGTAACTCGAAGCATTCGTATCTCGGGGTACCACTGTATTTAGGGCAGGTTGAAGAAAGGTAAAAGTACAGTAGCTACTCAATGATGGTAATTTGTAATTAGTTACATTAGATACAGCTAGAGATCCCACCTGATTTGTACGGTGTACAAGTGTACATAGAAAATGGCCGCTGTTTTCAAGGGTGGCGACAGCAAAATATCATTTGTTCAACGAATGAGTAAAAGTTTTAATTGGTAATGGTTTTTTTGCCCACACTTTCCTTAACCTTTTGTACCGCGCTGTCGTTACTTGAGTTGTTTTCGTGGTTTTTAATAACAATATCTAACAGTTAACCTTCACATCGCCCACTTAAACAATCCCCTGCTTAGTTAGTCATGTCAGTGTGTCACGGTTTCATAACTTTCACCTGAGAGTGTTTAAAACGAGGCTCGTCTGTCACCATTCAGCATTTACACGGGCGTGCGTGCGTGCGCGCGCTGACACACTTTCCCGCTTTTAGTGAGTGAGAGTCTGACATCTGCACGGTGTTCGCTTCTGGTCTCGGGGCTTTTAACGCCTTGCTGTCCGTTCTCCGCATTTCTGTCAGGATGAGCGCGAGGAAGGGCATCTCGTGCCCGACACAAGACCCAAACTGCACGCGCATCGTGGAAAGCCTGTCCTCGTGGAACAACTCGGCGATGGGCGCGTACAGACTGGTGGATTTACCCCCCGTCACAACAGCTGTGAGTCCAGCTTTCCAGATGTTCATGTGGTGAAAAATGCTAAAAATTCACTTGTTTAGGGCTTTGGCTAATTTTGGCACCACTGATACATTATTATAATCTTTAACCAGCATTCGCCTATAATTGAAATCAGGTGATGGATAATTTTCCAATTGAAATTGAGTACCTCATTTATTGAGGTAAATTATTCTTATAGTGTTATTTACGTGGCAGTTATTAAACATCTGCTTTGGAATTGAGGGCAAGTCTTTTTTTAACAGCCACTAAATTAAACCTCTGTAAAAATCGTCCAGAAGTTTTTTTTTTTACATTGTTTTGCACAAACCTCTTTTTTTTTTATCTACCCCAGGTTCAATTAAAACTTCTTTTTAAAAAAAATTAATACAGGATTTTTCTCTTCAATTTTCAGGATCTTACATGATGTCACTGTTTTCGGGGAACATATATATATATATATATATATATGAAAATGCTCGTGACCTGGCTTTTTTAACCTTTTATCACAGTCCTGGACATGTCAAACCACACTGGCACCAGATTTTAATTTTTTCTCCCTCATTTATTATTCATGGCCTCTTGACTTCCATTATAACAAGCTTTTTTGATTGCAATACCATCGTAATAATCGTACATTCTTGAATCGGGTTGAGATTTTTACTGTTGATCACAGTTTGGACCATTAACCCTTGAGATACTTTGTAGTTTTAATTAGCTGAGATAGATAAATAGATTTATGCAAACACTGTGGTTGATTAAACAAATGTTAAGTTTGCTGAGAGTGCAGACTTTTTTGAAAAATTTCAAAGCCTTTTCTTAAAATATGTCTTTGAATAGGATTTTTCAACAAAAGTCATTCAGTTTGATGAAACAGAGAAAAACGTGGCCAGATTTAGACTCAATATCATCCTGAAGTGGTTGAAAACATCCCCAATACATAAGGGTTAAGGTGAATACCATTAATTTGTTAAAATAATTGTTTTCATACTTTATTATCATTCATTCTATTCTTTAATATGATTCTAAGGAATAATTTGAATGGTCTAAAATGCCATACATCTAAGTTTCTGTGTTCTTGTTCTTTTACACCAACCTTTCCTCAAGGTAGTGATTGACTTTTATTTAAAAAAAAAAAAAAACCCAGCCTTGTGATTTTTACCAGGACATGCTTTTCAAGCATTGCAAAAAAGTTTTTTTTTTTGTAAAATGTAAGGCTATTTTTAAGGCTATGTATGCATCTAAAGTCAGTGTGCACTTTCCAGAAACAGAAAGTTTATCCATTTATATCATTTAATATTACATTTAGTATGATCAATGAAACACTGGTTTAAAAAAAGCTTTAAACATTTAAAAATACTGTTTGATGTGTCATAACCATCCACGAGCTGTCAATCCAAGAAATTGCTTGGAACGGAGTCGAATAGATTGGTGGTATGGAGTTGAAGTGGAATTGATGAGACCTTTTGTTAAAACATAACTAAAGAAAAGAGTACAGAAACTACATTTGCTTTCATTTTTTAATTTTATTCCCAGAAGGTGAAATCAACTGAACTTAAACTAATAAAATAAATTGAAAACAGTCTTTTAAAATGACATTGAGTACATCTACGCTAAATATTTTTCAATGGAAGTGGTCAAAGAAAAAGAAAATATGGAAGGTGGACTAATGCCGTTCCAGGAGTTCAGACGTTCAGACCATGGAGCCTTTATTTTCACATAATAACTTTGTAAGCACTACATTCATCGGCCAGGTCAAGTGCACTGCATTTCTCATGAAGCATACTGTCCCATGCTGTTAATCACATGTGCTTAATTTTGCCATATATGCCTGGGGTCATGGGTGTGAGCCTGAAGATGCATTGTTGACGTTAAGTCCCAGAGGTTTCCTTGTTGACATAATTGTTGAATACAATAATGAAGCAAGACATGCCAGTTTTTAGTGTGTTTTACATTTATTCATGATGCACTAGATGAAAACGTCTTGGGGCGGATTGTGTTTTTACAATCGATTGTTAGTGAAGATGATTGTTTTTCATCATTCAAGGCTTGTATGCTGGCTCGTAAATACCACCATATTGTTATTCGACTTTGCTTCGAATTCTAAACGCTCGAGCTACTGCCACCTAACATTGCCAAGACATTCAAGCTGGTTTGACTGAAGTTGCTGTATGTATTCAGACTGGTACCACTCAAAGAATTATGGGAAATCGCTGTGAACTTTTCCATTTACTTAACATGGGGTCAAACTTTGTAATACTATAACACAAACTGAGAAACTCATAGAAACTTCAGGCAGACCAAACTCACGCAGTAGGGGCGGTAGAATATTTACCATAGTTTTTTTTCAATGTAAAACAAAGTAAAAATGTTAATATCACTGATGGCCCCAAAGCAACCAAGCTGTTTACCCTAGCAACCAAGTTTTCTGAACTCTATCTCAGCTTTGGTAAATGATAAAGATATGGTGGCTGGTTTAAATAGTTTGCAGTGACAAAGGAAACATTATTTAATGTCACTGACCACGCCATAGCACCCCAGACTGTATTTGCCAAAGGTGAAAAAGCTATTTATGCTCATTTTGTGCATCATGCTTTTTGAGGATGTATTCAATAAAAACACCTTCTGACCTGGGTTTCAGGGAAAAATGGCATACTAATATTTTTTTTCAAGAGTTTTGATACTCCATCTTTTTTCAAACACAATTGTGAATCAAATGCAGAATCTCAAAATGCCATCTGCTTAAAAAGAGAATGAGATATTATAGCTATCACTTAGCAGCCTTGCACAAAGATTGAAACGCAAAGGTCCTTTGGTAGAGCCTTGAGGCACCTCCCAAGTGGAAGAAGAGCACAATCTAAATTCTACTGAGAAAGTGAGACTTCCCTTTAAGTGAGATGTAAACAATTTCAATGCAATTGCCAACAATTGCTCAAACCTTGATCAAAACCTCAAGACTCCCAAAATCTTCAAGCGAATCATATTTTTTTCTTGTCGCCAGCCAATAAAATAAGAACATTTTAATTTAGAGATTATTCTAATGTTATCTAACGAAGCAATAATCACTATACTGGCTTCAAAATCAGATTTATTTAGAAAAAAACTGCGATCGTTAGAAGGAATTTGGTTAGGGTTTTTTTTTTTTGAGCTGACATTTTACAACCTTCTGAACAGAGGAGGGTGCTGCATCTAACTTTGCTGCACCATATAATTAGAACATGGGGAAGTCAAATCTGAAGCGAGCCACTTTCAAACGTCCGGAAACGGATTTATGTAACTCTGAGCTTTCAGCATCTTGTTGATGAGAATAAATACACAGGTCACATTAGATTTATTAAGAGATGACCTGTAATTACACAAATGCAATTGTTCTGACCTGTCAATGATCGAATGTGACCTAGAAACCCAGTGACATCTAGAGCTGATAAGATGCTGTTATTTCCAGACCACCGTGACGCAAATGTCCATCAATAACGTTAATGAGAGTAAAGCATTGTCTTGTCTCAAACTGAGCTCACAGGAACCAGCTTCACTGACCATGAGGGATTAGGATGAAAAAAGGATCGTAATCATGCGATTATGATATAATCATATTCAGGATCACGCTCACATATTGACCTTTCAGTGAGCTCTTATGGTTCCTTCTGTTGGTTAAAATAACATAATCTATGAGGAGTACAGATAGTTTTACAGATGTAGGGAAGGACAGTGTGAACATTATAAAGCATGTTTTCTCTTAAATGAGCCTTGTTTTAAGTTTACTGGACATTTCGAACAGTATTTTCTGTAGCCGCTGCCAGATTTCAAAACCAGACCACCACCATCACTGTCAGTCTTTAAATCTAAACTCTGCTGTTCACCAAAGGCTGCATCTGTGAGTTTTATTCATTTGTGTTTTAATGTTTTCTTCTACTTTCATTTATTGTCTTTTAGTGTTTCATCTTTTGACTTTGTTTAAAGCGTGCTATCTTTTATTATATTATATATTTTATTTTATGATATTTGCTCTTCCACCACTTTGTTCAGCACAATGGACGACACTAGTTGTCATTAATCTGTGCTCGATAAATGAATGGCCATTGTCACTTTACTGTGTTTTCATAACTCAGCAACAAGCTGAAATTGTGAGATGCCGGCTTCAGCCCCACCCACTGAACGTGAAGCCATGTGTCATCTCATTGGTTGTACTTCTCTCATTGGTGTGAATCAACTTGTGTGTGGGATGTATTGAATTAAACTGCTTAGTGTTACTTCAAAGCAGCTCTTTGATGTCCATCAAGTCAGACTTTATATATGTGTTTTCACCAGTGCATATATGATGTGTCATGCTTGTAGTTTCCATTCATAATTGTTGGTCATGCACAAATATAGAGATAAACGTCCGTCCCGTTTAAAGATCCACTGCAAAATGATGTTTAAAGATGCGTGCTAAAAAATAATAAATGATTACAAAATAACAGACAGCTTGCCAAAACCACAGTATGTAATAAAAAATGTAAAATGAAAAACATTACTAAGCTGAAGTTAATTTTTTCCTCTGTAAGTTAACTTAGTTTCATTTCTAAATAAGTGATATTAATAAGTTGGAATATAGGTTTCTGTGACTGAAATCGTTCTGAAATTTTCTAAATTGTAACTATATATGCACAATATAAACAAGCTTCTGTTTGTAAATCCTTCAAATTGTAGCTACGTCCACATTTTCTGTTCCGTTTACTTCTTTTTTTATTTTTTTCTATAATTCGCACTCTATAAAGAATAAAATGACTGTTTTTGTCTGTTATTTATGTCATTTTATTAAAATAATCATGATTAAACACATTTGTCAATAATTTCTGGTGGATACTCTTGCTGAGAATATTTCACATGTATGTGGAACTACTATAAATGGATTCTGCATTTATATAAAATTTAAATTGATACATTTTGTTTCCAACTGCGTTTCCTGTTTAGCGTGAAAGCGTTATACGATTCGTCAACGCCTACTCAAACACATTCAGAACATGCACTCTCCTCTCAGGAAGGCTACTGCCAGACCACTAACCAGCAACCTAGTTCTACCCACTACACCACCGTGATGTCTTGGATTGGGTCGATGACCAATGGACATAGCGATGCTGTGCCAGAATCGTGATCTATCGCCACACCCCTCTCCCGCCTAAGCAGCAACCCACATAAACACACTCTCTAATCTCTTGTCCACCTGAGTATGCGCTGTTTCCCTAATGCTGCTTGAGAACAATGCTACAGAAATGAGGTTTGCTGGAAGTTTTTAATATGTAAACTGGTGTTTTGGGACTTGTAGTTCTGGAATCATGGGTAATGTAGTTTTATGTGCGTCACCGTGCTGGAAGGGGACATAAATAAAGCTTAAAGTGCAATGTAGAGTTTTGTGTAAGTCTCATCTCTTCGGAAACTAATGAATCCACCATAAACTTGTAGAAATGACAACACGCTTCACGCAGTTCAGTGCCTGTTTATGCTAATGAAATCTCTAACATTGCTGCATCAACATTTATCAGTAGAATTTCTTAGAAATGTTGTCGGTAATGTTGTGTCTGTTAACATTTCTAAATTAGTGATTGGGACAATGTCATCTTCCAGCACGATGCTTCACATCGGACATTATCAATGCCAAAATTGCTTGACATCACCCAACACTAATGCTGTTCCAAGATGGCATTGTTTACAATGAAACTCATCGAAATTTATGTACAATCAAACTCTATGTGATCACAAACAATGTACAGTTTACTGAGTTGTCATAAAGCTCACACATTTGACCTCTCCAATCTGGTGGTTCAAATTGCATCACATGATCGCAGATCAGACTTGAAATCTGAGCAAAATCCAAAATTGCATCATGTACTCTAGAACTTCCTGTTTCAGATGCGTTGCCAATCAAGTAAATGGAATATTTTCTTTTTTGACAGTGGCATTGTTGAAGAGCTTTCATTTTGACTCTTGAAACATTAATCCTGCCTTTATTGTTTTTATGTGACATTTTTTGAGACATTTTCACTTGCGTGTAGACAAATTAGATATATAAATGTGGGTTCAGATGGTGATATTGTGGCTATAGCAGAAGATTGTTGGTTTATTTTTGTTTAGGGGGCTGTCCAAACCTGTTGTTTCTATATTTTTGTGGAAGTTTGATAACAATATATTATTATTTCCTGTAGGAAAACAGTTTTTGGTTTGTTGTTAATCCTTTACAGTTAATTTTAAGTACAGTAGATTATACTCTGTTTTTAAAAATGAGTAATGCCAGTACTTTACAGTAATTTTTTACAGTGCAGCACATTTAAAAAGAAAATATTTGTAAATTACAATGGTTTCCTCCATGACCGTTGAAAAAACGAGATTTACAAAGAACACAAATGTTTTGTGCTTATTATTTCCTCTTCCTAATGCTAAAACATTGGTACTTTCAGTGGCGGTGTGTGTGTTTAGCTTCATTGTCTACCCCAGCTATGTAATCAAGCTAATGCAGTCAAACAAACACAGAAGCATCTGGAGCTCAAGAGAACTCACTGTAACCTCCCGATGAGGACAGCTGTGCGCATCCAGATAAATTATTATACTTTCATGTCGCAGTTTTTCGGACCAAGTGCTCAAAGCTGCAGGGAAATGGAATTTTAGCCTCAGCCTTTAACTTTTCCAAACAAGAAAATGTATAGCATATTTGATTGTCCATCACGAGAGAAATAGACCAACGTAATTTGCTAGGTTTACACCAAGCATTTTAAACTAAACATTAGTCCTCCTGATATATATGTACTCATCCATCTAAATGCAACATGCAAACTGTATTTGAGAAAGAATCCGTTGCTCTCAGGAGCTTGGAGCACACAAGGTAGTTTTACTGAATCACCAAGGTCTCTCCCAGATTTTCAAATGTTCCTTCAAACTCTTTCGAAAAACCACAAAGAAGCAAGCAACTTTGAGTATGGTAGATGCAATGGTCAGCAAAGGGGATTAGAACATTTTGCTGAAGCAGATGAGAGTTTGTTTGTCGAGGGAATGTAGAGCGATACAATCATTAGGGTTTGCAGTGTAGTATGCTGGAGGTGCCTTGATTTGGGGCTGCATTTCTGCACATGGAGTTGGGGATTTTGCCAGGATTAATGGTGATCCAGAAATTCTTGCAGATTCTTATCCATCATGTCCCAAATTTAACCCCAAATATACAGACAAAGTCATTAAGAACCGTCTTCAGTGTAAAGAAGAGCGAGAAGTACTGGAATTGATGATGTGGACGTCACAGAATTCGATAAAACTTTGAAACATAAAGACTGTACTGTATATTTAAAATGCATTCTTTTTTTTTCCAGAATAACTGTTCTGCCCATGTTTTAAAAAATGACACCCTTACTCTCAGCTTACCCTGAGTGAGAAACAGATGTGCAACTCTAACAGTGTCTGTTTGACTAGAATCCTTCTCATTCCAGGAAAATAAGATCGTCTTATCTCAGCCCTCGAAGTTTTCCAGGGCTTAGATCTTCATTTGACCCCAAACTCTGAAGTAATGAATGAAAACACACAGCAGTAGCTACTGATACAGTTCCAAGAACCAAATAAATCACTTCAGCTCAAGACAGAAGTGTTTTGATTACAGATTGACCCCATCCCTGAAGATTTAGGGATACATATTAATTCAATTAAACTGTTCTACACCTCTGTGGATTCAAGCCATTAACAGAGATTAAATTTATTGGCAAATACCTTTGCCTTCGATTAAAAGAAGTTAAAAGAATTCTGCCTTGGCCCCTTTGCCATAGGTGTGTTTTCATGGGGGTTGGAGGTTTTGTGTCTGGGTTTCAACGCAACCAACCCAACACAGGAAAGCTTGCAGTCTACGTTTACAATTCTCACCAAATCCGCTTGCTTACTCAATCCTTTATTATATTCATATTATATGCAACAAACTAATCAAGCAGTTATTTTTTTATTAATAACGGTACTAATACTACTAGTACTACTACTACTAATAATAATATGCTTAAGTTTGCATGCAAACATTGATGATGGCTTACACTAGTGCCTTTTAACTTTATTTTGTAAATGTTTTGAATGTCACACTAAGTAACATGAACCAACCCTTATCTCTCTACGACATTCTAAAGCTGAGATTGGAAATATGCCAAACTGGGTTCTATGCTAAACAGTCTGGTTGCTATGGATGGGTCAGTGACATAACATACGATTCACCATGTCTATACGAGTAAATCAAACCAGTCCCAGTGTCTCTTCTCCTAAGCTGAGATAGAGATATGCCAAATGGTTGCTATTCGCCCCATTCCAATTCCCCATAATGCCTTACGTTTTCAAAAAGAATGGCGGAACAGAAATTTCCACAAATTCTGGGCTGTAAAATTAAATAGTAGGGAATTTTTTGTTCGACTCCCGGTTGTGCAAACGAATCGCAGATAGATACGACTCAGGAAAAGAAAAGTTTTTTTTACTCATTTGATTTAAGAGACTCTAAACGTCTAAAACTTTGAATAATACGGGTGGGATGCCCGCACAGCCTGGCATCCCACCTAAAATAGCAGAATTTGCTCTGAACACTTGGGCGACCGCTCGTATTTTTTAATCTAAGTTTAAATACAAGGATAATTACATCAGAGAAGCATACACGTGTGTTTTCAACTTCTTATAAAGTATATGTCTGAAAAACATATAATACCCCCCTTTAAGATATGTTTTCTGGTCTGTTGTTTAAAAGCCAGTTAGAGGCAGATTTGACTTTCTTGAAAACCGTAACAGAATATATGACCCAGAAAACAACAGCATAGTGTTGTCACAGCTGACTGTGAGCTGACTCTGCTGTATGTATGAAATATAATGGATTTGACAGTTTGCTGGAAAAGAGTTGCCTCCACATAAACACCACAGGCACTGACTGAATGTGTTCAGTCATATTTCTTGCATCAGGCCACTCATTTGCCTAGAAAAGTCTCTTCTGGGAGTGAGTGTTCGTCTCATCAGCTTGCAGCTCTGACACATAAAGGTCTTTCCATTAAAGCTTTTCCTCGGGAAACATTCGCTAAACAAAGTCTGCCAACAGAAATGTTTGCATTAATAGTAATTGCTCCCTCAAAGCCAAATAGTTTCTCTCATGTTCCTTTCACACTGAGTTAATTAACAAACTGGGCAATGAATCATTTTTAGTCAGACGTTGAAATAATAGTACATTAAAAACGAAAGCATAAATATTTTTGTTTCTACGTGGAAAGACACCATTGTTGTCAAAAAGTTGCCAGTTCTCACGGGTGCCGTAAAAGCAACAAAAAATTACATCATTTTTTTTTTGAAGCGCTTTTCTGTTGACTTGAAATAAAAAAAAAAAACATCTAGAAGTTTCAGAATGGTTCATTTTAAAGATGGCTATTTATTTTACAATGGCTTCAGCAAAAAATACAGCAGAAAAAAAACAGTATAAGGAGTGAATCTAAAGGTAAAAGTTGGTATAGTCTGCCATTGAAAGAAATGGATAGAGGGAGCAAAAAAAGGTCTCAAGCACCTCTGGCACCATCACTTCTCTGTGTCCAGATTCAAGCCACCTGTTGGCGCTATAACTGAGAGAGTGCGTTGTCTTCAGACATGGACTGTTCAGACCTGTTGGGACCAATCAGATAATGAATGGCTGAGTCAAAGTACGACCTAAGCAACATGCCTTTAACAAAGTCAAAAAACATTGCAATTTAAAATCCAACATGGGAAGGTGTGGCTCCGCGAGACTACAGCTGCTGTGATTGGATATAGATAATGCAGCTAAAATTAGTGCAATGTGCAAAGATAAATCTCGCGGAATCACGAATTTGGATTACGACTAAAGTAGCATGTTAATTTTGCCATCGCTCCAAAGTTAACCGTGTCTGGGTCTGGATAAGTCCACCTATTAAGTAGCCGGTTCTAGGGTGTTGTATTGCATGAAAATATTGAAATGTTGTATCTCAAAGTTCATGGAGGGCTGGTGGCTTCTTTCAGTAAGAAGTTCACTGGTTTGAGGCCAGTCAATTGCCTTCCAGAGAGGAGTTTGAAGGAGTTTCCCTGCATGGTGGGTTTCCACTGAGGTTTTCCACAAAAAATCCATCAATTCTCCAAATTCCCGTTTTAGAGTGGCATAAATGTGTGATGCTCTGTGACGGAATGGAACCCTTCCATTGTCTGAGGTGTGCTGGAGAGCACCGTGCACACCCTGTGATCCTGAAAAGAAATAAGCGGCTAAAGAAAATGAATGAATGAACTTTGATAGACGTGTTTTTAATTAGATGGAGGGAATGCACGGAAAACCTTCTCAGGATCTCAGAAAGGATCTGATTGAACTGAATGTTTTGACGGAGTGTGCCATCTCAAACAGTCCCCGTAACATTCTAGGACTTCTTAACTTTCATTCATCTAAGTATCTGTTTCAGTTTATTTTACATGATTAACTTTGGTTAAATTTACTTGGTTAAAGGCACTGGTCTCTCTGGCTTCTCTATTTGATTTGTTGTTATAAAATCAGTGGAGAGATAGAGGGCAGAAGAGAAAAGCGAAAGAAGATTCCATATATACTAAAGTTCACTCGCCAGCTTTCCCGTCTCCAGCATTTCTCTCAGATCTTTATAGCAGCAGTCTAATAACCTGTCTGAGACCTGTTCCCACACTGAAAAGCTCCACCGAAGGCCAGATTGCTGTCATTCAGGCCTCTTTAAATCCCCCTAGATTGAAATGAGCCAGAATATGAGCTGCAAATATTGGATTTCACAGTGCACACTTCCAGTGTTAATACAGTCATAATACAAGTTTTATACCAGTCAAGTGCTTTGATGTGTTTAAAAATAGACTACTGTTAGAAAGAATACAAATTAAATTGTACTGTAAATGGTCAATTATTTACATAATATATCTGCCAATTTACATAATATATCTGTCATTTGTATCTGCCAATTCATGGAGATATTACATTTTTACATCAAGAACATTATTGATTCAAAAATATAAATTTATATTGCCATATGTTGCCATTTCCTTTAGCTGAAAGTTCTGAGTGTCAATTTAAATGAAGGACAATTTTACTCCACTCTGCTTCCTGACTGGAAATGTTTAGCATAGGGCTGGACGGTAAGACGGTGTATATATTGTTACCGCAGAATGAAACGTGTATACTGTAAAATGTAAATAAGTGAGGCAACTCAACGTGCAGTGAGCAGAAAAAGGTGATTTGCAAAAATGAAATGTAAAATAATCCAATAAGATCAAGTCTTTTATATATATATATATATATATATATATATATATATATATATATATATATATATGCAGATAAGGAGTTCCATCACATGATCTCTCATTCTGTTTCCCCAGAACGCAAGCCGTACAATAGTCCATGTGACTATTGTGAGTCTGTGAATTATTTCTAAAGTATTCTGTAGTACAATGAAGATGGCAAATGACTTTAAATGGCACATTATTGAAAATAAAACCATATCCACTCTTTCCTCAGATGAGGATTTGAGTTTGAAAGTTAATTCATGTATTGAATCATACGTAAAACTGTGATACCAATTTTAAAGACAAATTTTAAAAACAATATACAGTGATACCCTGAAATACGAATGCTTCCAGTTACGAAATGTTCAAAATACGAGGGAAATTTTTTGCTTCGAGATCCAAAGAAAAATTAGAGAAACGAACATTTACAAGCTGTTCTGCTGTATTTTCCACTTGACGTCATGATTCCGGGTTCTTGCGCTCCTGTCTCCCAGTGCAAAAAGGATCCGATACGTTTCAAAACACTTCAACAACACAGCGAAACATTATGTATAGATTACTAACAATGTACTATAACAATCATTAGAGTCAAGGTGTCGTTAAAGAAAGGATGTGTTTATAACGTGGAAAGTGCTGTTCTGTAGTTAGAGAAACCCTGTGACGTGTTCTCAGAAGCGCTCTCTCTATCTGTCTGCGCTGGTGCTTGAAACCATGTTTGTGTCAGTAATTCTTTAAATATCTATCATATAGATCATATTCATAAATATCATAAATAGTGCCGTAATGTTTTCTGCCATCCGTTCCACCTCCTCCGACAGATCGCTTCACTCAAGGTAAGGTTTTTATTCTGTTTTATTAGCATTTATTACATTAACAATGTGTAGATTTAAGGATTGAAGAAACGTTACTTGATTTTTCTCTGGTTTTCCAATTTTAATGAACTTATACTGTTCTTTCTGAGAGCCGTTGCACGGATTAGGCGTTTTACATGTAAAACTTGCTTTGAGATACTAACGTCACCCTGGAACGCGTTAATTTCGTATCTCTGGGTACCACTGCATTGTATTGCAGACATTAAATATAGCAAAAAAAATAATTACTACTTATTATGGGATCAGACCAATTCAGCATCCATTGAAGAGGTGTCAAGTAGAGCAAAAATAATGCTTTGCAAAATATAATTTATATGTTCTTCTGAGATATACAGATGTCTTGAAATTAAGGCAGCAAGATGTTTTACATTTAATGAAATGGTGTGCCACAGTGAGCTGGTGTTGCTGATGTTTTCACTCGCCTCCAAATTAACTGAGTTAATGTCTTGTTAGAATCCGTTGGGTTCAGGCTTAATGGGTTTCTTGAACTGATTGCTCAGCCTTTGATGCAAAGGTCATAATGGAACAGAAACTGCTGCTTTTCATCTGATCTGTTAATTATTGTGTGCTACTGTGTCTCCAAGGTTGCCATGGTTGAAGAGGCAGTGCACCCTTTCCCAACTGTGGATGTGCCTGATCATGCCCATTATACCATTGGGGCGGTTATTCTTGCTGTTGGTATCACTGGCATGTTGGGCAACTTCCTGGTCATCTATGCATTCAGCAGGTGAGAGAAGCCAACGTGAAGAAAGCTTTATCTGTTAATGATATGAAAAGAAAAGCTCAAATCAACAAACAGTTGACAGATGTGGATTATAGTGCCACAATGGATGGTGGCTTAGATTTGGTTTTGCACCAGGAAGAGAATAATGATCCCCTCTTTATTTAAGCCTTGAAATTTCAGATGAAGTGGCTGAAAAAGCTTGACATTTTACTGGTTTGAAAAGGTTTGCTTGAAAGATTAAGAGACAAAAAACAAGTAAAACAACATGGCTCTTTTAACCCTTTTGCTTTTTAAAATTAGATATTCATATACAGTCATTAATACTTATAGAATTGGCTGCAGTGTCATTTATTTTCTTAAAGTTGTTCTTAAATACACACCTGTAGCTTATTCAAAGGTGGTTTGTGTCAAATTTGATTTTTTTGCCACGTCAGTCAAAGTCTTAAAAAGTTGAATCTTTGATTAGAGATTTGTTAAACACATAAACAAAGTGATTCACTACTAAACTATTGCCATTATGAGTGAAATACCAATCAACTTGCTCTGTTAAAAATTAATTTGTGTATATTTTTGCCTATTTAAGATTACGGTGTGATTTTAATTCTGTTGGCATGTAGAAGCCAATATATTGGTATTCGTCCTTTGCTTTGGACGATGAATTCTAAATCCATCTCCTCCTAGACAGTTCGAGCTACCGCCACCAAACTCTTCTGACTCAGGCTGCTATATCTTTTTAAAGTGGTACCACTAAAGGAATTCTGAGAACTCACTGAGAATGCTGGGAACCTTTCCATTGAAATTCCAAAATATATTCAAGGTGAAATATCATAGAGAAATGGGGGTCTATGTTTATCATATCATCGACAGCTCCCTAGCAACCAAACTGTTTACCCTGGCAACCAATTTTAAATCTCTCTATGCCAGCTTTGGAAAATCATAGAGACATTTGGGTTGATTTCTTTCACTCAACGTGGCATGGCTGAAATTATATGATGTCACTGACCCCTCCATAGCAATCAGACTGCTTACCATAGCAACCAATTTCCCTTCTGTCTACCTCAGTTTAGGGAAATCATAGAGACATATGGTTTGGTTTATCTTCCTTTGAGAACATTTTTAAAATACTTTTAATCTGCTCTGTTACATGCCAACATCAAAGTTTGTAGCCATCGAGTTGATCATAAGACTTATTAAAGAATATTGAAACTAGAGAAACTAGATGACTTAAAAATGTAAACTTCTGCTAGTCATAAACTGTTCACCAAAACCACTGCTTTTTGTGCAGGAGCCGAACTCTGAGGACACCTGCCAACCTGTTCATAATAAACCTGGCCATCACAGATTTCCTCATGTGCGCCACACAGGCGCCCATCTTTTTCACCACTAGCATGCACAAGAGGTGGATCTTTGGGGAGAAGGGTACGTACAAACACTTCATCAGACAGCTTGATGGTTTCACTTCTATTCAATTCAGTCCAGTGCAGTTTTGCCCCACCCCCACAGTCTAGCTATGTTACAAAATGATTACATATCTGAGTGATGTAATATAGTGTAATAAAGGGTCAATTTTGTAATAAAATATTTCTACAAAATACTTCCATTGATTAAAACAAGATTTGTTAATTTGCACACGCAAAAAAGGATTTACCTAACACGTGTTTCATGCCCATATTGCAAAAACGAGTACAACCCAATTTTAGTCTTATAAACGTATTAAAAGTCACACTTAAGACTAAAACAATTCTAATTTAACCATTAGTGATACTAATAATTAATTTAAAAGGTGTCCAGCAGAAAGGTGACTTATTAAAGAAAACCCCCTCCCATTTCATGCTCTCAGCAATGGCTCCCCATGGAAGAAAAATGTCACAAGAGAAAGGAAATTATTTATTTACACAAAAGAAGATCAGCTAAGCTTTACATATCAGTCAAAATACTGGAGCAAAAGTGATCCAAAAATTCAGAGACTTCCAGGCAGTCTACGGAACTCCACAGGCGCGTCTTGAGATGAGAAGGTTGAAGAACATCACCGTGGAAGATCTCTGCAGTTAGCGAAAGCAGTAGAAAGCAAAACTGGAGTGATTGTTTCCATTTCATTGATGGTATCATGAACTCAACAATGAACTGCTCTGTACTGAAGGAGAAGATGCTGCCATCACTTTTCCAACACAACACCGATGCAAAGCACACGTCTACAGCTACCAGTGGGGAATTCTGAAGCGACAAGTTGAGCGTCCAGCATACAGCATCCAGGCTCTAAAAGAGATTGTTCTTGAAGAATGGAAACGAAAGTTGCAGTATGTCGCCAACTTGTTCATTCCATGCCTAGAAGAGGTGCACTAGATGTGGTAGTTTTTGTTGCTTCAACCAATTTGAGTAAAACTGAAGACTTTGGGATTTATGTTTTAGATTTTTACCTTTAATTTCATGTTACACAGTAAAAATCACAGAGTTAAAGTTACTCTAGTCAAAGTGTACCCAACTCTATATAGAGTTAAACCAACTCTGGAGAAGAAATTCATTTAAATTTAGTTTATTCATTACATTTTTTCCAAACCCGTGAATGGAAATTTCATTTTTTAGTAGTGTACCTTTTGTTTTTGTATTATGTTTCTAATTATAAATGATCATCATCGGTAATGATCAAAATTATCTACAAACTCTATTTCTGTTTGGAGTGCGTTTGGTTCCTCTCTGAATAGTCCATTTTTATTTTGCATTTTCTTGTGCAGATTTTGAAAAAAAAAATAAGGAAATTAAATAAATAAATAACTCTTTCTCAGAGTCCCCCGGAGTGGGATCAAATACACTCTGAGTAGAGTTCATTTAACTGATTTTACTGTTTTGAGTTAAATAACTATTCAATTCAACTCAATCTTGTGAACAGTTTGGAAATTGTTCTTTTGTTTAATGAGCTACTAATTAAATTCCTACTTTTTGGGGGTGTACTCATTTATGCTGAGTGCTGTGTGTACATCATATATTGGTCAATACAAACCCAAAAAAAGGGTGACACAAAGAGAGAATTAAACATTCACATACCAGGTCTTGTAGAAACTTGAATTGTTTCTAAATCCACGAAATGTTCCATAAGGAAAACAACGGAAAGGTTTATCCAGGTTTATCTATGTTGTTGGTGGGTGTTGAATATAATATATGCAGCTACATGAGTGTTTATGGTATTATGCAATATTTTGAATTATTATGATTGAATTTAAGTTTATAGATGTGGGAATCTTGACTTAATTAATCACTGGTTGAATGGGTTCAAGCGAAGAATGCTTCCCCCTTAGAGACGGCCTTGGTTTCTTGGTTAAGGATTCACTTCATGAATCAAAGCTGTACTATTTCTGTTCTTTAGTTGCCTATTGTCCTCTGTGTCCTGTAAATGAACATAACGCTGCTGAAATGGTTTGTGTTCTTGTTTTCAGACTCATCAATCGAATGTGAAATAATGGTTTTGAGGTAGTCGGTGATGGAAGGCTTTTTTTTCCTTGAGGTGTTTGTTTTAAATGTCAGCTTTTATCAAGAGTGAATCTTAATTGTTTTCATGAGCTTCGAATGAGTTTTTGATCTGTTATTTTGCTTTCTGACGTTTGCGATGAGGAAAGACACATTTGTTGTGATTTCTGTAGTAATTGATGGTGATCTATTGTGTTCAGGGGTGGAGGGGGGATGACTAGCCCTTCATTGTGGAACTAGAAACAGTCTCGGAGAGATAAATGTCCTTCAGACTACTGGCATAGTCAGATATTTTCGATATTTTTATTGCTTACACGTAGGGGTGGGCGATATCTCGATATTTAAAATATATCGAGATTTTTTTTAAACTCGATATGAATTCTGGCATATCGTACATATCGATATAATGTCTATATTTAATTTTCGCCAATTTGCTTGTTTGCCTTCTCTGTGCTGCGCTCGTCCGCGCCTCCTTGCTTTTGTTCCCCCTCCCCTTGCCTGTCGTCTCAATCAACATGGCGGTGCCCGCAACCAGCCCGGAGGTTACAGAACTTGTTGCAAAAAAAGAACAGCTGGCTCCATTATATGGAAATACTTTGGTTTTAAGTCGTCAGACGAACAACAGACAGATGTCTACTGCCGTGAATGCCATGAAAGTTGCTGCCAACCAAAGCTCAGCTAATCTCCACAATTCTATAACGCGGAGTGTAGAATATGAAAGACAGAGCAGAGAGCGCAAGGTGGTGTAGCATCACAGAGTCCGTGGCATTTCACATAGCGGTGGACATGGCACCCATATCCGTCGTTGAACAACGTGGCTTTAAACGTATGCTAAAAACACTTGATCCCAGTCAGATACAGTTTACCTAGTCGGCATTACTTTTCGAGACAGGAACTCCCGCGACTGTACACTACAGAGAGAGCGCGGCTTGCTGCTGAATTGGAAAAGGTTACTTACAACAGAGGTCCTGCAAAGATGAGCTTGAGTTGTTTTATTTTTGAATGAAAAGAAGGCAATGTGTATTATTTTACAGTTAAATTATTATTTATGTTATCAGGGATTTTGTTTATATCCTAAATGTTACAGGAGCACTTTGTTCCTATGCACTGCCTGTTTTTTAGTTGTTTTATTTTTGAATGAAAAGGCAATATGTATTTCTTTATTGTTTTATAATATGTATACAAGGATTTCTGAAAGAAAATTTGCAGAAGCACCTCTGAGCTTCAATAAAAAATGACTTTGACATTTGTATTATTTTTTTTTTTTTTGCAGTAGGGGTTTTTTGGGTGGTGGCGGGGGTGGTTATAAATCCTGTAAAGATATCGAGATATATATCGTATATCGAGATATAGCAAAATATATCGAGATATATATTTTTTGCTTCATATCGCCCAGCCCTACTTACACGTGTCTGTTTTTACAATAATTTGTTTGTTTATTTGTGGGAACAGTTTGAGGATAGCACCCTCTTGCTTCAACATGACTGCTCACCAATAAACATAGCAAGGTCTATTAATACATGGCAAGAGTAAGAGCAAGAGGTTCATTAGAAACTCTTTGGGATGATTTAAGTGAGGACTGTGAGCCAGGCCTTCTCATCCAAAACTGTGCCTGACCTCATAACTTTGCTTCTGGATAAATGGCAAAATATTGACACACTTTAAATATTGTGGAAAGCCTTCACAGAAGAGTTCAAGCTTTTAAGTCTGCCAAAGGTTGTGCAATGATATGTCAATTCCCAGGACTTGGGGAAAAAAAACCCTCGGCAGGTTGCTTGAAAAACCCAGGGATAGGGGTGTGGTCAACCATGAAGGAGATAGCAGGGGGAGGGGTTTGCATCAAAAGGGGTGTGCACTGCTTTTTTTCTCTTCACTTCTGTGAGATGAAGAGTATTTAAAGATGAGTGTAGAAGTGGAGGATTGCTCAGCTGCTTCTCGACTTTGTTAACCTATAGAAGTCTCGGCGCACACCGGTGCATCCATCAATCACAGCGGCTGTTTTTAATTAAGTATGAATTACGCAAAAATATCAAGCATTGCCACAAAAAAAAAAAACTGTTTTAAAGTTAAATTATCAAAGCAAATTGTAAGTATTGAAAACACCCTGGGCTTCTAAGAGTTAGTTACAGTTTCTGGTGATAATTGTTAACAGTGGGAGCACAATCAACTGAAATAAGCCGCAAATTAACATAGTTTCTGTCTGATTACTACCGGTGATGCTCCTCCCTGACCAAGAAAGATGGACCAGGAAAAAAGCATGTATGCCAACTGAACATTTTTATGGGTGGCAAATTTATCAAGCTCAATTGTATTTATCTGACATAAATCGATTTGTTGCCTGAGCCAACAGCCCCATTGCATCGGAATATTGCCGCATTTATGACAAAATTCTGGGTATATTATAATGACAGTCTTTCATAAATAAAAGTAGACTCTGTGATTAGTAGAATACCATTAGATAGTTGAAGTGCATAACTGCCCTGGCCCATGGTGTAGTGGACGGTACGCAGGACATGTAAGCGTGGTTGCGCAGGTCAACGCAGGTTCGAGTTCCGAGCCTGTCATCTTTCCCATCCCACCTCATTCTCTCTCCCCGCCTTTCTTCCTGTCTCCCTCTACTGTCCTATCTGTTCACATCAAAAAAACTAATAAACTAATAAACTAAAAAAACTGATCGGGTGTCAAAATGGCATCTTTCTCCTAGACATAATATCTGCAGTATTTTTCAACCTTTGAAAATCGGAAAAAAAGTTTTTTCTGATCCGTTCAGACAATCTGAGTAAAAGTGTATAAATTAAAATATTCATTCGTACATATTTATGCCATTTTAACACATTTACGAAACCATTCTGTGTTTGATTCATGACTTAAACGAAACAATGGCACGTATGCTGCAAAGCCACTTGGGCAGCCAAAATTAACCCTTTTACCAACGTGTACATGTTAATATCTCCAAAAAGTTTTATTGGGTGTTGTGACCCTTTAAGGATTAGATGTGGCAGAATGATCACAAGAGGTAACCAAAAGCAGCAAAATAATTAACTTATGGTATGAACGCCAATGTGGATCATTCTGGTGGTCACTGTTTGAGCTTCTGCTTGAAGCACTGAGAAGTGTTACTCTGATTTTTTAGCTGTTAAATATTTGATTGTTCTTATAGGTGACATTTTTAAACTTGACTTTTTTAATACTCTTTTAGTTTCGTTCCCTTTTTTCAGAATCTTTCATGCATGTTTGTGTAATCCTGTTTTCCTTTTTGTGAGCTAAAAATGGCTTGATGTTCCTAGCACCTCCTATAGTTCCTAGCACCGCCCACTGACCAATCAGATTAATCGCTGGTGCATCTTATTATAAGCAAGTGGTCAGCAGGGGGCATAACAGTAGCATGATTCTAAGACATTTTTACGATTAATATTGGATTTGGAATGTTATTAATGGTGCACCGCTAGTATAGAGGCCTCAAAATTTTGTTTTTAGAAATGCTTTAAAATGGGCATCTTTAAGGGCAGTGCCATATCAGGTCTCTATGTAGCTACCACCTTCACTAGATCCTGTTTTTGATAAGAACCACACTCTTCACATTCCAGCTATTATGCTATTTACTCAAATTCTTGGCGTTATATGGGCTGTTGAGTTCCACTGAATGCAACCGAAAGGGTCTCTGGTCCCCCTGTCAGCATCATGCGAGCTAATCTTGAACCTTCTCTCCAGAATGAGGGCTTTGATCTAGTTTCATATGGTTCAAAGACAAAAAAAAAGTGTGTGCATCCTGTTTGCACGTAATTTTTATTGTCATGCCCAACAACATACGCACTCTTGATCTCCAAGGAAGCCTCCTCAATCGTTCAGAGTTAACTAAAAATATGCTCTCCCACAGGATTGATCATCTGTTCATAATCTACTGTACCTGAGAAGGTGTGAGAGAAGACTTCCTGATGTATGTGAGGATTATCTTCAATAACCTCAGTGGTTTTAATTAGTAAAGTGCATTTTCACGCACAGTGATCCTGGTTCAGACTGAACGCATTGCTGCTCTTTCAGTTTTCATACGACCTGACATGACAGATAACAGTTTCTCTGGGTGCTGAGGAGGTGACAGACTTGATATGTGGTGCGAAACCATCCATTTTACTAAGAGTTCTTTTCAGTGTGACTTGTTTTATTCTGTAATCAATTTTTTTTTTATGTAAACTGGTCTTCGGAGAGTGTAGACCTCCATTCCTTGATCTTTTCTCTGCATTGAGTGTTTGTTTTGACAGCATATAGATACAAGCTCCATTGAGACCAATGTCTCCAGGATACAGTGATGCACTGGATATGTGAGAGTATATGGCCGACGCTTATTTAATCAATCCAACATTGATGTCTCTAAGCTACAGCATAGAGACATAGCAACATTTTATAAAATAAGGAAATTGAAAAACAAGCATACATATTTGTTCGAATATCTAATAGTTTTTATAAATATGTTTGCGTTGCCTAATGCTGCAAGAGCTACAAAGAGAGCTTGGATTTAATTGGTAGACACCCAGGACCCCAATTAGGCAACTAGGATTATTTGGGGATGGACAGAAGAAAGGGTGTGCTTTGTGGAATCTCCGATTCAATCCCGAACTGTAAATGTGTATTTACATTTTTTACCAAACAACACATAAGAGTTAAAGATTATGTATTGGCAACAAACAGAGTTAGACTGAAGAAATAGCAACGAGAAACTTTGACTGTGAAACTTTTCTGTCATTTAATGCGCCAGGTGGTTTAATGGAGACATACACACGTGGACAAAATTGTTGGTACCCCTCAGTTAAAGAAGGACAAACCCACAATTCTCACTGAAATCAGAGTTTGGAAACACCTGTGATGTCAATTAAAGGACACACCTGAGTTAATCATGTCACTCTGGTCAAATAGTTTTCAATCTTTTATAGAGGTACCATCATTTTTGTCCAGGCCTGTTTCATTAGTTTGTTTTTTTAAAATAATTATGTTAATCAACAATTCAAAAGTAATGGCTGATTTTGATTATTTAATTTTTAATACATTTTTATTTATTGTTACTTTTGTAAGTTTTGAGTGATTTCAGTGAGAATTGGGGGTTTTTCCTTATTTAACTGGGGGGTACCAACAATTTTGTCCACGTGTGTAGGAAGAAAAAAAACACATACAGTCTTGATTCCGTGGCCATTTTTAAAAAAAATATGAATGGGAACGCAAAAGCATTTTTTTCCACTCAAGTAAGTGGTTTGGTTAAGTCATTTATTGTCAAACTACTGTATTTACTCTTTTTAAATTAAAATGACAACAGAAACTTTCCTGGCTACCCCAGTTCCAACAGTCAAATCAATGTATTTATTAAATCCGTTTACATTTACATTTATGTATTTAGCAGACGCTTTTATCCAAAGCGACTTACATTGGGAGTAAACATCAAGCAGTTTGGTACAAAGTGGATGGATCAGAGGACATACACATAGAACACCTTCAAGCTAGTACAGAAAATGAATCCAAATCAGTGCTTCAGAGGGTTTTTTTATATAGTTAGTTAAGTTAGTTAGTAAGTGCTTATGTTAAGTTAGTAAGTAAGTAGGTTAAGTTAGTAAGTGCTCTCGAAAGAGTAGAGTTTTTAGCTGCTTTTTGAAGGTGTAAAGAGATTCAGCTTTCTGTAATGGGACGGCAATGGAATTCCACCAGCCAGGAACTGGAACTGTGAAGTTTCCATCTAAGTTTACACTCATTTTTTTCTTATTGGATGGAAACCCAGTTATGCGCATTTTCAAAATGTTATAAGAATGCACATTACAAAGATGGAGGCAAACTCAGCTCCATATATATACATGCAACCTCCTTCCAGGAAGTGCTACCCACTGCGCCACCGTGCTGCCTAAAAGACATTCATTCATTTTCAAACCTGCTTATTCCCTTTCAGGGTTACGGGGCTCTGCCAGTGCCTATCTCCAGCACACATTGGGCGAGAGGCGGGGGTACACCCTGGACAGTTCAACATTCACGCACACATTATCACCTAAGGGGAGTTTAGATTATTCAATACAAGCTTCTAACTGGAAGGCCACAGTGCTACCCACTGCCGCCTAAAGGACATTTATTATAGGAAATTGTAAAGCAGTAAAAAAAAAAACTCAATAGGCCACGGACTTCTTGAAAAAATATAAGCTTGAAAACTGAAGACTTGGAACATAAGCAAATGTTCTGTGTTCAGAGACTTGGAGGTGCTTTATTTTATGATAATACATTCTGTTTCTACATCACATACCCCTTATTGCTGATTGGCTGCTTGATTTTGGTGAAGGGTAGATAGCCTGAAAAGTTGCTATTCTGTCTTTTATGCTCGTTGTGCAGCTTTTTGATGTTTGTCGAAGGGAAACAAGAGATGTGTGTGTGTGTGTGTGTGCGTGTGCGTGCGTGTGTGTGTGTGTGTGAACTCACCTTTAAACAGATTACGATGGCAATTTGATGGCATGTTGTTGTTATACATTTCAAAGTTAGAAACTGGCCTGTCACAAATAATATGCCGACTCGATTTTTGTTGTCTGTTCTAGGCTGTGAGGTATATGCCTTCTGTGGGGCTCTTTTTGGGATCTGCTCCATGATTACGCTTATGGTTATTGCAGTGGATCGATACTTTGTAATCACGCGGCCTCTTGCCTCCATTGGTGTGTTGTCTCAAAAGAGAGCTCTGCTGATCCTCCTGGTGGCCTGGACCTATTCGCTGGGCTGGAGTCTGCCTCCCTTCTTTGGCTGGAGTAAGTAGAAAGTGCTGTTCTATTATTAATAATAGTTCTATACCAGGGATATTTGATTATCTAAGATTTAAAGAGATCCGGTTTCATAATTTTTGGAGTTCCAGAAGATTATAATGTCTGGTTACTGCAGTATATTATTAAGTAACATGCTCGTAATCAACATTTGAAAATCAAAGCAAAATAGTTCACTACAATTCAAAGGCATTTTGCTAAATGTTTTGTTAAGTGACTCAGCAATGTTATCTAATAAATTAAATAAAAACAGGGCAGCGTTTCAAAATACAAACACAGATTTGAGTGGCCATCAAAATCTTTTTGTCTCATAATTGAGTTTCAGTAAAGTTTCATTCAAAATGTCTGTAAAACTTTCATTTAATTCAATGCAAATAGCTCTAAATAAACATAAACTTTATTGTGGTTACATCTCAAAACTCATGCATATGAAAACCTGGTGCTTATAAGAGATACCGTGATTAAGAGCTGCACCCCAGATCAGTGGGTAATGGGCTGAAGGCACATCTTTTGCTCTGCAGCTAGACTGTATCAACAGATCTTTTTTGTGTGTGTTTTTTTCCAGTTGTGACTGCATTAAATGCACTGTGAATGACTTCTGGATCTCTTTAAGTTGGCTTATAAAAGCCAGCATATTGTTTTTCGAATTTGACTCCCCCATAGCAAATAAATAAACATAAAAAATAAACTTTTACAAAATAATATCAAGCTCTACCCATCTAGTTATTTTGGCAAGTGTCAAATTTAGTGTATTACATAACTGACAGCTCCCTAGCAACTAAACTTTACCCTAGCAACCACATCTTCTGAACTCTATCACAGCTTTGGTAAGTGATAAAGACATGGGGGTTGGTTTATATAACCTATAGTGACAAAGGGAACATTTTCTCACTGACCCCTCCATAGCACAGAGATTTTTACTATAGAAACCAATTCGGAATATTACTAGTTCAGCTAAGGAAAATCATAGAGACATTGGAGGTGGTTTAAATAACTCATATTGGCAATGGGGAACTTTGCATTCGGGTTAGGGTCCATTCTTCTAATGAAAATACTTTTTACAATTTTACAAGCCGACATTTGTGTACAAACTCTATCCCTCTTTCTCTCTTTGTTTCAGGTGCTTATGTCCCTGAAGGCCTGTTGACATCGTGTACCTGGGACTATATGACTTTCACTCCCTCCGTGCGAGCATACACTATGCTCCTCTTCATCTTTGTCTTCTTCATTCCACTTATTGTCATCATCTATTGCTATTTCTTCATTTTCCGATCCATCCGCAGCACTAATGAGTGAGTTCCTGTGTTTGTTGTTTGCCAGTAATGCCAGACAGGGTAGTGACACGAAACTGCTGTGTGCATTTTGTAATCATTATTCGTATTTTCAAAAGTACTCTTTGTTTGCAGCATTTTTTCCACACCCCGCTAAAACTTTTGCAGAGTACTATGTGTTCTAGGTATTACAAACACTGCATTCTATCTTCAAATCTGCAGTTTATTTACTTTTTATAAAATGGAAATAATTTTTTGCGTAATGTTTATTTAGCTGAAACAAAAAAATCTTTGTTGAAACAACTTCCTTTCTTCAGTAATCAAACTTAAATGCTCATACAAAGTTTAGTACTAACTTTGAAGTTTTTGTGTGTATACAGCATAAATGTTAAACTATTTTTTGCATTGCTTAATTGAATATGAATGTTTTGCATTTTTAACTGGAATCAGTTTGCAGCACAGTATTAACATTTAAGAAATCCAAAGTATATAGACGTAAGAAACTGAGAACAAAGCATATAAATGATTATTAAAAAAAAACAGGAATTGATCATAAAAATTCATGTTTCTCTATCAATTGCCATGAGATGCAATGTTCTTTCATTTACTTTCATTTTCAGTGAAATGTATTAAATCAACCTGTGGTTATGTATATAGGGGATGTCACTGAATACTAATTCATGGTGGAGGTGGGGCTACATCAAGGATCAGCTTTGAGTCCGTTCTTGTTTGCTATGGTGCTGGACAGGTTGACTGATGAGGTCTGTCGACAATGATCTTTAAAAGCTCTAGAAAGAAGAGGAATGAAAGTCAGTCGCAGTACGACAGAATACATATGTTTGAACAAGAGGGAGGGAAATAGAACAGTGAGGTTACAGGGGGCTGAGGCCAAGAAGGTGCAGGAGTTTAGGTATTCAGGGTCAACAGTCCAGTGTGACGGGGAGTGTGGAAAAGAGGTGAAGAGACGAGTGCAGGCAGGTTGGAGTGGGTGGAGAAAAGTGTCAGGGGTGTTGTGTGACAGAAGAGTGTCAGCAAGAATCAAAGGAAAGGTGTACAGAACAGTAGTGAGACCAGCTATGATGTATGGGTTGGAGACTGTGGCAGAGATGGAAGTAGCAGAGATGAGGATGTTGAGGTTCAGTTTAGGAGTGACGAGGATGGACAAGATTAGTAACGAGCACATCTGAGGGACAGCTCAGGTGGGTTGTTTTTGGAGACAAAGTCAGAGAGGCCAGATTGAGATGGTTTGGACATGTGCAGAGGAGGGATAGTGGTTATATTGGTAGAAGGATGTTGGAAATGGAGCTGCCAAAGTCGAGATATGTGGATGTGCTGAAGTTAGTTAGTGCAAGAGTAGAGGATACTGAGGACAGAGTTTGGTGGAAACGGATGATTCGCTGTGGCGACCCCTAAACTGGGAACAGCAGAAAGGAAAAGAAGAAGATTGAATATTAATAAAAAATGAAATAAGAAGAAAGCAAGACTTGAGAAGATTTAACAGGAACTTTATTTAGCTTAAACAATGGTTAGCTAAACACAGCACTACAATTAAAGAAAGGAAGAGGGAGGGGAGGAGAAGGGAAGGGGGAAGGGAAATGGGAGGAGAGAGATAAGGAGTAACCCTACTCTTTAGCCTCGTAGAGACCAAAAAACACAACACCGCTTGAGACTATCGGAGCCGTCACTTGTGGGCATACCAAAATGTATCGTTTATCAATGAGTGGATGACTGTTATTAACACCAAATCCCCTATTTTCCACTTTAAATTACAAGGGAAATTACGAATTATGGAGTACAATTTCAGCAGTCGAGGAACCACATAGAAAAAAACGATTGGATGTCGCTCACGATGGTTGATTCTCATTAGCATAAAGTTTAACATTTTATCCCTGGCCTCGCCCACAAGCTGTTGCCAGGGGCCGCTCTTGTTGTTGGTCTCCATTGAAAATGAATGGGATCGCGTCACCCTACTGCTCATCTCTTCTGGTCTACACACTGCAAGAGAGCAAATGTGTCTCCAGCAACTAAAAAGCTATTTAAAGATAACTTCCTGCTTGTGCTTCCTGTTCTGTCAGAAATCAACTAGAAAATAGGATTATAAAATATTTAGCTCTATTACAGGGTAAACTTCAGCAATTTAATTTTAATTTAACAAACACAGATTGCCAAAAAAGGTGTTTGCTGACTAAATACAAGCAGCTTATTGTTAGTTTCGTGAACCAAGGCAAGGCAAGTTTATTTATATAGAACATTACACATTGGTTATTCGAAGTGCTTTATATAGAATTAAAACAGTGGACAAAAGTTTAATAAAAACAATCACAAAAACAAAACAAATAAAAACAATCATTAAGAGAAATACTTGAGGATTAAAATATAGAAACCTGGAAATATTTGGTTGGGATAGCGTATATATAGCGTATACGAACATAAACAAATTCACAAGCTGATTTATTATTGTATTGATAAAACATAGCAATTACTAATGTTAGCAATATATTATTTAGTAAAATATTTTTCTAGCAAATATATATTTATTTTTGTCATTTTTACAAGTGCTTAGATGAATTGTTTTCATTGTACTTTTTTTACCGTTTTTGCTGTAAAAAATGAAAAGCAGCTCAGGAATTGGAATTCTCCAATATATTTCTATGCAATTAAATGTTGATTCTGTCCGATCTCTGGTTTCAAGCTGTGAATTTTCAACTGTGATTGGCTGATATCAACGACTGGTGTGTGGCTTTGCAAGATAGATCAGTTTATTTGATTGAATCAGTATTAAGAATTTCACTAAATTGTAAATTGTTTTGCAGCTTTACTTCCTTGTTGGTTTTAGAAATTATGAATCATTTGCGCACTTAACCGGAAGTAATCGTGCGAGTCATTTTCAGCTTTTGAAAATAGAATTTCACATAATGTACAGCATTGTATTCACAGTTTTGAATGCGGGGTGTGTTGCAAAATTATTTGAAACTACGGCATGCTACAATAAGATTTTAATGGGCTAATGAGGAAAAAAAATCCAAACCAACATAGTCCTGTGTGAAAAAGTGATTGCCCCCCTTGTTAAAAAATAACTGTGGTTTATCACACCTGAGTTCAATTTCTGTAGCCACCCCTAGGCCTGATTACTGCCACACCTGTTTCAATCAAGAAATAACTCAAACAGAAGCTACCTGACACAGAGAAGTAGACCAAAAGCACCTAAAAGCTAGACCTCATGCCAAGATCCAAAGAAATTCAGGAAGAAATTAGAACAAAAGTGATTGAGATCTATCAGTCTGGTAAAGGTTATAAAACCAGTTCTAAAGCTTTGGGACTCCAGCGAACCAAAGTGAGAGCCATTATCCACAAATGGCAAAAACATGGAACAGTGGTGAACCTTGCCAGGAGTGGCCGGCCCCCCAAAAATACCTCAAGAGCGCAGAGACAACTCATCCGAGAGGTCACAAAAGATCCCAGGGCAACAACCAAAGAACTGCAGGCCTCACTTACCTCAATTAAGATCAGTGTTCACGACACCACCATAAGAAAGAAACTGGGCAAAAAGTGGGCGAAAACGGCCTCCATTGGCAGAGTTCCAAGACGCAAAACACTATTAAGCAAAAAGAACATTAAGGCTCGTCATAATTTTGCTAAAACATCTTGATGACTGCCAAGACTTTTCAGAAAATATCTTGTGGGCTGACGAGACAAAAGTTGAACTTTTTGGAAGGTGCGTGTCCCGTTACATCTGGCATAAAAGTAACACAGCATTTCATAAAAAGAACATCATACCAACAGTAAAATATGGTGGTGGTAGTGTGATGGTCTGGGGTTGTTTTGCTGCTTCAGGACCTGGAAGGCTTGCTGTGATAGATGGAAGCATGAATTCTACTGTCTACCAAAAAATCCTGAAGGAGAATGTCCGGCCATCTGTTCGTCAACTCAAGCTAAAGCGATCTTGGGTGCTGCAGCAGGACAATGACCCAAAACACACCAACAAATCTACCTCTGAATGGCTGAAAAAAAAACTAAAAGAAGACTTTGGAGTGGCCTAGTCAAAGTCCTGACTTGAATCCCATTGAGATGCTGTGGCATGACCTTAAGAAGGTGGTCCATGCTAGAAAACCTTCAAATAAAGCAGATTTACAACAATTCTGCAAAGATGAGTGGGCCAAAATTCCTCCAGAGCGCTGTGAAAGACTTGTTGCAAGTTATCGCAAACGTTTGATTGCAGTTATTGCTGCTAAGGGTGGCCCAACCAGTTATTCGGTGCAGCGGCATTTACTTCTTCACACAGGGCTATGTGGGTTTGGATTTTTTTCTCCCTAAATAATAAAAACATTCATTTAAAAACTGCATTTTGTGTTGACTTCTGTTATCTTTGACTAATATTAAAATGTTTTCGATGATCAGAAACATTTTGTGTGACAAACATGCAAAAGAATAAAAAGTCAGGAAGGGGGCAAATAGTTTTTCACACCACTCTATATATTTTAATCTCTTCTTGTCTTTAAAAGAGCGGTTGGAAAAATTAATGGAGATAACAAGCGAGACTCAATGAAGAGATTCCAGCGGCTGAAAAATGAATGGAAGATGGCAAAAATCGCTCTGATTGTGATCCTCATGTATGTCATCTCATGGTCTCCGTATTCTACTGTTGCACTGACTGCATTTGCTGGGTAAGCAACACCTCTCTTCTAAATCTCCAACACTTATGATGTAGTACATACTATAATGTCGTAGAATACTGAATACTTTTGATGAACTGGACCAACAATGTATTTTCTAAAAGTTTATACGATTTTAATAAAGTTTGGACACATTTCATTTAATGTTTTCTGTATTTCGTGAGAAATTTTCTTTTCTGGATGCGTGTCAATCTTTTGTGTTTTTTTTTATATCACTTTTGTGTATCACTTTTATCTATTTATTTATTTTACTGACTTGAAAAAACTTTACTTTAATAAAAGCTTTACTCTCTCAGACACTATGTATTAGAAGGGGATTTCTTGCCGGATAATGCGCACAGAAATTAACGCTTTAACGTGTTTTTCCCAGGTACTCAGAAATTCTCACGCCATATATGAATTCGGTTCCTGCTGTGATAGCTAAGGCCTCAGCGATCCACAATCCCATAATCTACGCCATCACACACCCCAAATACAGGTACCGAGCTTCTGTTTATCACCTCTAGGGGGTGGTGTTTTAATCCACAATTCTCCTCTTCTCAAAAATAGAAATCATTTCTGTTGTGAAGTGATTTAGTTTGACGGATTGTGGGTGAAGTCATTTAGAATAAATGCAAAGCATGAGTCGGATCCGATTAAATTACCTGGTCTGGCCTCGTTTCAACTCAACACCGACGGCAAATTGCGATTGTTTTAATTTCACCGGTGTCTTGCTCACTGGGGCGTTAAATTGCAAATTCATCAAAAACGGGCTTTGCTTCTGGGTTAAATTCTGAAATTGATTAATTTAATTAACCTAAATATTTATTAGAGCATGAAGAGAACCTAATCCTGCACGACGTGTCCTAATGGTTTGGCGGCTACAGGCCTGCCACCGGCAGCTAGTCATATTGATTTGATTTTACTATTAACCTTTTATTAAAGATCAACTTATTTTTTGTGTTTAGCTTTCATTCATTTTCATTCATTCATTCACTTTATTCATGTACGTATTAGCTAACTGTTTTTGATTTCATAAAATTAAATGTATTCCACTTAAAAGATTAGATTAGATTAGATTCAACTTTATTGTCATTACACAAGTACAAGTACAGGGCAACGAAATGCAGTTTATGTCTAACCAGTAGTGCAAAAAAGCAGCAAGTGCAGGATATAAATTAAAAATATGTACCAAATAGAAAGATTATTGCTAATATTTACAGATGATGGTGCTATGGATATACGGCTATACATACAGTTGCTATTATATTTACAGAAGGTTGTACTATGAACATGATATACAAGTTTTACAATAAAAATGAGCAATAAATGTATTAATGTGTAAATATTATTTATAAATAATATATTTGTGGCAGTCGTGGCCTAGTGGATAGGCTGGTTCGATTCCCAGCTCCACTAGGAGTCGAGGGTGGGATGAGTGTTGAAACTCTCTCCCTCCTGAGACAACCATTACTGTGGTGACCTTGAGCAAGTCACCAGTTACCACAGCTCCCCGGGCGCTGCAGCCATGGCTGCCCACTGCTCCCGGTGTGTGTTCACGGTGTGTTTATTCACTGCTGTGTGTGTGCACTTGGATGGGTTAAATGCAGAGCAGAGCACAAATTCCTTGTAAGGGTTACTCCATACTTGGTCCTAACATCACTTTCACTTCACTTCATATTGAATTAACACTCTAGTCCGAAGTTTCGCCGCCGGGTCAGTTGCTGGGCCGCCGGGCTCGGCTGGATTCCCATCCCCTGAAAGAGCGTGCCGGGAGCGGACTGCACATGTCCGACAAGGAGTCCAGTAAGCTCAGAGCCATGGCAGATGCACCAGCACAACGGGACCCCACAGCTCTGGTCCGGAAACGCACGTTCACTGGACTGAAGGGGGTGATGGCACCCCAGAGTACCCCTGCACACTTTCCGGAGCTACGCTCGCCTTTCCGGCTCACCATCCTCCCCAACAGAGCGCTGAGTGGCTCTTTTTAATTATTTATGGTGCCATTATTTTAATAAAAGCCCTGCACTGCCTTGAACCAGAGCAGTGTGTCTATGTCTCTCTTGGCACCCGCTACAATATATTTTTAATATTATATCTGAATTTTGGGCCTTTTCAGCTCAGTAACCCTTTGTGTGTAAGGAAATAATTTTATGCAAAATTTACATCCAAAAAGCAACAAAAAAAAGGTAAAAACAAACATATTATAAAAAAAATATTAATATTTTTTTGTAGCTTTTACTGTTGGCAGTTTTGAATGTTTTGCCAGTGTTCCTTTCTGTTTCGTGCTTTTAAATTAATCGAGAACTCACTGCTTCAATGGCATGATAGACCTCCAAGAAATCCTTAAAGTGGTCTGTTAGTCACTCGCCATGTTTATGCCAAAAACTAATGTCCAAACACCAGTCCAGCAATGTGATAATGGGGAATGCCTGAACCAACAAATACCAACAAAAAGAAAAATTGCAATTAGTACAAACAATGTATTCAACCATTAAAAAAAACCCTAAATAGATACAAATAAGAACAAAACTATCAATATGCGTATATGCCATTGTTTCTTCAACATATAGGGTTTGGTCAACCTTGTTTTGCACATTAGTTTAGGACCTGGTAAACAATATTCAATGTATTTTATGTCCTAAATCTCATGTGTCTTTGTCAGGTTGGCCATAGCTAAATACATCCCATGCCTGCGTCTGCTCCTGTGCATCCATAAGAGGGACCTTCACTCATTCAACAGCAGCTTACTGTCCACGCGCCGCTCCACTGTCACCAGCCAATCCTCCGATATGTCTGGACGCTTCCGTAGGACCAGCACTGGCAAATCCCGTCTCTCCTCGGCCTCCGACAGTGAATCTGTAGGTTAACTAAGACTCCGGCTGTAGGGTCCACTGTTCACACATGTGGCATTACTAGGTGTGTTCATTCTCCTCAGGGCTGGACGGACACTGAAGCAGATCTTTCTAGCATCAGTTCCAGGCCTGCCAGCCGACAGGTGTCATGTGACATCAGCAAAGACACCACAGAGGTCACAGAATTCAAACCTTGCAACTCCTCCAGCTTCAAGTCCAAACTCAAAAGCCATGACTCGGGTATATTTGAAAAGGTGACTGCATTGATCTTTGCACCATTATAATTATGGATTGTGGAGTGATGGACTAAAATGGTCTTTAGAAATAAATTTATTATTATTATTAAATAATGTGATGTATTGGGATCCATCCAGACTTGCAATGTCTAGACTCTTTATGATACTGAAAACCACAGGGAGTCTGTTTACTGAGACTAGGAAATACTACCATATTACCCCAGTTCTGAACACCGTTTACTGACTGCCAGGGGTTTAAAGGTCCCAATTCTTTTTATAGTCGATAAGGCAAGCTTCTGGGTCTATTGTCCAACTCCTGTCTCTTCTCCAACACATGAGATCATATTGCTCAGCGACCGTGTGACCGGACATTTACTGTCGCTGCACCTCTGCTATTTCCCAACTATTTCCACACAGTTTAGGAGTAATGGACTAAAATGGTCTTTAGAAATAAAATTATTATTATTAAATAAAATTAAAAGTATCATTGCCACACAAAAATCTTGATTATTACAATGCAATCTATTGGGATCTATCCAGACTTGCAATGTCTAGACTCTTTATGATACTGAATACTACTCGGAGTCTGTTTACTGGGACTAGGAAATATGACCATACTACACCAGTTCTGAACACCGTTTACTGACTGCCAGGAGTTTAAAGGTCCCAATTCTTTTTATAGTTGATAAGATAAGTTTCTGGGTCTATTGTCCAACTCCTGTCTCTTCTCCAACACATGAGATCACATTGCTCCGCGACCGTGTGACCGGACATTTGCTGTTGCTGCACTTCTGCTGTTGATCACCAGAGATCCGTCTAGTTTTGATCAAATATCTGTTTTTCAGAAATATAATACTGTTAAATGTGCTTTTTTATGTTTTAGAGCTCCTCTGATGTGGACGATGTGTCTTTGGCTGGACTCATTCAACCTGAACGGTCCTTTACAGGAGTGAGTCTCTTTGCAGTATGAAATAATATGTTACTATATTTTAAAAAAAAGTTTCACAATTATATAAATGTTTTGGAGTTATTAGAGAATTTAGAGAAATGCATATGGTATTGTGTCCGCTTTCAGCCAGATTTCATAAGTCATATCTTCCTTAACTTTTAACTATTGTTGAAACTTGGACAGAAGACCCCTTTGTGTACTGTTTTTGTTCATAATATTAACATAAGTTTTCTTTTAATTGCCATCTTTTTTAAATGGTTTACTTACAAATCTTCACCGATTTCTAATGAGAATGGGTTAATTGGATTAAAAAAATCCTCTCAAAGTAAAGGCTAAATGACAAAATAAAGTAATGGCATCATAGTTTGGTTTTCTAGTTTGCAATGATCCACTTAAAGGTTTATTCATGGATGGCTCTCTACATCACTTTAATGACAGATGTGAAGTTGTTGTTCTCTTGGTCGAATAACGTAGGTGGCACGAGTTGCAAAATGAGGTCACCTCAAGGGGGGTGGGGTTGGGGGGGGCTTGTTTCTAATGCCACCGTCTGAACGATTCACCAAGGCAATGACATTTGTGCATGAAAAATCTTCTTGCCACTTTAATTGGCAGGAATGCATTCTGATGAATTATGGATGAAAACAAAAGCAAGCAATTATTGAACAAATCATCATTTTGATTGCAATTTTTCCTCTAAACTTCTCTCCCCCTGAAGAAGAGACTTCGTAATGATTGCCTCTTAACTCACACTGTCTGTGTTTGGCTACTGATGTCATATTGAGTTTGATTGCAGAATGTTTTAATCGTTAATTTTTGTGAATTTAGCAAAGTTTCTAATGTGTAATTTGCAGGCTGGCGACAACACAGACGTACCGATTTCAAGAGGTGCGATTGGTAGGATTCCAAGCATCGTCATCACTTCTGAGTCAAGCTCCTTCCTGCCTTCTTCGCGCTCCAGCCATCGAAGTAGTCGCTCAGTTGTGTCCACTGCTGGGTCGAATGCAGCAAGGAGAGACTCACGTGTGGCCATCCAGCAGGGGGCAGCTCATCTCGCCACTGCTTCTGATTGCACCGAGCCGGCTCGTCCTCAGTATCCCTAATGCTCATACCTCATATTATCTTTGCGTGTTAGTGTTCATTCGTTCTTTTGTGAGTTTCCTGTTATATGAAGTAGATGCTTATTAATGCATTTCTGAAACGGTCAAAGTTTTCAAAAATATCATGTTAAATAGATTTATGTGTATCTTATGACAATCTTACAAGGAATATTGTTTCTCTTTCCTTTCAGGTGGTATTTTAAGTTATCAGAGTTAAGTTTGTGAGAATTTGATTTAACGTTTGGATACGACTGGAGAACAGTCAATGAAAATGCAGTACTGTGCATATGTTTAGGTGTGAAAAAAGATGGAAGTGCGAATAAATGACTTTCATCAATGAACAGTGAATGGACCAAATAGAAATGCAAATCAAATCAATATTTGTCAGGACCACCTTTTGCTTTCTAAACAGCAGCTGTTGTATGTAAGCACGCACAAAGTTTTTGAAAGTAAATTGCATTTAGTTGAGCTAAGATCGCACATCGTTCTGCATTTTAAAAGTTATTTTTTAGGGCCAGTCATACACCTCCCTGGTAGTATTTCATGATGGATAAGTTTATGCCTGTGTTTCTCTGACCAAATCTGCAACTCTTTTTGCAAAAAAAGTGGCCCCAAACATTCAAGGAACCTCTACCATGCTTCACTGTATCACTTTTTCACTCAAGCCCTTCAGTGAACCAACTTCCTTCTCCTTCAGCCGACTGGTTATCAAATAACACAAATCTGATTGTCTGTGTCACATAGAGATAAAAAAGTCATATATTTTTAAATATATTTAAGTGTTGTTTTTCTGACAAGATATTGTACAATGCTATCAAAAGTGTTGTGTTTATTTAAAGATTATATATTGGTTTTTCAATTGAACAGATAGGACAGTAGAGGGAGACAGGAAGAAAGGCGGAGAGAGAACAGGGTGGGATGGGAAAGACGACAGGCTCGGAACTTGAACCTGCGCCACCCTGCGCAACCACGCTTACATGTCCTGCGCACCGTCCACTACACCACGGGTCATATTTCACATGGTGTGGCGTTAACAGTTATGACAAAAACATCATTGTTTGTGGTAATTCATGTAAATATCAATAGAACACAAGGAAAATAGTATGAATAAGATTCTCTGGTATTTTTTCAACTGTTGTCATAAGGTTTGATAGAGATTTTGAAAGATTTGGGGAGCGATGCCCTCCTTTGCATAATGATTTAAGAAATAAACCAAAGTACAAACTTTTCACACGAAAATGTTAAATATCAAAGTAGTCTTGGTTAAAATGTTTGAGGAAGTGAGTATACATTTTCACTCTATATAAAAATATAAAGTGACGCTTTATTGTAATTTAGATATTGGTGCAGCAAGTTGATAGACAAATGCTTATTTCCAACACAACGCCTAATACATACTTGTATTTATAACTTCCAAAGAGCCAAAACTATACAAAAATGATTTCATGCATGATATTTGAAGCATGCATGACAAATATTGCAAATTTGGACTTATCAGTCCATAGCACCTGCTGCCATTTTCTCCATCCCATTTCCTAAGTTACCATGTCTTCCCGAATCACTTGCCTTGACTCCCATGTAGGCATGTACAGATTTTCAGTTGAAGTGGTTCTGCCAAGAGTTCTGGGTGAACTTGGGTCTTCCTGGTTTCTGCCAGTTCTGAGGTGATGGCACTGCTGGGCTGGGCATCTTCAGTTTTCTTTCATTTCCATTAGCTTGATGTGTCTTGCATCTTCTTTACATGTTTCTTCTGCAGACAACTGTGTCTACATTCTTCAATGTTACCCATTTTGTTGTGCTTCTTCAAAAGAGCAGCACATTTAGAAACCATGGTGTGCTTTGAAAACTTAAACTGAGAAAGACCTTTTTTGTGCAGTAAAACCTCCTACACAGCTGTTAGTGTTTGAGTTCATGGCTGGGTGTTAACTTACGTGACACATAGATGCTCATTTTCACCTTATTGTTATGATTGGATCATAGACTATAATCCTCATAGACTATAAAACTCTTTTCTTTTTCTATTTTGAAGTAATGTAGCTCTTAGATTGTGTTGGTCTACTCCGAAAGTATGTGGAGTGCATTTAATTGTGTACATTTTTTACACATTTTTAAGCTAGTTTTGTCAACCTCTCTGCTTCTTGACAGAATCATCTTAAGTCAGTAGTGTGTGAACTTTGCTCAGATCCTTTCTAGTTCAGTACAGTTAAAATTCGTAAATATTATTAGACAGCATGGCGATTTCAATTCCTAATTTCAGTTTTTAGGAACCTCAATTATAAGGATTCTTCCGAGACGAGATATGTTTTTCCCCTCTAGTTAAAAAAAACCTTCCAGATGATCAAAGAACCTCAGTACCACTATGATTAATATAATCAATTAATTTATTATACAATGTGTAATAACAAAGCACCGTTAAATAAACGTTTGAATCATATTTCCATGTGAATCAATTGAATCAAATCACTAGATAAATCGGTTCAACCACTCGAACTCTGTGAGTACTACAAATATCAACTCAAAGCCATAAATGTTATTTATACACAAGCGAGTGTCATACAGTGCAAACACAAGGAAATTATTTATGGGTTACAGAGTTACAAGAAAATAAATTCTCTCAAACCACATTTTGAACTTGGTTAACAATTATTATTTGCATTTTCGAGCAGTTTGAATCCCTGAATTGGTAAATAACTGACAAATTATTGTTTTTGCCAAATTTTTTGTGAAATAAATGCAAATCTTAAAGGCTGCAGTGTTGATTTAAAACCTCTAGAGGGCCAGAAGCAACTAGAAGCTGCTTTGGTCATTTTGTTTCTTTCTAATTTTATCCTTTTTCATTATATTCAGCCTTGTTAATAAAGCCAGCCCAGGATACACTGTTGACAATGGTATGAAATACACGTGTTCAAAAGCTTTTATTTTCCACTAGAGGATGGCAATATGACATTATCACAACATTATCTCAATTTGACTTTGAAATGGCAACTCTTTCTAAAACTGTCTGTTGCTATAGAGTCCTGAAACAGTTAAGTGGAATAGAATTAATGGTAAGAGAGTTTTCAAATTCACCATAGAACCCTGTACGCTCTGCTTATCGACTCTTAAATGTATCCAGTGAATGGAGGAATTAAATTTTTATGTTTTTAAAAGCCCAGAAGAACAGAGCATTGGTGAACATCATCTTTACGCATTTATTTTTTCACCAATGCAAAACAAGCTCAGGCTCATCTACATAACCATTTTTTTTGGGAATGTCTTTCATTTTAGAAAACACTGAATATAATTGAATATATTCCGGAAGTGTCACCAAAAATCACCTTTGAAGATATTTGAGATTGTGTCTGGGAAAACTCAACCATTAAAGGTTTTGAATTTATTTATGTTTAGATATAGTTCTTTGGGGCTGTGTGAAAAGTGAATTAATTCTTTCATTCACGCAGTCTGTTAAACATTAGTATATTGTGACTTTATCGTTGAACATGTGAAAGGCTCCATACTGTACGTGATCACTTTGATCATTACTGTATATTGAACAAAAACAAATGTGGCTGTACATATTTATTTTAAAAATAAACTCCAGTTCTTGAAATGTTTTCTTGTCTCTATAAAATACACTGAGAGCATTATCTTCATTAACACATTTTCGACTCATATACTGAATAATGCTGAGTCTATTAATTAAGATGTTACTTTAGATGTACTACCACAATATTTAGAAGGTTTTTACCTGCATTTAAGGGATTCTTCTGTGTTGCTGTTGCTTTAGATGAATGGACGTTTTAGTCTCTAGGCAAACTGCTCTTCCAGGAACTCAACGGACAAAGAATATTTGTTATAAATGCTTTAAAATGACATATATTGGCACATTTAATGTAAGTCGATAAATAAAATAATTTAAGCTTTAATTATGCGTACAAAACAGTCAAGTGCACGAAGGACGACTGTCTCTTTAATAATAACAATCTCCGCCTTTCTGTCCCATTATGAATCCTACTATGGAACGCTATTGTGGCTATTTCGCTTTCACGTTGCTTAGTAACCACCAGACAACCGGAAACATATTTAATAATTACTATTCGTGTTTTGTTGTGATCAACGCCTTGTTGTAAGGTAATTGGTCATGTTGATGTTGTAGACTCTCTGGTAAACATGTAACGAATCGAGTGAGAGCGTGTGTAAAATGCTAAGTCAACTAATTAATATTCATGAGAAAGTCCTTCAGCGTAGTATGATTGGTCACCATGAGTCCCCTGAGTTTGCGCTCAAGCACGCCGGGGGTTCCAGTCAAGGATCCATCTGGTGTGAGTGACCCAGCTCGCCTCTGAAAGAAACGGAGCAACTGGAAACGACAAGGTTAGCGCACGTCAGTATAAACTAACTTCAGCTGTCAGAGTTGCTTCTTAGACTCTCCAAAGGCTTTATATCTTATAAAAAAGTCGAGGTTACTCGAGAGAGTGTGTAGTAGCTAATGTTAGTCCAGCGAAAAAGTGTGCATTTTTCCATTGTATTTGCTCTTATATACACAAATAAGTTATTTAATCCACTTATCAATAACGCTTAAAGCGACAAATATCTGTTTTTAACTATATGTTTGCTCACAGAGTGACACCTGTACCTGTTGAGTTGATTTAACCATGCTGTTGTTAAAATGTGTATTGTGGACATGACACCTGTGTGCAGGTTTGCATCTGGAAATGCCTAATTTCACGTTAAAATGTCCAATTAGTTTTAATTTTTTGTTACTAATGTTGTTTTTGGCTTATTGGTTTTATCTGGTCACATTAAAACTTGATTTTTAGACCACCAAGTGATGTAAATGCCATACATTTTGCCAGTGTAAATTTAGCAGGAAGCCCAGTAAGTGCTAAAGTACCACGTTTAAATATGAACATATAAAATATTTCTGTACTTCTTTTCCCTATAGTATCCAAAGAGAATTTTTTTTTACATTTTTCCCAAGGTAGTGTGTGGTAAACCCTCACACAGTGGTGGAGAAAGTACACAAAGCAAGTACTTGAGTTAAAGTAGAGATACACTTGGCAAAATGTTACTCCAGTAAAAGTGCTCCTTTCAGAATTTGAATACACTTGAGTAAAAAGTACAAAAGTATTGCCTTAAAATATACTAAAAGTACCATGGTTTTTTTATGGCTATAACATACCATTATCATTTTGTCAAGACTCTTGCTTAAACAATATGTGAAAAGACCTTGACTATGAAGTTGACACTTATTTAAATGATCAATGATGAGCTAACACGATTTCAGAGCAGGCCTTTTCAAATCAAGGTTTATTTTTGACATATTTGAAAGTTTAATTAAAAACAAAACAAAAAAAAAACCCTTTTTATTACTTGAAAAGACAGTAACTAATTTCATTTACTTCACTACTGCCCACCACTGCCAACAACATCCGTGAAGTAGATTGAATTGACTACAAGTTATAATTCATTAATTAATTTATATTTAGAAATATCTCATAACTGAGGTGTACATTTGTATTCTTGCATATTGTTCTGTATATGTATTTTACAGGCTGTACACATTCACAAACATTCCAGTTCTTCTGGAAGAAAGGGTTTACAGCATTGTATGAAAACTTTATTTTCAGAATACGTCTCTAATAATATTTTTCTATATATTCGGCAAAGCTAAAATGTCCTTAAACAACAGATTTAAAAGTTGATGGTGCCTCCTCATATCACTGACTCTCACAGCTACAGAAACACTTGTCAGTACAAGATCCACATATTCGCATGTTTTGTAAAACATCACGGTTTACATCAGTTTTCTTGGTTCCCTGCACCAGGTAATGTTGCGATGAAAATGCTTTATGGCAAGTAATGTTTTAAACACTATTAAACATGGCGTATAATATTGTGACAAATAAAAAAAATGAAAATAGCATATTTTAAACTGTCCTTGGAAACAATCCATAGTGTAAACAAAAGAAACTTGAGAAAAATCAGTTAACAATAGTATTTTTATTACTTTACCTTCACCACCAGCCTCGTAAATTTTGCCCTAAGATTATTCTCTAAGACTGTCCCACCCTCTTTAGCGCTCACTGATTGGATATTTACACAAGATAGCAGTTCATTGAATGGATCTTTGCTTGCAGAAATGCGTGTTGAAGTAATAATACATATAGGAGTTAAAAAAAAAAGCGTGGTTCACAAGCATGTATTGAACCGAAGACTGTGTACTGTATGGTTCGGTATAAACTGAGTGTTGTAGCATCCCTAGCAGTAATGTTTTTTTTTTTTATTTTTAGAGGGGGGGGGGGTGTCTCTTATTTCATTTTTGAACAAAAATGTTCCAATGCGTTTATTTCAATTTCCAAAATAACTCATACTGCTCAGATCTACTCCTTTTAGGCCTAATAAATTAGTTTAATCCAAAATACCACCTTTTATACACCTCTGTTGTCTTGGCCACAGGATATCTTTTGAAGTTTTATCCTTGAATGCTGGCCACATAGGTGTCCAGATTATATACATACATACATATATACAGATTAAATACAAATGGAGCTTATGTTTGTCATAGAAGGATATATATAAAAAAAAAATGTTTTCAGATGTTTAACTTTTCAGATGAAACGTGGCTCAGTAAACTTCAAGAAGCCTAAACTTAAGCAGGTTGATTAGTCGGACATGCAAATGAACACATTCCATTGGATAGTACGATTGATGAACTAAAACATATAAATTCCAGAGCTTTAGCCCTTTTAAAATGGTTTAAAAGGGCTAAAGCAAACCACACTTCATTTGAGGTCAATATGTCCACTGCTTTTACAGACTCTTTAAATTAGACAAATTTTAGGATTTTTTTCGGATAAAATCTGCCATCTGAATAAATGTAGAAATCCTTTTTAATCACTTGGACGATGAAATGTCTGTGAGGCCAACCAAACAACTTCCAAAGCAGACCCTTTAAATCAATCATGGTTTTGAAAGGGGGGTGAAATATTTTTTTCAAGCTTTTCAGGATTTTTTCATTCGTATCCTTTCAGCATTAGGACACATTAGAAGAATTTTTGTTGAAAATGGTTAATATTGTTTCATGTAATCATGTACCACTTTGTGCTTGTGCATCCATCACATAAGATGTGTTTTTTTCCTGTTTCCTGATGGGACATCCGATTGGAATGATTGTGGAGTGGTCATATACTGTAGGTCTTTAATTTGTTCCATTGACAAAGTGGGCTAAACTTAGCTGCTAACTAGAGGTCTCCCAAATTAGGTCTGGTGATCTTGCAGGTCCTCTGGTTATCTTTCCTCCAGAGTCCCAGCACAAGTCTTGTGATGGTGCATGCCAGCTTCTCTTATCTCTGTTCTCTAAGAGCACATCAGGGCTTTCTCACTGCCACTTGTTCTTTGTCTGAAGCTGCGCATAAAAACTGCCAGATGCCTCTGAATGTTTTGGATAACGTTGTCTCGTGTTTATACCATTTAGGGTTTGAGTGCAAGAAAGAGAAAGGTATTCCTGCAAAATAAAAAGCCAGTAGTTGTCACATTTCCAAAAATATTACAAGAACTCAACTGATTGATATGCAGTTTTTTCAAAAAGGTCACTAACCCATCTAAATAAGTGAACTCAGATGTTTCTATCCCTTCCATAGCTACCACTGAAGTATAATAGCAAGCATCTCTGTATGCAAATTTAACTTGTGAAAGGTGAAAGAAGGGGATGTTAGGATGCCACCTGTGCACCCAGTCCAGTTCTGAAATTTCCATGCGAACTCCATGTGGCTTACAAAAGAACTCAAGAGCACTGCATCGAAAGCCTCATTGAGGGTTTCTGTGGCCATACAGGGGCATCCAAGCCTAGCAATACTAAGCATCTGATATACGAGTCAGGGTTTGGCGGTTTACCTGGAGAATGGTAATTATTTGACTGCAGTTGGTGGAGGAAGCTTGACCCCTTATTTCCAATGTGAGGAACTGAGATTATTTTGGACAATTCTGTTCCCCACTATGTGGAAAATCCTTTGCGGAAGACCATTTCCTCTTTTAACATGACTGCTCACCAGTGCACAAAGTAAGGTCCATAAAAGATGAATTAGAATAATTGGGCTCATCTGCACCTCAATCTGATACAACACTTCTGGAGGATTGAGAGTCAAGATAAATATCTTCCAATTCAGTATCTGATGATGCAATAATTACACAAATAACATTTCGGAAGCCTTCCCAGAAGAGTTGGATTTTTTGGAGCTCTTTTGGAGTTCTGAAGTAGGGTTGGAACCTAAACTTGTTGGGCAGTGGAACTCCAGAAACAGAGTTAACAACCCTACAATTGATTAATAATGTCTCATGTGCACCAATAAGCAATAACTTTTGGGTGTGTAATGTATCTATTACACAATCTGAATTTGAGATGCTTAATTTTTTAAATATGTTATATCTTTACTAGTGTTTCTTTTAAAGGGTTTCAGAATGTTGATTAATACAATAAAAACCAGTAATATCTTTAATTTAGTTACTGCCACTTCTCAAAACCCACCCTGAAAGGAAGAGTTTTTGTTTTCCAAAAACTGTGTTATTTTTAGCCAGTTCCTCCAGGTTAAAAAATTAAAGGTTGGTGTAGATACATTTTTTTTTTACTGTTTTCCTCTGTTATGAAATGTTCACCTTCATGTTCATTTATTGCATACTTAATCAACAAATGTTTCCGGTGTGCTTTCCCTCTGCAGGCAAAAATGGCTTTTTAAATTCATAGACTTGTATGCCGGCCACCATTTCATCTCTTGTTGGATCATTTCAGATTTTGGTGACGAGGACTGTTAGCTCTGAAAATGACTGAATGTTTTCAAGGACTGATTTGGTGAGAATTTTTACAGATTGTACAGATAATTGAAGAACTTGGGTCTCGAAAAATCTTTTAGTCTAAGAGGGGGCTATATTAGCCCTGTGAATCATGGCAGGCTTGGCATTCTAGGTGTCCCCTTACAAGCCATATTAGTCCCCTTCCTCTCCCCTCCCCACAATGTTTTAGTGCTATCACAGTGGGCAGAGGGGCAGCTATTCTTAGGGTGTCTGTCCAGTTCATCTGAGCAGGCAAGAATTCTCTTCCCTTGGCTCACAGCTCTTCTGTACTGCTCCGCTTATTCATTGACTTGTGTTGGTTCTTTCATTTAACCCGCTTGACCCTGCAGATTTTTGATTCAGGAAGAGGTGTGAGTGATACCTGCATTTCACGCTTTTTTCTTCTTCTTTCAGAGGCTGCTTGGTACGTGCCCCGCCCCCTCCCAAATCCATTTCCCCCATCCGTTTTGGAGAAATTCAGGTGCTTCAACAACACAACAGGCTTTTTGAACAATGACTTCATACAACGTGTCGCTCACTGGACCTCCGCCATGGGGTTTCCGCTTACAAGGAGGCAAAGACTTCAACATGCCTCTCACCGTTTCTAGGGTAAGACTTCTCAATCTTGGAGAGTAGCTTAATGGTATGGCACAGTTCACTTTTCTCTTAGTTCATATGTATATTATGGTTGTATTGGTACTAATCGCTTGTAAATTGGACCTCTTGTCATTGGTAAATAATAGATACTGTTTCTTTCCCATTCATTTAGCTAGAACTGCTTCAGTTTGAAACAGTTGTGTTTAGCATTGTACAAAATCATGGGTGGTGCATTGGTTTAAACGTCTTGGTCCACTTTTCTGTTATAATGGTGTTGCAGTCTTTTGCCAGTGCTACATCCTGTTTCTTCATGAATCTATACTTGCAGTATCAAAAAGATTTGCAGATGCTCTGCTGTTATTCTGATTCGACTTGGGCTGGAGATGATTGCTTGCTCTGTGAAATTCCTATTCAATACAAACAAGATGAATAGATTCATCATGGGGTTTCTGAAGGACTACCTTGACATTGTTGTGAGAAGGTCAGATTTCACAGGAGGCTTGCTCTCATTGTACTGAAGTAATTATAGCTCTTCAAGTACTTCTTGAGTCGAAACAGGAACAAACGAGAGGCGATTGACCAAGTGTCAGATAAAAACAGTCCACCCACATCTTCTGATTCTCAAATGCCTAGAGAGGACAGATCCACTGCCCGGTATGTTCCTGACATTAGGGGTCTTGAAAAAAGTAGAAGCTTCTGTGTAAAATAATGTCACACAGTGGCACAGAGATATGATGCACTGCCATTCTAGCACCTCTGTCAGCATTGCTTGTGGTCTAAAAGAATCTCCGCCCTGTCACACTCAGTGTCCGTTGATCACATTATAGTGACGTAAACACCTTCAGCAGCATCGTAATGCACAATGGAATCCTCTGACGCTCTTCAAGCCCTTTTATTTGCACCATTTGACAGCCATTTGGCCTCACAGTACTGGTTACTAAGAATATCTAAATCGAGAGGTGTGTGGCGGGTCTGTTTGTCTTCAGTTCAGGAAAAGAGCAGTCGCAGAGGGTGCACTCAGTCACTTTACAGAGACAGGTGTTGCCCTGGACATTTTTAGTCTTTCAAGTGGCTCAAGAGCTCATAATGGTTTCTCTCAGATGTTAGAGTTTACTGTAAAAGATACTGGTCCTTGGTTTTTCTCTGTTTCACCAAATATTTTTGCTAAGTGTCAAATGTGTGGGCTTTAAGAGGATCCCTGTAATTCTAGAGGGTGAATATTTCTGGCCAACCCGCTAGAGACAGTTGGCCTGGTGCTGTTGACTGATTATAGAGTGAGAATACCAGTTTAGGGCTGGGGACTTCTTAGCTTTATTCAGTCTTTGGATATAGTGTCAGTGACGTCATACAGAGGGATATGATAAAGTGCAATGAAACTCAAATTGGGAATAGCCAACCGTTTAAGAGTAATATGAATGATAATATTGACTAATGAAGCAAAGGATAGAGGATTTTCCTCAAGGTACATTTACTATTTTGGCAGAAGTATTCACTCAATCGTCTTTGGATGCATATGAACTTAAACAACATTTTTTAAAATATGAAGTTGAGTCACCCTTTGCAGCTAAAACCACTTTATATCTTTTGGCAAGGCTTCCCACTGGTTTTGTAGTGTGTTTGTAGGAATTGTGTGTTTTTCCAAATTTCTTCCAGCCTTCACTTTAATTTGTGGAATTTAAAGGGGGGTATTATGTAAAATCTACTTTATTGAGCTTTATGTTGTGTTATAATGTCAGTCCCTCATTAAAAACACACCTGAATCGTGACTTTGAATCATTAATGCATATTTGGGTAATCCTTGAATCTCCTGCGGTAAACATTGTGGAGTGCTAAAACGCTCTGTTCTGCAAAGCCCCAGCCCTTTTGCTTAGCTCCGCCTCTGTCCCCCGTCTGCTGCTGCACCACTCCTCCCCCTCCAGCTCCGGCAAAGACTCGCATCTACGGCTGAGGGAGCTACTTTTAGCAACAGCTGGTCTCACTACTTGTCAAAGAAGCTCCTCGTTCAGAGTGCTTTTCTCTATAGTTCTCCGGATTACAAAATGACTTCTACCAGGAGATGTATGTTTGGATGCCAAGGAGAGACCCCTCTCTTTACGCTTCCCAAGGATGACACGCTTCGTTAAAAATGGTTAAAAAGCTTATGTATTATTTCATAACAATACATAGTTTCATTATGATCCTTATTTTTAATTTCCTAGTAAAATATTGCCACAAAATGGTGTAAATTTACAAGAGGAAATTTACCAAGCAGACGCGTCTTGAAAAAGTCTCTGTACTTGCTCAAGTTCCGCCGAAAACTCACTTTCTGGGTCCGACATAGGATCGTGTGCATAGGCTTGTACAATATCCTCCGTTGCCATTTTGCAAAAACACGATTTTATTGTTTTTACTATGAAAATGTAGCGGCATTCGGAAAATGAAAACAAACGGTGGCAGTGCACATGGAGTATGACGCACTGAAGTGGGCGGGTCGAAAAGAAGGAGGGGGCTCTTAAAGAGACAGGTGAATATCAGGGCGTTACACGCAGCCAAGATGCCAAGTCAAATTTCTATGAGGTTGTTTATGACAAATACAGTGATTACAATCCTACTGTAAGTAAAATTGTTACTTGAGTGTGCTATAAAACGACACTATATGCTTGAAAAACAAATAATACCCCCCTTTAAGACAACCACTCTCTCCAATCCATGACCTGATGTACCTTGTTTTGTGCACTGGTGAGTCAAGTTGGAAAAAGAAGGGGCCATTCCTACAAATGGAAGCATGGAATTGACCAAATTCAGTGGTATTCAGAGTTCCTTTTGTAAGAACAAAGGAGCCAAGCTCAGCTCTTAAGAAACAATCCCTTAGAACAACCCCCCCCCCCTCCTTCAAACTTCACAGGTAATACCCATTGTTTCAGAACTGTAGTCTTCTGTGCGCCTTGGAATTTTTTTGCGGGTATCTGAATTAGAATGTTGCATAGATGAGTGAATACAGATGGTGACATATGGTTTGAACATTTGAACATTATTTTGGCCAAAAGGAGTATTTTAATCACTCAGAAGTTATATATATATATATATATATACATTCGATATTATGTCCACAATACGATATACATCACAAGGTTTTACAAGACTATTTTTAACTTTTAAAACAGTTTATGTAATGAACCATCATTGGAAAAATTACATTTAAAATGTTTTGAGACCACAAGGCTATGAAGATTAGTGTCTAGTTTGATTTGTATGAGAGAGCATGACACCATCCATCCACTAGGGGGCCGTTTTAATGTTTTAAGTCATCTTATTTACTCCTAGGTGATGGAGAAAGAGCTAATTTTATAATCTTGTGTAAAATGTGAGTAAAGGATAATTGTCTCATAGTAATTAATACATAAAACAAGAAGATGTGGTAAAGAAGTTTCAGAAGTGACTAGAATCACAATCACTCCAAGAAGCACTTCAGCTCCAGATGATATCTCCCAGTAGCTCCATGAAGCATATTGTGAATTGGGATATATTGTGCCATAATATATTGTTATACCCTAATTAGATTTAGATTATTCCTTTGTTCGCTCACTTTGCATTTTATTTACAAAATAAATTTTTCCAAATTCTGTTTTCTATGGGTACAGCATTTTTCACTCCTTCCTAAAACCTTTCCACAGTACTGTGCTTATGTATATTAGAATATAAAAACCAAACAAGAATATATTGTAAAGCAATTAAATCTAGGTATAGCATTAATGAATACAAACAATTTAATTGCTAAAATTAATATTCTGGGTACCTATTACGGCCAGATGTTACTTGCTAATCCCAGGACGGTTTCTTTTAGAGGAAAAGTCAGGCACGCACACTTTGGACGTTTCACCGGTCCACTGCATATCAACATAGAGACTGCCAATTCTTACTCAACCTGTAATCTTTGCTTGTGTACTTTTCTGGACTTTGAGAGGAAACCAGAGTATCCTGACCCACATTTAAACCAGCATCCAATCCAAGATGCATACAATTTAAAAAATGTGCTTCAAATACATATTTAGAAAATCACAAAGTAAAAGGTAAAATGTATGATTTGGGCGAGAAAAATAAAAATGCTAACCTGTGGGCTTTTTACCATTTTTTTCATTTGTAGATTAGTGTTTTTATTATTCAATTAATCTTGGTGAAGGAGATTTTAAGAATTATCTTGCACAAGTATTCAGTGCTTTAGGATGTTTGGAGGGTATCGGTATGGTTTGTGATAGCAACATTAGATTCACGTATGGGATCATCAGCTCTAGAGGATGTATTGAGGATTTCTCGTGTCTGAGAGCAAGGCTGCCTGCAACAGATGGCGTACAGAAAGCATAAACCTGTAAACTGAAAGCAGCAGATGAGGGATATAAATACCTTCTCATTGGTTTCGATGATACGAATCTGCTCAGCAAAAAAAAAAAAAAAAAACGGCAGGAAAAATATTTTTTGTTTAGGGAAGACATTTGCAGAAATGTTGGTGAAATTAAAGTAAATATTTGAGTTTTTGATAAAAGCCACTTTATTTTAATTCAAATGGTCATCCTTGTGTTCTTTTTTGTGTTCTTTTTGCCTACAATTTTTGCAAATATAATGTAGAATGATGCAATTCAGGTTCTCCCACTTAATTAATGGTTGTTTTAATATATGTATACAAATTGTGCCCAATACGGTGTGTTATGTTTTATTGAGCACCAACTGGTGGATCGGTGTAGTGCACATATGTTGTTTAAACATGGGCATTCCTAATTAGAGCTCCGACTCATTCACTGAGAATCCAGTTAATACTTGGGTAGATTAAGTTTAATGGTTAGCCCCATTTAATAGTTATGTTTAATGGTTAGCCAGCCCCAATTGATCTGCATTTATACTGATGTAATGTATCTGTTTCTTTACTTGGACTGCGGTCAAAGTTGTATTTACAGTCTTGAAATATCTGAGGGTCCTGATGAGAGTTCTTCCAACAGTGTTCGTCATTGTGGCTTTCAAATACTCTGCAACTTAAATAACCTCTTTCCTCACAGTTATTCTATAATAAGCACAGGGAAACTGTTCGCTCCTGTCAGTTTTCTGGATGAATGCTGCTGACAGATGTTTGCTTAAAGATGCCCCTAAAGTCTGGAGGATGGTAATATAGATGTTTTTTGTGAGCAAAAACCCTAAATATAGCTGCAAGCACCAGTGGTCCCGAAGTTCCGCCCCTGTACGGCTTCAAAAAAGGCAAACTTTATGCTCACCTTTATGCTCACTATCATGTTGCTGTAGTTACTTGGTGAACCTGTGCTGGACAAACAATGGCAACTGTATTTTTTTATAGAATATAGAGTGCAAAAGGTTTATGCAAGTGTGAAAAGTCATCAATAAACATACTGCAGTGGATCAACAAAAGATCTAAAGATATATTCAAGGCTGTGTTCAGATTTGTTGTTCAGTTAGTTTGGTTAATTTCCGGACCAAAATAACAAAGTGGTACATTGAAGACCTTTACAAACCTATGCAATTCACCCCATTCCACACGGTGGCGCAGAAGCAGTTCTGCAACTATGAGAGAGGGGCGTTTATGGAGAAGAAGACGATGGGTGTTCACTCGTCTGTAAAAATAAACCCAGTTATTCGTTGTCTGGAAAACAAACCACTTCTCTTTAAAGCTGGTTTCAAACCCCACGATTTTGCCCCCAATTTGGAGTGTATGCTCGCAAATCGGAGCAGTGTGAAGTATGGAAGTCACAGGCTCGTCAGAGATATTTGGTGTGCTAAATATCTGTCGGTGAGTCACAGTCATGCAGAGTGAAATGTGTTCTGACTGAAATAATGTCTCTGATTATATGCAGTGCACATTGATATGGCCACACCCTGATTGGGGTGCATAGGCATGCACAGCCTAATGGTTGTATCTGTACCAACCTAGCGAAATGAAGAGCATTGACAACGCTCTAAACAGTAAATGCAATTTCCACTCGAATGCTAAGCTCCATATGTCTCACTTCTTGACCACTTCCCATTTTCTTTTTCCTAATATATGCATTTTCATGCATGTTACGTTCACATTATAACCAGTTTGTAGAGTTTGTTTATTAGCCATCTTTTTAGTAACTTCAGCCCAATCGTTTGATGCGCAGTAGAGTGGCAGCTAATTAACTGAGGAATCATTTTAATTCAACACGTCACGACACCCTAAATCCAATCAATATTTGCATTCAATACGGCATCAATTCTTCTAACCACACTTGCACTAGAGCATATTCTGAATTTTAGACCCATTTATTTGTCTTGCTATTAAAGAAATAACGCAAGAAGCTCTCTTTTGCCTTGTTCGGTGATGTGATCACTGGCTTGTTCAATGTCTAATGATGTAAACCCAAACCAGTGCATCTGAAGATCACTGGACTATACCTAAGTCAAATGAAAAATAGATTTTAGAAACATTAAAATTGATTGCACACATATCTTGCACACAGCTTTTGAAGAAACTGCAGGTAGGTTGTTCCAGACCTTTTGGAGAACAAACCAGAGATCTTCTACGGTTTCTCATATCCTCCTGTTCATGTAATCCTAGACACTCAGTGATGTTGAGATCAGGGCTCTGTGAGGGCCATCCCATCACTTCCAGCACTTCTTTATGCTGAAGATGGTTCTTGATGATTTTGACTATATATTTGGATTTGTTGGATCTTAATGGGGAAGTCTGATTCCATCAAACACAACAATAATACACCAGCAGCTGCGCTGCTCACAACACAAGGTCTTCCATGAGACAAAATAGACCCGTCATATTTACGAATGTTAAATGCTTTGTTTAACAATTTATTAGCAGAATAATTTTATTACCAACATTTCACTTTAGTGTTTTTGATCATGTGAAGTAATTGACTATAACGTTTTGAAATAATTACTTTAAAATAATTAGTTTTTGTAAAAGTTTCTAAAAAATATTTTAAAAGATTGTTGCCTCCGCGGCCCACTGGTTGAGAATTGCTGGTTTATAATAGGCATGGGCTGGTATAAGATTCTGAAGGAGTGATAACCTTTGATTAAAAACTGCACGCTATCACAGTATTGTAATTACTGCTCTATCATGTTGTATAAAAATGCTTAGGTATGAAAACTACTCCTAAAAGAAATAAAGTTTATAACGTGGAAAGTGCTGTTCTGTAGCGCGAGTTAGAGAAACCCAGTGACGCGTTCTCAGAAGCGTCTCTCTCCAGTACACTCGGTATTCTCTCTACCTCTGCTTAAAACCGTGTTCGTAATTCATGAAATATCTCGAGAAAGTTAACTTTCATACGAAGTGTCGTAATGTTTTCTGCCATCCATTCCACCTCCTCCGACACATCGCCTCACTCTCAAGGTACGGTTTCACATTTGTGTACGTATTACGTATTTTGTGTTTTATCATCATTTATTACATTAACAATGTGTATATTTAAGGTTTTAAGAAACTGTACTTGATTTTTCTCTAGTTTTTCCATTTTTTTATCAACTTAAACTGTAGTTTCTGAGAGCCATTGCACGGATTAAGCGTTTTACATGTACAACTTGCTTCGAGATACGAACGTCACCCTGAAACGCATTAATTTCGTATCTCGGGAACCGTTTCGGTACGGCCTGTTCGGTTCGGGACACTTGCGTACCGTTTCGGTATTCTGTATTTTTATTAAATGATATAAATGTATTATTAGCGCGATATTAAGCGCAGCGGAAAAATGTTCCTAGGCGAGTTTCCGCATGGGCGCTATTGACTGACGAGCACGAGCGCGAGTAGGAAAATGGAATCATATCAAAAGCGAAAGAGAAGCCAGAGCTTAAAGACCCTCTCACCTCACTACGGTTTCCTGTTTGAGAACACTTTGGCTTCTTTGTTAAAATACATAACGGGGATAGACGAGTGGATAAATTTAAAGTTGTATGCCGACATTGTTCCACGGAGATCGGGCAGGCAACACATCTAACATTTTCTACTGCTGGAGATATTATAACCAGATATATGCTCTCTTCAGAAAATGAGGATAGGTAATCTATCCTAACTAGTTGTAGTATTTCATGTTTTATTTAAAAAAAAATGTGTTTTTCTTAATAAAGAGTGCAATTTATTTAAAATATCACCCAAATGTGCTTTTTATTTATTTTATGCAAGAATTCTACTGTGTATTGGCAGCTTTTCAAAATAAAGATTATGTAAGTTCTTATTGTTTTGTACCGAACCTAATGAAC
>SRMA01025615.1:8687-45884 GCA_007224835.1 Danionella cerebrum
ATCTACTCTCTCTCTCTCTCTCTCTCTCTCTCTCTCTCTCTCTCTCTCTCTCTCTCTCTCTCTCTCTCTCTCTCTCTCTCTCTCTCGTCGTTGGTGACGACGTTTTCATTTGTAAAGCACCTGCTGACAAAATGTAAGTCCGCTTTATTTTAACTTATACATTGGTAAACTAAAACATTTTCCTTTTGTACCACTTTGAAGAATAACAATGTTGACAGTTGTATTATCCTTGGCTATTAGATGTGTTGATTTAGACGTTGTTATGTTTCTTTATTTATTATTAAATTGTATTTTTAATTATAAATATTGTATTTTGAATTTAGTTGAGGGGTTTTGTTCGCAGAGCCGTCAAGTATCTCTTGGTTAAAAGCTGATGCATCATTTTTTGAGAGGGCTTAAGTTTTTTTGCTCCATCTATTGGAATTTAGATGAAACTACATCGAATATATAATCAGAAAAACTGGTTCCAGTATAGTTATCAACGGTTTGCTGGGTTTTCTCTTGGTTTTTTTATACCGCGGCTACTTTGGCTGGGTTAAATGTGTTTTTAACTAGACTGGGTTAAATGTGTTTTTAACTGGACTAATCGTGACTTGTAAACTGCCACGATTACTCGAGTTAAAGGCGGGAACTTTCAAACCGATCCGTTTAACGGTTTTCTTAAATGCCATCGTTCATTTAACGACATTAATTCGCAGATTTTTAACGAAAATGTTAATAAAGCTTCACAATGTTTCTATTTATCAAACGCTACATGGCTTCAAAAACGTTTAATATATTTATATTTTAAATATGTTGTATTGTATTTTAAAGTTAAATACAATATGATGCATCAATTCAAAATAATACAAAACGTTCATTATCCAGAATAAACAGCGAGCCAATGCTTTATGGTGGGAAAATATGTTTGTTCCATAAATAGTGATTAGTTGGCAAAAATGTTTGTTTCTTTACATCCTCATATATATATATATATATATATATATATATATATATATATATATATATATATATATATATATATATATATATATATATATATATATATATATATATATATATATATATATATATATATAGGGATATTTCAGCTTAAATTAACAATTATTTAAGCTTTGACTGCAAAAAGTCCAAAAATTTTTGTTTCAACTGCCTGGTATCTTTTTTAAGGATTGGTGTTAGGTGTAATGCATTAGATAATTACTTGCACTAATCACATTTTTTTCCCTGTATCTGAGAAAACAAAGCCTTACAGTTACAAACTCTGTATTTAGATTAGTGTTGCTAGATATCATCTCAAGCTGAAATTTGACAATTTCTGGCTTATTCTTAAAATTTACAGTACTTAAAAATTGGGCTGAAACAGAATTGAATGAGCTTTCACATGATTTCAGATAAAGGGACATGATTGTCTTCATTTTCAACAGTGGGGCACAGAAAATGCGATTGGGTTTGCAGGAGAGCTGGACCTGGAAGTAAAAATATGTTAGTCACAGAGAATCTGGCTTGTTGAAATCAATAAATTGTCTAGAACAGGTTATTATTATTATTATAAAATGTATGTTTTCTAACAGAAGACTAGTAAATGTCTGATGTGTAAATATATGTTTTTTTCTCACCATCAACTAGAGATGCTCGATTATGAGAAAAGTAATAATCATGATTATTTGTATCTTGGTTTAAAAAAACGATTTGAACACCTTTGAAAACATAGGCACTCACTCTTGCAATACATTTCAGAACCTGTTTTGTAAATCACTGGCACAGTATTTGGCCGGATTTTCAAAATGTTGTGTCTTAAATAAAAACAGGAAGTACAAATGATGGTGGTTCTTTCAATAATAGTAAATAAGCTTACTATCGAGTGTAAGTCAAGTTACCATTCTAAATAGACTTTTTCTCAAGAGGAGGAATCTCATATTTATTATCCAATATCGCTGATGATTTAAAAAATTTCACCAACTTTTGGCTTTCAGTGGGTTGTTTTTGACGTCACTTAAGACTCTGCCAAGTCATTGTAGTTCTCCTTGATGGCATCATAGCGAGTCCGAAAGAAATGTGCAGTCTTTAATTTCTTGTCACACCATCGAGGTCACCTTGGCCCAACTCAACCTTCTTTTAGAACCTCATTTAAATGAATACGAAGAAAGTATGGAAATGCTCCCAAAAACATGGAAAGTTAAGTCATGCTGTTACAAGATACAGCTTTCGAAGCAGCATAAACCTACTCAGATTTACTCATGTGTTCCCCAGGTCTGCCCCAGATGCAAATGCAACTCCTGGAGCTCCAGGAGCCCCAGAGGGAGAGGGGGGAGCACCTGCCGCCCCACCAAACCTCACCAGCAACCGTCGTCTCCAGCAGACACAGGCCCAAGTAGATGAGGTAGGTTTCCGAGTTTGTTTTAGTAACCCGACTAAAACAAAACTCAATTGTAACTCAACAAATCCAGTGAAAGTGCATGAAAATAGAGCTCCATGTCTGTAATTCTATTGTTTATAGATTATAGTCTGTGCATAAATCCTTTAATGCTGATAGTAGACATCTTTTTAGAGAGGGGGAAGAGTAAAATCTTCTTGGACTTTCCTAGAGGCATTCAAATTTAATGTAATCCTATATTTGAAAGCCTAGCCAGACTCTTTTGCAATATTCATTCCCGTTAGCGGTCAGCGCAAAACCTTGTCTCTCTGCTGATGATTCCCGTGTCTGTCCTGAATGTCCTCAGGTGGTGGATATCATGCGTGTCAATGTAGACAAGGTACTAGAGAGAGATCAGAAGCTGTCCGAACTGGATGACCGGGCAGACGCACTGCAGGCCGGAGCCTCACAGTTTGAGAGCAGTGCTGCCAAACTCAAGAACAAATACTGGTGGAAGAACATGAAGGTACCCTCCCCAAATGTTTTACAGTTTGGATGTTTGCTTCGGGTTAAATTATGTGCTGGAGAATTAAAGGAGTAGAAACACTATACTATGAAGAACAAGATGAAAGATCTACTGATGTTCTGATAACAATAACTATACTGTCAGATAGCTACATAAGCAATTGTTATATTGTAAACAAATAAATACATAAATGTTTTTTTTAAATGGTTGTTTTAAATGTGCAGTATGTAGGATTATTGAAGCGGTCATGAATTGAGAAATAAAGAGTAGATCAAGGATGCAAATTAATTCATTAACAAAAACCGTGATAATAATTGCACGTAGCTAGTGTAAACAAGGTGAGATCCAACCAATCAGAAGCGGAGGCGGGTGGAACTTTAGTCACAAATAGCCACAGTGTGGAAAGCATGGCCCCACTCAACTCTGAATTTGCTACAGTTTGCTGAACTTCTTTATTAATGAAATGCCATCCGAATATCACAGATCTTTGAGAACCTGTACATTGGAGCACTAAAAAAGCAGCCATGTTTTTATTTCCTAAACTCGATGACATTGTAAATAGACGCTGATTTGGATGTTACCTAATACATTAGTCAATGTGCTTTTCAATTGTAGTGAATTAATTTGATTTATCTTTAAAGTATTGATTGCGTGCAGGCTAGATAATAATATTTTGCAGTAAATAGTCAGACATTAGCATTTTTCCTAAAAATTATGAATGCGATCTCTTTGAGCTGGAGTTGAATACCCCTGATGTAAAGTGACATAAAAGATGAACTGAACTGTGAAAAGCAATGTGTTTTTTTTATAATCATAACTCTGTTTTTTATAAACACGTGAAACCTTCTGAATGTATTGCTCTGGCTTCACTTTGCATATTAGTTTTGTCTCTCAGCCGGCGGTTCATCAGTTCAACCGTCCGCTGTGGATTTATGAGCTCCACTGCTTACTTTTATTAGTCCCCCCTCCCCCTGGCACCCAGATGGCCTTGTGGGGGAAGGGGTTTTGTCACAATCTGGATTACAGCATTCCTGGATTAAAACCCAGATGTGATGTGTGACGTAACCTGCTTTAATCATTTCCATTGGCTCTTCCTGCTCATCCCCTCCCAGCGTTTTGGTCTGCACCATTCTCATGGCCAAGCGTAACCTTAACCCAGGGTTTGAAGCTTGTAATTGTGAGTTTTCATTCTTTTTATTTGTAACGGTGTGCGACCCAAACCTGAGTGTTTTACCAAAAGCTTTTTCAGTTGAAATGGAATTAGTTTATTTTTAAATGTAAAAATTATTTTTTAAATTTGATTATTTGTGAGCCATTCCATCAAATAGGTTCCATTTGCTTGTAACTTTTCAATTTTTTTTTATGTATTTCCAAAGAGATTCCAATATCATACGTACTTAAGAATTCCTAATGGGTATTAGTCCATCTTAAGTAACTTATTTAAACATTTTATTATATTTATAATCATAAAATGGGTGCCTTTTTACTTGTTACTAACCTTCTTGATATATCTTTATAGAACTAGGAAATTCTGCAAAATACATTATTTACCAAATATGTGCATTTTTACACTAAACTAATTAAGTCTCTGAAATAATTGGAGTAACAGAATAGTATTTTTCACATGATACTCCCAGATATAATCACAAAATCATCAAATATTTAAGTAATAAATTAAAACTTACCTTTGCTCTACCCAAGGCCTTTTAATCCAAGATCCAACTTCCTGCTGAATAACTGGAAATTTATGGAAATTCCCCAGTTTTTCAGGAGGGTGATGGGTATCAGGAATTTTTTTTAATCTAATAAAGTATATATATTTGAGTAATTAAATGTATTAGTTATAAAATATAAATGTAACATTATATATGGATTTACATAGCAATGGAAAAGAAAGGTTCTTTTAAAAAAGATCTTAGTTTTTATATTTTATGGTGAAGTGTAACAACAGAGACGGAAAATAAATGCTATTTTTCAGTGTTTTATGTGGATTTTCTCAACATTTTAGTGGGTTTAGCTTAAAATATTATAAATTAATTAGTATGTTGTGCCCTTTGCTTAGTAATACAATCTATTTTATTCATACAGATAAAGTCCTAGGTACAGAAATAAAACCCATTCAAACTTTTTTATTATTAAATAATGTACACACATCTTGTTTGATGGTTTCTCTTTATTGTCATGACTATTTACACTGTAGATTTTTAAAGAAGGCATCATTTAACACATTTAATTATAGTCAATATTCAACGTTTTTCACTCTCATTTTTAAATATTTGATGATTTTGTGAAGATATCTGTGAGTGTCGTTATTAAAATTATTCCAGAGACTTAATTAGTTTGGTTTACAAAGATATACAGAAGGCAAATCATTTTAAAGATGCTTTAACTCTGCTTTTTTTCCCACAGATGATGATCATGATGGGAATCATTGGAGTCATCTTGATGGGTGTCGTTTTCAGTGAGTTACTGCTGAAGTTATATATAATAACGTAAATGTTGTGTGTTAAGATGTAATTATGTTGGCTTGCTTGCAAAGCCAACATATTGTTATTGTGTTTAAACTTATTATTATTAAGATTATTATGTGCTATGCACATATTCCACCTGGAACAGAACTCGATTACAGTCACAAACTGTAAGAGAAAAGAAAAAATTAGATCCAAGACTAAGAGTGTGACTAAAACAAACTAAATGTTTACAGGCACAAAACCGAAGCAAGTTTTAATCGTTCTGAACAGAAATAATATTTTTAATAAGCAATAACTGGTTAAATACTTTATATTAGCGTTCTCTTTAATATTAAAAGCCGAAAATTATATTGATTTTCTTTTATTGACATTACAATGATTGAACGGTTTGCACTCCCACTGTTAACAATAAACACCAGAGACATTCATTTAAACAAAAAGAAGTTAAAAAAAGCATCTGAGCAATCCTCCGCTTCTACACTCTCAGCAGCAGAGAATAACATGCTCCCTGGGTTTTTAAAAACTGAGGTGTAAAGGCACCTTGCTGAGTGAGATGAGAGTTCACACTTTAAAGAGTTGGTCAACCCATATGTGAACAACCAGAGTCTTAAAATCACTCAAAAGCAAACCATTCTCTTGAAAGAAAGAGGCTGGTTCTATTTTTTTGAAATACTGGAAAACAGTAAATTTTGCCAAAAACGACATACTAAACACTTGGTGGTTTTTTTCGAAGCAAATTTTTTTCATTTTTTAAAAACAATAAAAATGTTATCCTTTGATAAGCAGTATCACAAATAACAGGGAGATGTGGTTTTCAGGGTGAAATCTGCTTCCGAACCTGAAATCCAGACGTTTAGAACCGAAACGTATTTAGTGTGCGGTACAAGTTAAACGTCCAAAACGCCGTTTCTACAAGAGATATCAACGTGAAACCTTCACCTGCGCTCTAGTCTATCCATGCCCTCTCCCTGGTGTTAATTTTAGGAAATTTGAAAAAATGTCAAATTTGGCCAAAAACGACATACTAAACACTTGGTGTTTTTTTTTCGAGGCAAATTTTTTTTATTTTTTTAAAAACATTAAAAATGTTATGCTTTGATAAGCAGTATCACAAATAACAGGGAGATGTGGTTTTCAGGGTGAAATCTGCTCCTGAACCTGAAATCCAGACGTTTAGAACCGAAACGTATTTAAGTGCGGTACAAGGTAAACGTCCAAAACGCCGTTTCTACAAGAGATATCAACGTGAAACCTTCACCTGCGCTCTAGTCTATCCATATCCTCTCTCTGGTGTTAATTTCAGGAAATTTGAAAAAATGTCAAATTTGGCCAAAAACGACATACTAAACACTTGGTGTTTTTTTTCGAGGCAAATTTTTTTTATTTTTTAAAAACATTAAAAATGTTATGCTTTGATAAGCAGTATCACAAATAACAGGGAGATGTGGTTTTCAGGGTGAAATTTGCTCCTGAACCTGAAATCCAGACGTTTAGAACCGAAACGTATTTAGTGTGCGGTACAAGGTAAACGTCCAAAACGCCATTTTTACAAGAGATATCAACGTGAAACCTTCACCTGCGCTCTAGTCTATCCATTACCTCTCTCTGGTGTTAATTTCAGGAAATTTGAAAAAATGTCAAATTTGGCCAAAAACGACATACTAAACACTTGGTGTTTTTTTTCGAGGCAAATTTTTTTTATTTTTTAAAAACATTAACCTCTTAAGCCCGAGAGTCCCCGGTACCGGGGACTTGCCCCCTTGTGCGTTACATTTTCGCTCATAGCTCACGAACCCTGAGAATAACCCACACATATTAAATACTGTTGTGTTCAGCGAAACTCCTCTAAAAACGTATCTAATTCAATTTCATATTCGTGAACCACAGCTCGAACGCCATGCAAATAAACAACAACATGTCCGGAGTATAATTCATGACCACGTTTTTGTTTATGTGCGATATATATCCACAATATAAACGGAAACACCCAAACCATTACATTAAATGAAAGCTAACAACCACCTGAATCCAGTGATATGCAACTCATTAACATTGCATGAAGTATTTCAGAGCAGGGAGCGAAAGTTCCACGAAAAAACGCCAGCGAAAACCAAGCAAGCATGTAAATCTTGTCTTACCTTTGCCGTTTTTTCAACAAAAAGTTGTTTCCATAGCGATAAAAGTCTGTTTGTTGTTATGTCCGGTCAATAGCTTCGCGGAAACTCCATTTTAGATTTTTTGTGTTGCTCCTTGGTCTCATGACGTCACCAAATATGGAATGACTCCTTGTGCGTAAGAGGTGGTCTCTCCACGCTGCGCGTCGTGTGATTCGTCAGCGATCCCGTCAGTCTCAAAATGGTTGAGATGATTGGTTGAGCTGATTGGTTTCCATAGAATCAGAGCTTTCCGTCGATATATAGAGCTCCCGGATTGGACAGATGGTCGGGGGGTAGGGACACGCAGAAGCTCGAACGTCGACAGCGTTTGTGAATGAAAGGTTCCGAAAAGCGCAGCAAGATGGGGTAAATGAGCTTCCACACCCCTTTTACAGCGTTTCTTTAGGAGTTTTTTAGCTGAAATCATGTCCCGTAAGCAAGAAAAGAAGACTATGAACGTAGCTGAAGCTTTGGACAAGATTTTTTCCATATTTCAATTATTGTGCCAAATTGTGCCAAACTGTGCCAACATGGATTACGCCTGAACTTTGTTCAATCAACACCTCTACAGAATATTAGTTTCTTGTAGTATGAACACCAAACTTGCTACAGATGTTCTTGACATGTAGTGGTTACAATTGATTGTTTATTTGCTTCGTTATAAGTAAAATAAGGAGATATTGGAGGAAACATGTGGTTTTTTTTTTTTAGGCGGAGTTCATTTTTTGGCCATTCCAACATCAATTACTCTTACCCAGTGTTCTTGACTGTCAAATTAACTCATCCACACCACTCTCCAAGAACCTATCTTCATTTTGATACCAAGATTTGCAGTTTAGGCCTTGTAAAAGCTGAGAAATGCCTTAAAAAGTAAAAGTATAGGATTTTCGGAAAATAGGCCTCAGGGCTTAAGAGGTTAAAAATGTTATCCTTTGATAAGCAGTATCACAAATAACAGGGAGATGTGGTTTTCAGGGTGAAATCTGCTCCTGAACCTGAAATCCATGTTTTTGTTTTTTTAAAGATTATTTTTTGGCCATAGCATTTTTTTTTTTTTCTCAACGCAAAGGACAGTGGAGAGTGAGACGAAATTATGGGAAAAGAGAAAGGATGGGATAGGAAAGACAACAGGCTTAGGATTCGAACTCATGTCAGCCCTGTGCAACTGCACATAAGCATCCTGCGCACTACCACTACACCATGCCGCAGGACTGAAATCCAGCTGTTTATGACCAAAACTTATTTAATGTGCGCTACAAGCTAAATATCCAAAACTCCGTTTCTACAAGAGATATCAACGTGAAACCTTCACCTGCGTTCTAGTCTATCCATGCCCTCTCTCTGGTGTTAATTTTAGGAAATTTGAAAAAATGTCAAATTTGGCCAAAAACGACATACTAAACACTTGGTGTTTTTTTTCGAGGCAAATTTTTTTTATTTTTTAAAAACATTAAAAATGTTATCCTTTGATAAGCAGTATCACAAATAACAGGGAGATGTGGTTTTCAGGGTGAAATCTGCTTCTGAACCTGAAATCCAGACGTTTAGAACCGAAACGTATTTAGTGTGCGGTACAAGGTAAACGTCCAAAACGCCATTTCTACAAGAGATATCAACGTGAAACCTTCACCTGCGCTCTAGTCTATCCATACCCTCTCTCTGGTGTTAATTTCAGGAAATTTAAAAAAATGTCAAATTTGGCCAAAAACGACATACTAAACACTTGGTGTTTTTTTTCGAGGCAAATTTTTATATTTTTGAAAAACATTAAAAATGTTCCCCTTTGATAAGCAACATCGCAAATAGTAGGGGAGATGTGGTTTTCAGGGTGAAATCTGCTTCTGAACCTGAAATCCAGACGTTTAGAACCGAAACGTATTTACTGTGCGGCACAAGATAAACGTCCAAAACTCCGTTTCTACAAGAGATATCAACATGAAACCTTCACCTGTGTTCTAGTCTATCCATGCACTCTCTCTGGTGTTCATTTCAGGAAATTTGAAAAAATGTCAAATTTGGCCAAAAACGACATACTAAACACTTGGTGTTTTTTTTTCGAGGCAAATTTTTTTATTTTTTAAAAACATTAAAAATGTTATCCTTTGATAAGCAGTATCGCAAATAACAGGGAGATGTGGTTTTCAGGGTGAAATTTGCTCCTGAACCTGAAATCCAGACGTTTAGAACTGAAACGTATTTAGTGTGCGGTACAAGGTAAACGTCCAAAACGCCGTTTCTACAAGAGATATCAACGTGAAACCTTCACCTGCGTTCTAGTCTATCCATATCCTCTCTCTGGTGTTAATTTTAGGAAATTTGAAAAAATGTCAAATTTGGCCAAAAACGACATACTAAACACTTGGTGTTTTTTTCGAGGCAAATTTTTTTTTTTTTTTTAAAACATTAAAAATGTTATCCTTTGATAAGCAGTATCACAAATAACAGGGAGATGTGGTTTTCAGGTTGAAATCTGCTCCTGAACCTGAAATCCATGTTTTTGTTTTTTTATCGTGAGATCGACAGACGGATCGGTGCAGCATCTGCGGTGATGCGGTCGCTGTATCGGTCTGTCGTGGTAAAAAAGGAGCTGAGCCGAAAGGCAAAGCTCTCGATTTACCGGTCGATCTATGTCCCTACTCTCACCTATGGCCATGAGCTTTGGGTCATGGCCGAAAGGACAAGATCCCGGATACAAGCGGCCAAAATGAGTTTCCTCCGCTGGGTGGTTGGGCGCTCACTTAGAGATCGGGTGAGAAGCTCCGTCACCCGGGAGGAGCTTGGAGTAGAGCCGCTACTCCTTCACATCGAGAGAAGTCAGCTGAGGTGGCTCGGGCATCTGTTTCGGATGCCTCATGGACGCCTCCCAGGGGAGGTGTTCCGGGCATGTCTCACAGGGAGGAGGCCCCGGGGAAGACCCAGGACACGCTGGAGAGACTATGTCTCGCAGCTGGCCTGGGAACGCCTCGGGATCCCTCCTGGGGAGTTGGAAGAAGTGTGCATGGAGAGGGAAGTCTGGGTGTCCCTGCTAAGACTGCTGCCCCCGCGACCCGGCCCCGGATAAGCGGAAGAAAATGGATGGATGGATGGATGGATGGATGTTTTTTTAAAGATTATTTTTTGGCCATAGCATTTTTTTATTTTTTTTCTCAACGCAAAGGACAGTGGAGAGTGAGAGGAAATTACGGGAAAAGAGAAAGGATGGGATAGGAAAGACAACAGGCTCAGGATTCGAACTCATGTCAGCCCTGTGCAACTGCACATAAGCATCCTGCGCACTACCACTACACCATGCCGCAGGACTGAAATCCAGCTGTTTATAACCAAAACTTATTTAATGTGCGCTACAAGCTAAATATCCAAAACTCCGTTTCTATAAGAGATACCAACGTGAAACCTTCACCTGCGTTCTAGTCTATCCATTACCTCTCTCTGGTGTTAATTTCAGGAAATTTGAAAAAATGTCAAATTTGGCCAAAAACGACATACTAAACACTTGGTGTTTTTTTTCGAGGCAAATTTTTTTTATTTTTTAAAAACATTAAAAATGTTATGCTTTGATAAGCAGTATCACAAATAACAGGGAGATGTGGTTTTCAGGGTGAAATCTGCTCCTGAACCTGAAATCCAGACGTTTAGAACCGAAACGTATTTAGTGTGCGGTACAAGGTAAACGTCCAAAACGCCGTTTCTACAAGAGATATCAACGTGAAACCTTCACCTGCGCTCTAGTCTATCCATACCCTCTCTCTGGTGTTAATTTCAGGAAATTTGAAAAAATGTCAAATTTGGCCAAAAATGACATACTTAACACTTGGTGTTTTTTTTTTTTCGAGGCAAATTTTTTTTATTTTTTAAAAACATTAAAAATGTTATCCTTTGATAAGCAGTATCACAAATAACAGGGAGATGTGGTTTTCAGGGTGAAATCTGCTGCTGAACCTGAAATCCAGACGTTTAATGAAAACTTATTTAGTGTGCTGTACTGCCCTCTATTGGTTTGGACGATCTTTGTAGTATTTGATGGAGTTGTTTTAAGTTCTCATGTAGACTGTTTTTTTTTGTGTGGACTAACTTGGGTTTGCTTCCTTCAAAACAATCTATACTTGGAAACCTTGACACATATGAACAGATTTATCTTTTGAACGGTTCCAGTATATCTCTGACTCATGTCCATCTTTTTCTTCTGACAGTGTACTTCTACTACTGAGCGGCTGATGGGACACAAAGACAGGAGACGTTTGCTTTGTGTGAACTGCACCCCTCCTTTCCCCACCAATGCCTCTCATTCAGTCCACAATTTGTGTGAGTGTGTACGTGTGCAGTCATTGATGCAGTGCCTCTCCCGCCTTTTGTCTCACGTTTCTTTGTACGAAGCTTGAGTGCTTCACAACGTGCTCAAGCGATCCGCCAAAACATCTGGTCGTTTATCGATTTACCAGTTTGAGTAGAGATTTGTGGCAGTGAACAACATTGGAATATACGATTCCAGGCCAATTACCATTACAAAAACCAGAATGAAGGCCAGTGTTTACCTGAAAATGGTGAATCGTTCTAGAAAAGAACCCGTACTAACATTTTTTCCCTAAGTAGAGTTTATTCAAACGCCCAACCAACTCTCGTTTCCAAACCCAAGTGATTGATTGGACTGGAAGTGGGTTAAAGGCGAGGCGTCTTTAACAAATCCTTGTGTGATTTCAATTTTCAAAAAAAATCTAAAAAAAGTTCCAACGTTCAATTCACACCTACCGTTTATGCTTTCGTTCTAGAACACAAACTAACTCCATTGGTTGCGTGAACTGTTAACCCCTTGCACTTCTTGAATTATCATCATTAGATGTGAATGAATGAATGTTGGGTATATTTCAACATGTGACTAAATGCATTTGTACATATTTGAGGTTCAGTGTGAAACTCGGCACTGGAGATGACTCTGTTCAGGGATGAACCTCCGCATGTTTGTGTTTCAGCTACAGGGGCACTTTAACCACCCTCACAATAACGATTGTACATAATGAAGAAACCTGAAATCCGCTCGCTGTTTAACATTTGACCGCTAGCTCCTCATGAAGAACAAAAGAAATCTCCGTATATAAAAGGGGTGAATGTCTCGTTCATACCATCAATCATTTCCATAAACGTTTCCTACTAAAGAAAGAAAAGAAATATTTTCATTAATGTTTTAGAAGATGCAATGGAAAAAAAAGAAAAGTAACTGTTTGTTGTTGCAAGAGTCCAATTGCTAAGCAATGAATGTCAGTTTGAAAACTAAAGTCTTACCTTCATTGTGTTTTTAATGCAACCTGTTCCTTTGTAAATATGTGCTGCAGTGGTTTATCAACAACGCAACCCCCCCCCCCAAGCTTCTGGAAGCAAGCTGCTAACCTGTAATTCAGCTGAAAGCATGTCTGCTACCCTGTCTGCCCACCATGTGCTGACTCCAATAAAGTGCTGATGCTGTAACAGTGTTGGGGTCTCTGTTGCGCAACAAATGAGCCAAAGTAGAGCTTGGTGAACATGGAACGATGTAATTGACTAATTATCAACAATTATCAAAGTTACAAAAAGAAATGCATTTGACATACGACACAATGACTAAAAAAAAGCAAAGATGTAGTCCTTCAAGTCAAGATTTCTAGCATTCATCGTTTTTAGCATGTACTTGTACCTAAACTAGAGATATATAAGGCTAGCAATACCGTTAATTGTGGGTAACAGGTTAAATGACACATGAAAAGACAAACTAAAAATGAATTAAAAGGCATTAGTGATAGAAAAAAAAATGGTGGAGCCAGATATTAACAGGTACACACTTTGGTAAAACACTGAAAAAAAATTTACATTTTTGAAGCAATAACAATCATCCAGCAAAAAAATGGCACATGGTTAAGCAATAGCTTGTGTTTCCCCTAGGGGGGTGCAAAAGGGGTGGGCTGTCTAATTCTAATCACGAGCAATCGAAATTCAATACAATATTTTTAACACAAACGAGTTAAAGTTTGCTGAAAAGAACCAAATCTCAGGAGGGGGAGGGTTAGTGAGAGTCGTAGTCTGCGACTGTTTAATGCATTTATAAAACGCAAAGTTTTGAGAGAATGCTTGGCTGGGGCACCCCCCTTATTGAATGGTAGGGGAAACACTGCTAGCTGATCACAAGACAGAAATGAAATGTGCACAGGTGCAAATATTGACTATAAATCGATTGGGTCCGTTCCTAGCGATGCAAAAATGATTTGAAAATACAGCCAAGCACTTTACTGTCATCCAAGGAAAAACTAGTTAATTTAAACAACCGCTACTACATCGATTGACTAAATCCGCCAGAGCGAACACACACACAGACGCTAGTCCGTTTGGACGTTGCTTCGAACATTTTGGCACAAATCAATGGTAACAAAGATGGTTTTCAATTGTCCACGACTGGGGTTTAGGTCCAACTTATCCCATGTTTTCAGGACACTTACTAAACCCAGGAAGTTGGCTCTCCATGCAAAAAGGCATCACCAAATTAAAACAAGGCTTTAAAATCATGAGTTGGAAAATTTGGCAAAGCCTTTCAAAATCCTTAACCAATATGAATCCCCTCCTGGTTTTACGTCTCTTTCTTGAGCTCGCTCACCATCTCTTTCCCGCACTGACTGTTATCTTACGAGCCATCAATGCCATCCTCTTCGGTGTCATTGGCATTTCCAGAGTCGTCTGAGGTGTGGGAACGTTTTGCTGAGGGCGAGTCTTCATCTTCTGATTTTTCCTGGGGTTCTAGGAGGCTGACTTTGCTGGGGCGACCTCTTTTCCGGCGCATCGCACCCTTGGCGGTTTTCTCTTCTTCGTTAGTTGTGAGATTAACAGTTTTTGGGGGTCTGCCCCTCTTTTTTCCTCCCTCCTCTACGGCCTTTTGCACTGCCTTGAGTTTTTTGGGGGTACCGGAAGGTCTACCTCTCTTCCTTGGACTCCCATCAGGGTTAAGATGAACGACTTCAGGTTTGAGTGAGGCACCAGAGCCTGGAGGTCGGCCTCTCTTTCGAGGTATTCCATCAACTTGCTTTTTGTCATCCGAGGTGATCTTTGTCACCTTGGTAGATCCTACAGGACGACCTTTCTTCTTGTTCAGAGAGCCTGCGGGTCTTCCCCTTTTTTTAAAAGTACCATTTGCTTCACTGCGATTCGTTTTGGCATTAGCCTTTGGAGGTCTTCCTCTCTTTACAGTTGGGCCCTTAGGGACGGGGTGAATACGAGGTCTCCCAAGGGGCTTAGACATTCTTTTCTTGTGCTTTGAACTCAAGAGTCTCTCAGATTCCTCCTCAGGAGTGAGAGGGATCTTCCTCGGCCGACCAAGAACTCTTATCTTCTTTGGTCGACCACGTTTCTTCACCTTGGTCTTTATGACTATGCCAGGGGTAAAGTAGTCAACCTTTTTGGATGTCCTTGCGGGTGTATGTGTTTTTCTAGGAGTAAACTTCTTGTTGGCGGAGCCCCGTGGTCGTCCTCTTCCGCGTTTGGCTGCATGAGGGCCACCATTGGAGAGAGAACCCTCTGATCCAGCTCTTTTTTCAACCTCCATTACAGAGCTGCTTCTTGTCAATGTCGGGCTGGAGCCAAGATCCTGAAAACAATCACAGGATGAATAAAGATCTGCTCAAAATAATGATCAATTAAGTTTGGCAAAATTATAGTTGTAAGCACTTTTTAAACATCAAATCAATGTTACATGCATAAAGACAATTTTTGTATAATATTTTATTATTGATAATAATAATAAACAGAAACAACACGATTCTGGATAACTTTTTTTATTTGAAAGATTTATCCTTGCCTATTAAGCTATGATTTAACAATAATAAAGTTTGTCTTAAATATAAAGACGCAGTAAAAAAACAACCATTATAAATTTTGTGACAAAATAAACATACAAAGTTGTGACAAACAATATATAGCGATTAAAAATTGTCACAACACGTATGGTGGAGCTACTGGAAGAAATCGTCCAAGAGCTGAAGCGTATTTGTTTCTTGGAGTGATTGTGATTCTAGTCACTTCTGAAACTTCTTTACCTTGTTATATGTAATATTTACTCTGAGACAATTATCCTCCATCCCTTGGACGACGATGCAAACATTGACATATCAAACTACACCCAGGTCTTCTTAGCAATGTGGTGTCAAAACATTTTAAATTCCTTTTATTTAGCTATATAAACAGTTTCTATAGTTGGTTAAAATAGAGTTGTAAAAAATCGTGATGCACATTCTACGGCAGAGATAATATCAAGGTATGTACCACGATAGCATATATACATTTATTATGCATTATTTTACTTCTTATTGATACACACACAAAAAACAGATATAAATAAATTAATATTAAAGAGAAAATTATTTTTCATGAAAATGGCAGAATGATCAGAAGTTTTTAATTGTATTTTAAACATTTTAAATTGTAATAACTCGTATTATAAAATTTCAGTCCAGTTCTAATTTCACTGAGCGATGCCAGAAAATGAAAATTATTATTATAAATGCAGATATTTAGACATAACGGCCATGTTGTGTTTGCAACAACAAAAGTTAAGTGCATTGATTTATTAAAGCATCAATTACTGAGAAACTGAGTACGTTTCATTCTGAAGCCACGAGACAAAAGAAAAGCCCCCTGAAGAAGCGGATCCAGAAGTTCTGCGGGACTCGATCCAGTCTCACATGCTTCACTAAAGCAAATGGACGTCTTTCACTGCGGGAAAACAACTGCATCGTTTTATAACGCGAGATCAAGATTATTGCAAAACACGGAGGATAATATTAAACAGCAGACGCAGTTACAAAATTAACAAAACAAAAGGAACAATCAAAAATAAAGAAACGCGGAAACTATACCGAGCGCCATCATGTTTATTGGAGCTTTTGTAGTTCTAGGTTGGATGTGAAGCTCTAGCGATTTCGTTAGCCGCTTGCTAACCCGACTATGGTAACTTTTCAATGAAAAAGATGTGACTTTAGATGCTATTAAAAAGAAACAAATACACAATCCAACATACCTTACCGGGAAACCGCTTTCACATCCACGAGACTTCTCTTTTTCATGCGTTCGACAATATTTTCGCCGCAAACAGCAGTGGGCGGGGCTGTGATTATTTGAAAGGCAACGCTGGCTCTTCCTCCCCGCCTAATCTGAGATGCCATGTTTATTTTGTCCGCCACCTGGTGGAAAGGAGGTATGGGGGAAAAAGGCAGACTTAAACTTGATAAAAGAAACCGCTAGACATTGATCTGGTGGGATTTTGTACGTAACGTGTATAAGATCGTAAATATATTAGTTTATATAATAAACATCATAGTGTTTTGGATAAAAATGCAGTTTGGGGATGGGTATAAAAGGTTATTAAGATGCGCATCAGGAGTAAAAAAAAAACCTCCCCATTGAAGCATTATTGTGTAAAAATAAACTTCTGCCGACATACATTTTTGCGCAAACATACAGCTACAAACGGCAAGCTCGGGTCTTGAGATTTTTATTCAACCATGGAAGTTTCAACAACAAACAAAGAAGATTTGGCCAAAATTTGGGGTTAATGTGCCGGTGTTGGTAAATTAAAAAATTTCTTCATTGAGTGGAAAGGTGCAGACAAGAAGAATCATGCAGTTTGCATCTTGATATCCCATCTACAAATTAAGATGTGGACTTAATATGATTTTTTTTAAACCAACATATAGCATATTGCCATTGGTTAAATTGCATAGCATAGTAAAATGGCGTATAAATGTGTAATTCTTAAAAGTGCATAACTTTGTAAAATGGAGTTAGAACTTTGTAAAAAACTTGGCAGCACTGTGGTCTTTCAGTTGAAATACTGTGTATAAGTGAAAATTATCCTTACATACTTTACCAACCTTATTTTACTGTTACGAAACTTACATAATTAACTAACTTATGTTTGCAAACCTATGTTTGTTAGTTATAAGAATTGCGTAAGATATTAAAATAACACATAAGGCTAATTATAACAAATCACTTAAGTTATGAAAGTTGGGTAAGTATCATTGTCAAGTAAAAGTACCATTACTTGTTAAGACAGTACAGTAAAAGTATTTGTTCTTAATACGACTCGGAGTATGAATAAAAAGTAGCTCATTTGAATAGTGAGTTTTACAGTGATAAATTATTGAACCTTACATTTTACAAATCAAACATGTAGCTCACATCAGTCATCTGGAGCATTAAAGAAAAGGTTTTTTTCTCCAATAAGAATGGAGAAAAGAAAGAGTGATAATATAAGAGAGATGGATAGATAGAAGAAAGTGAGAGAGAAAGAGTCAGAAAACGTAAAATAAAAACAGGAGACTGAGAGAGAGCGAAAGTAAAGAGGAGAGATAGAAAAATAGAAAGCAAAGAGGAAAGAGGAGAGAAAGATATAGTGAAGGAGAGATAGAGAAAAAAGAGACTAGAAAGAGTGATATAGAGAGCAGAAAAAAGAGCAAGAGAGAGAATAACTGATACATAATTAAACATTGAACCATTTTCCTGGCCAATTACATAATTTCTATTTCTACTGATTGGTTACAATCGCTAAATCTCATTTTTGGGGGAGTGTTTTTATACACATTGATAGAACAGGATTGGTGCCAATCAATGTAAAAAAAAAGTTAATGCAGGTGGACGTGAAGTAGCAGGAGAAGTACAGATACAGAACTAGAAATGTATACATTTACCAAATTACAATTTCGTCAATTTCATCACTGGGCACAGTTAAACAGTGAAAACCCTTTTGTCAAGGGTTTAATAAGTATAAAGTTTTAAAATGTTAAAATTAGTCTAGGCGCGTGTGGGGAAAAAAACACGTGGAGTTGAAAAACTGACATTTTCATTTTTGTCACAAGTTTATAAATAACTAACTTATGGAAAAAGCGTAAACAGCGCAAAAAAAACGTAGCTGCGTAAGTACGCAAAAACGTTACCTTAATAAGTTACATTGTGTAAGTTAGTAGAGTTATGTAGCTTATAAAATACATGGCATTTAAGGGTGTAATTAATATTTAACATTAATATTAAAATTAGCATCAGGCACATCTTTAGATGTGTGGGAAAACTGGAGCTCACAGAGGAAAACCCCCACACTAGCAATTCCAATTCACAGGGGGAGCTACATGCTAAGGTGTGGCAGTTGACTCACAGTGAAATCAAGCCAGTAAACCTAGAGCTAGTCCCTTTATGTAAAATGAAGTAACATTGTTAAAGTATGTCACTCAGAAAAATTGCGTATAGTTTGTAAAGGTTTGTAACACTGTGAAATTGCGTAACGTTTCATAATCTGATTTAACCTGTCAACTTTACAAAGTAATAGCTCAATTCTTTCAGCTGTTTTAATTGGTAGGAATTATTTCAAACTAATTTCTACAGCTTGACCTGTGACATTTAAAAACGGCCTCGAAAAAAATGCCGATTTGTTTAATATACATAGTAGTGATTTGATGGAAGGATTTGATTACTTGCGTACACAGAAATGTGGCATATTTCCATTCTAAAGTTTCCTTTGTTCCGCAATGTGCCATACAGCCTTCTGGTGTTGTGGAAATGAGCTCAAACAACAAACATCTTATCATATAATAAACATGTCCACCCTCACTGAAAAATCAGATTATTTTCACTGCACATCTCTTGTGAGTGGCTGCGGGGCAGCATCCATCAGTGACTGTTCAGCCATAATGAGCACAAGATGGCAGCCGTGTACAGAACATGCCGTCTCTTCATGGACTCGATCCATGTCCAAGCCTCAGGAGAAATGTATAGGGGTCATGAACCCAGGCTGGCTTTGGATTGGTTGATCTGAGTGGTCAGGACACAAAGGCAGCCCAATAGGAACCATCCCCGACAGCTGGTTCAACGTAGATGGGAGCTGAACTCATCAGCGTCCGGATAGCATCATGCTAAAACTATAAGCCTGGATGATGTCAGTGAGAACGCCTGACATGTTTATGGATAACGGGATAGAAAAGCGTTGCTCATCCCATACGGCCATGTTCCCAAGGACCTCACCTGTGACCTTTGAAGACATCACAGGTTAAGGGTCTCAGGGACATGGACATAGAGCACATGGTCAGCTCTGGAATATCTTTCTCCATCTCTTGAAATGTAATCATCCTCCGGCGAAATGAACTTTATCTGACTGCGAATCACAGAAACAAAAAACTGAAATTACAATATAAAAAAATAGACATCACAATGAAATTCCACTCAGCTTTATGAGGCCTTTTTATTGCACCGTTCCATTTTATTGTATTTGAATCTATCCGTATCTAATGATGACACTTTAGCATCGAGGATTGGTTAAACCAGAAGAAGTTTTTTTCCTGTTTAATGTTCGACTCTAGAAACGAGTAGTAAAAGCCATAGAAATGGGAAAATCTCCCCCAAAATGTTTGGTAGCTATGCTAATTCTTGCGTATTTGAGTGAATATGCCGTTGTGCTGGAAAACAAAGTAACACCATCTTATCCAATGAGGCCAACGAGGTATATCCAATGAGGTTTTTACGAGGCACATTTCTCTCTAGCATCTCTATTTGAACTGGAATACATTGAAGTTCCATTGAGGATCCCAACCATTTATATGTAGAACATTTCGACAAAATTGAAATTTACGGGAAACAATCGAAAAAAGTTGAGGAAGGCTCAACCGTATGCAAAAAAGGAGTGGTTTCAAAGAGCATCATCCAACGGAAGAGAAGTCTTATATCAGGGAACCCAGTCACCACACCAAAACTGACCTCAGGACGATTGAATTTGTGAACATACATCACTTTCCACACAAATACAAAGCCCCAATGCAAAAATACACAGTTTCTTATTCTCTTCTGTTAGAGATCAAATGCAAACGAAATGGGCGTGTCCTGCCGTGCAGAGTAGGGAGGGCTATATAGAAAGAGAGGCACAAGCAAACGTGATCTACATTCAATCCAGTACGGCTGACACCACTCGTTGGGTCAGATGAGAGATGTCCCGTTGGTGCTCATGGTTTTTGATTGCATTGAGTGGCATCGGAAATTTGTGTCAGTGTATATTGGCCTTTAGTCATTAATAATTAACAAACAGAGTCTTCTCATTGGTTAACTGAGTTCAGACTCATGAATTATTATGAGTTTTGTACTCATCAGTAAAATTACATCCATAGAAATTTCTTTTCAAAGTCAGAAATAGAAGGTAGAAATTACCCCCAACCCCAGACAAATATTTTGTCTCACAGAAGGAAGATTTGTCATTGCTAAGCAAGCTGTAAGTGGTAACGCACACCAGCGGGTGATAGACGCAGTAACAAAAGCCATTTTAAAACTGTTTTTTTTCCTGATATTTATGTTTCACTTTGAAAAATGTATACCACCCCTTCGCCAATCACTTCCATTTTGTGCGTTCAAATGAAGCGACGTTCACTTGTAGCACCCATCTACACAGAGGGTGATGGCTACCAGCGCAACCCACTGATGAAGTGGTTTTATCATTTATGAAAGTTTTTAAATTAGGTTTAGATTTAAATCACACAATATTCTAGTGAATAATGCACCATTATTAGCCCCAACATTAGCTTTACACAATAGATTGCATTATGGCGTGTCAAAATTGGTTTAATTATGTTTAAAATTGTAAAACTACTAGAAGTGATGCATTCACCGGTCATTCAGAACCATTTGGATGACGTATGCAGCTTCGTAGGGGTGTCCCAATTCATAGTAGTATGTTTTAAGCCTTTTCTATCAGCCCCTGTTTTACAAGAAGTACTAACGGCTAAGTGAGAAAAATAGAACTCAGCCTAAACTTTCTATTTAATACATTTCAAATCAACACAGCTCCCATTCCTCAATCGATGAAATACATTTGTTAACCTAAAAACACACCACTTTCTTTAGTAATCGTTTTATAAACAATAAATCACCTAAAATATTAAGTAAATGTTTGAATTTGGAAAAAAATACATTAACATTGAATCAAAATATTGAAACATACCAAAAAACGTGAATTGATTCCAACATCGATGCAGTTCTACTCTATTAGTGTGCTTAACCAACTAGATGCAGCCTTGTAAATGTCGTGCTATAGGTTTGTAAATGTTATAAGACGTTATAACGACACCGTCCTCTTCCTCCTTACCTTGCCAAAAATAAAAGAGAAACCCGTCTCCTCTCCAAACCCCCACGGCTCTCCTGGGACTGAAACCTGCAACACACAGCGACAAGTTTTAGCAGATTATCCTCATTTCAACGCTCAGTGAAGAACAGAGGCGCTCTAATGGATGCTCAAGATATAAACGCAGTGTGTCCCGTCAAGCCCCCTGGTGGCAGACAGCGAGCACAGCACATGAACCGGTTGAACCCAGTGACTGACATGCACTGCCAGCAAACCGTCTCTGTCCTGTGTCGCTTTCTCTCAATGCCCTCGATTCCAGAGAAGCCAGAAACGGCGAGGCGTCAGTATGGGTTCCAGCGATGGGAGCGTCAGCCAGCAGATAAATCAAGCCGTGCTTTACGGTTTCTCTCGCTCGCTCTCCATCCCCAGTGTCCCCCTTTTACTTCTTTCCGTCGAAACAGAGGGAGCAAGCAAACGCTATGAAGACTGCAAAACATCTCGAGTTCCTGCTACACCTACGCTACACGTTTTCACCCGAGAAACTAGTTTATCGCTCTTCTCCTGATGCCTACATCCGACGGCGTCCCTTCGTTCTTGCCTCGCGCCCGACAGCATCATAAATCAGTGTCAGCTAAACACTAACACATACGAGCAGGGCTTACAGATCCAGAGCTGCTCCTGCTCCTGTCATCACTGTCCCTGCCTCTGTGTCTCGCTCTGCTTCCTTCACCCCCCCCCCCCTCATCCTCTCTTGGTTCTACACTATCCGCTGTTCCCTCTCTCTCTTTCCCCTAAGAGCAATGTCTGGCAGACGAGCACGAGAAGAGTCATAGCACCTTGTGATTGATCTCAGGGTTTGGAAGAGTGTGTCCGTGTGAAATGGAACAGATGAGACAACATGGGAGTGATGAGTGAAAGAAAAAGAGAGAAGGAGAGAGAGAGAGATTCCTCAGCCAGACAACAAAGCTCGGAGGTGATTAAGCCGGCTGTAATGAAAAGCATCAGTGGAGATCATGGCGCATTATGCTAAACTCCTTCCTCCTTCGATTGAAACATCTGATCTGACGACAGTTTCCTCAAACTCTGCACACTTTCGATGTCAGACTAGCATATAATGCGACAAACGCTGGAAGAGCTGGAAGATTACGTCATCACTGAAAATACAACTTAAGAGTGTCCTTTATAAAACAAATCTGGTGCACGGGAATGCAGGGGTTGGACAGTAAAACTGAAACATCTGGATTTGGATCAGAATATTTCATTATTATGATTTAGGTCGTCTTTTTGCGTCTGTAGAACATGGGCTATTTCTGTGAATGATGGGGTTTTGGTTCTGCACCAAGCAGAACCTCCCAAAGTCTTCCATTGAGCCAATATAGAGACTCTGTGGAACCGTATTTTTATCGTGCGCGTGAGTTCACCACCACAGCTTGCCGTGTAGCTGCTGAAAGTCAAATGGGAAAAGGTAGGACTGGTTAAAATACGTTTGGGAACACTGGTGACTTGCCCTGATTGCTCTTCCCAAAACTTGTTATGCAAAACTAAATTTTCTCCTTGTGGAAACCTAATCCGATTTGTCACTCCGAAACTCTTTTTCGTTGGCACCACTTTGTTTCGAGCCGATGTGTGATGTCCCGTTGGCGCCCGTGGTTTAATATCGAGGCGCGTCGGAGCACGTCACTTCGCAGTATCCAAACATTACTTTTGTCAAAAAATGTGTTAACACGTGCAGTTATGACTAAGATGTTTTGTTAAAGTTGTATTGTTTGGTTATCTAGAATCACATGTACGTGAGTACATCTCTGTGTAAATACAGCATTCCAGGATTTAAAACAACACGCTTTTTTTTACAAAACCATAAACATTTACAAGTCCTAAAATGCTTGTGTATAATAAAGATTGTGCCCACCAGACCACCCTCACAGTTTTCAGTTTACGGAGAAAACTTTATATTTTGACAATTGTGCCACTGAATCTGCAGTGATTTTCAGAAAGTTTAATTATAATCATTTTCAAAGCTAATATTAGCATTTTTGCATCAGCTAACGTTTCTAATTCCGTTCGTATTCAAGAAAAAACAAAACCCACATTTAATCAGCTCTTGCTCTTTGGGGTTTAGAGCAAACACAAATAGAGCTGCAGGAGCTACAGGAAAGATAATGGCAATGACAGGCTTCTGGTTTTACATTTTTGTCACTGATTTGGCATGGAAGGTTGTAAGGGGAGGAGCAATTAGACAAAACATTTACATATGATTTGCATATTATGAATTGTCAAGTGAGATGATGAAGACATATCCACATTAATACCTTCAGCTGCTCAGAATTATTTAGGTTATTTTGATAATATTATTGATGCTGGCGTTAGCGCTAGCACTAGCATTAACATTGTCATTTAAAGGGGAAGTTTATCGGTTCGTTTTAAATAAAATGAAAAAAGAGAAATGTCACATGTAGTTCTGTAGCTCTAGGTGGAATTTGGAATACATTTTGACGGTCCATCTTCTTCTTAGTCATCCTCTCTAAATAGCACAATATGCAAATTATATTTAAATGCATCTCGCAAAGCTCCTCCCCTTAAACTTTCCTACCCTGAAAACAGTTGTAAGAAAAACAAGTAATTGAATACATAAAAAAATTAGCATGAAGAAATCATCCGTGAATTTTTCCCCCTAAAATGAAACTTTAATGCGACTGTATAAACTTATTCAACTATAAAAAAGGTTCCAAACACTACATCAATAGTTTTAAATGGTCAAGAGCATTCAAATAAAAATAAAGAGTACCTTTATTTCAGAATAAATTCTGTAATACCTTGACTCTGCTTCCTATCAAAAAGAAAATCAGGATCTCCAGACGATTACACAAGTCTTGACTACATGCACTCAGCTCAGGATACACTGGGCGGAGCAGCTATAAATAAAAAAAGCATGATTAGAAAGATCCTCATCGAGATACTTGAGGAATTTGACCAAAACATCATCGAAAAGTTGTCTCGAGAACCCGACGATGCTCGGTGTAAGCAGTCAGTCAGTCAGCCACTCGTCTGCTATAATCACAGCCACCTCATCATCTCCAGGATGTGAATACAGACAGCGCGTGTGTAATACATATTCATGAAGAACATTGTGAATCACTAAACACACACAGATGATGGAGCAGAATAAACAAACAAACAAAGAAGTTACACCACCGATCAGGGCTGTGTTGATACGGGAAACAAACCGCCACACGAATGATTCCAAATAATGAGTCAGAACAGCAGAGACTGAGAAAGAGTGTGAGAAAACTGAAACAAGCTTTTTTTTAACTGTGAAATATACTAAAAACGAGGCGCTCACACTTCAATATGACTGTTGTACGCACAACTGAAATAAAATGAAAAAAAGCTTAGACTTAAGCTCAGTGTTTTAGTAAGAAATGCATAAAAATGTTAATAAAAAAAACTTTAATAAACCTCAAAATTCAAACTATGACTTTAATCAAGCTGCAAAATCCCAGTGTCCATCAATGCAGTGATTGAACTGCAGTACAACGACTGACCACTAGAGGGAAAGGGAAGCAGATCCATGTTAAAGTGAGCAACTTTTCAATGAAAAAAACATGTTTTGAGTCGGGCACAAACACTAATTGCGCCCTCACATCTGTGAGGAGGTGAACGTCTACATTAAAAATTTCGGTCATGTTATTTTATTCCTTAAAATTGTGCATAATTAAGGGCGGTAACTGTTTTACGGCTTGTTTTGCCACTCAGTCTCAGTACACGGGGATGGACCAATTGGAAAGTGATGTAACCTCTTGTTGTACAGTTAAGCATGCGAGCTGGGATTCTATCAATTCTCTTGTTCCAAAAACAACTATGTAAAGAGTCTGTGGATTAATTTCAAATACTGAATGAAATAGATTTTACATGCTGCGTATCTTTACAGCATCAAACAAGAGTTGAGCAGGGCTCAGCTCCACCTTTTTATCCACATTTGACTTCAAAACAGAAACCTATGGGTGATTATATGCACATTACAGTCAGATTTTAATAAAAATGTATAGTATACTAAAGTTTACACACTATACGATGCTTTCATCTGAATCAACACGAAGGTGATTAAAATATAATTAACCAAGATTTTAACCCAAACTGCAGCACGGTTGTTTCAGACCACCCAGATAATGACCGAACCTTCCACCTTTTCAAGAAGTAGTCCAAAAAGAAGGGCTTTTATTTTGACATCTCTGCTTTTTCTTCCATCTGGCTGTTCCTTTGTTCTCGACTCTGTCTGGATCCCGTGTCTCCTGAGAGTGTTCCCTCTCTTTCTCATGTGTGTACAAGCATCTGGATTAGAATGAAGACGGGCTGAGACTGCTGATATTTGCTTGTTTCAATCTCTTTGACGAGATGGGCAACGCAATGCGGATGCTGGGGGAGCGTGTGCGCGCACGCGTGTGTGTGTGTGTGTGTGTGTGTGTAAGCGGCCAGACAGTCGCGGGACAGGGAGGAGGAGGGAGATCGGTTTCAGACATCATTTATCTGTTTGATAAATATTTTAAATAATCATGAACGTCTCATGCTGCATCTTACGACGGACAGTAGAGTAAAACATCCGTCGTTTCAGGTCTCAGACTGAACCAACCATTCTTACTGGGATCGTCCGGCATTCAGGGGACTTTACGCGTTGCGAGGCAACAGTGATCGCTGACGTTGATGAGCACATTTTTGATCCTAGTGAATATAAACAATGTGAGAATTGTTTTAACATATTGGCTTTGTTCAGGTTTCATCTCAGCACGAATAACGTAAAGACAACAAAACTAATCCAATATTTTATGAATGACATGATGCTATATGTGTGCAATGAGTCCTGCAATATTTCATTTTACCAAGAAACAAAGAAAGAAAGAAGAAACCCTTCATTCACTGTGAAAACTACTGATTTTCAAATTCAGCATGAAGTTTTAAAAGCAAAGTCATTTCCAATATTGAGACAAAAACAAGTAAAAAAATGAATGGCTGCTTTGCTAGCAACTGCTGAGACCAAGTGGCAAAACAAGTATTTTGAATGAAATTTTATTTGGATAATTTTATGACTTCACCTGACTGTGTTTTACCGGCACAAACATGACCCTTCATAAACCCTAGCTCTAGCTACATTTCTAGTTACTTTAATGTCCCTGACAAATCTTTCTTTATAGTACGAGAAGGTTTAAAAGAGAAGGAAACTACATCTTGTAAGTCATGGTGATCACAAACGAGTCGAATTGTTTTTACACATCAGAATATCTCACAGTTCAGCTACTTTCCCTATTAAACGCAAGCTGTTTTACTGCTTGTTTTGCCACGGGGATGGACCAATCGGAAAGTGATGTTACCTCTTGTTGTACAGTTAAGCACGATAGCAAAAAGAAAGCATGCTAGGATTCTATCAGTTCTTGTTCCAAAAAAACCCTTTGTAAATAGTTTGTGGATTAATTTCACTGTGGAAAGTGGACTTCAAATACTGAAAGAAATAGATTTTACATGCTGTGTATCTTCATGAGGTTCTCTTTGATTGATAAAAGGTCAGTTTTTCCAAACTGATTCCAAAACGATATAAACCCTACATTTATTTTTATAAAAAAATTAAATAAAATAAATTAAGTCAGTTATACTCACCTCGGTGCAATAGTGACGCCGCAGGGAAAGCTAGAAGGTTGTACAGTTAACTCCAGGCCGATTATGATGCAAAACCATACAACCAACTACCTCAGCCTGCAACGCACAGTTCAACTGTTGGGAGGAAGTGTAGACCCCTAGTGGACAACTCTTAAACAACAGCTACTACTAAAAAAAAAAAAAATCCCTCAAAACGTTTTGTAAGGATCCATACATTTCAAAAACTTAAATACATAGAGGCAAAGCATTTACGAAGTGCGTTTAGTAACTCTATATAACATTTTAAAGTCTTCACATAGATTAAAGGGAAGTCTACTTAAAAGATGTAATCAACTCTTGTGAAAAGACATGATTTAGTTTCTGATTAACATTTATTAAGGCTTTAATTCACGTACAAAACATTAATAAAGTCGTTTTTAATGTCATAATAAAGTAGAGAAGTTCAAGGATGCTCAAGTCCAAATTCAATCTGTTATCGTTTAAAGCAACTGTGAATATTTACAAAGAAATTGTGGATCTCTTTATTAATCTCTCCTTGATTTTAACAAAAGAGACTGAAATGTCGTCAGCTTTTATGAGATACATCTTCATTTGTGATCCTCGTGTCTTCTGGCTTTAGAAAGACACGAGGATGAGTGCTGCTGTTTTCCAGAGGAATGTTCAGCGGGAATGCTTTTGTTATTGTTAGACATCCACACCTCTATCGTTTTCATAGCATTCAACCACAGCCCTGAGGTTAGAAACCCTACAGTGCAATGCCACATTATGAATGAAAACATTTGTAGATAGATACACATCATTCCTTTGAGAAACAGAAATGACTTCATGACCGTTTTTAACAATCCTTGTTTCGTATGTAGGAGGAAATCCGTTTAGGAGACGGTCTCCTAAAAGCTGAGAGGGAATTCAAGAGCTATTAAAAATGAATCTTAGAACGTAAAATATAGATATAGGATAAGAAAGATTTGGGAAGTGTGGCGATTGGAATCTTCTGGATGTGAATCAGTTTTATATAATGTTTGTAGAAACTCACCTTTCCCTGTTAATCATAGTAATTTTAGCACTGATAGCTCCCTAGCGACCAAACTGTTCACCCTAGCAACCACCTTGATCTCAGCTTTGGTAAACGATAGAAACATAGGGTTTGGTTTATAATACTTATAGTAACAAAGGGAACATTAGTAATTTTTTTAAATAGCACTTTTACAAGCCAACTTCAACATTTAAGTAGAAACCTTCAACATCTAGTGGTCTTTCCTGGATCTAAAAAAACCCTTCCCTTTTCCTTTCATGCGGTGTATGTAGGCTGTGTAACTTATAATTTTTTTAATTTATCATTTATTTTGTTTTAACCCTGTATTTAGTTGAACGTTTTTGCTTCTTTTGTAGTACCTTGACTATTGATTTGATGTAATGGTGACCTCGAGAAACATTAAAGGTGCCTAAAATGTATTATTAAAAGTATTATTATTATTACTACTATACATTAATTTTTGCTGTAAAATGTATGGTATGATATCATTAAGGAAAATCTAAGCGTTTGGCCACCGATGAAAAGGTGATTTATTAACTTTCAAACAGTGGGGGGGGGGGGGGATTCTTGAGTCACCTCGGCTGGCTTCTCTCAATATGGAGGGCAGCGCCTCTATTCTGAGCTGCTCCCGAGGGACTGAGCTCTCCACCCTATCTCTAACAGAGCGGAGGAAGCTCAACTACCTCTGTGAAGACCCGAGCTCATGGCTCAAGGGTAGGACCAGTACATCGACCAGCCTAGCCTTCCAACTCAAGATATATTACCTAATAATTAAAATCGTCCGTATTGTACCTTTAAACAACCGCTCAGTGTTTCTCTTCCAGACAGAAACCCAGACGCTCTCCCTCGTCTGCTGGACAGCTCTTTTCCTCAGACAATAGGCGAGATCTCAAGGGGGAGACTAGAATGCATCCAAACATTCCTTGCCAGCTCTATTCAAGTCTTTCTTCAGCCAACGGGCTTCATTTTATCAAGCTTTTATAAAGAAATCGATCAAACGATGCATTTGTTCCTTTGCATCCATCTTCTTTGGGTTGTGTTTTAATCTCCTTCAAGAGTTTTTGTCATCCTCTGTGGCTGGGCTACACCCTGGCTTCCTCACTCTTTCCCTTTCTTTCTCTCTCAGCCACATTCCTAGTCCAATCACGTCCGAATGCAGCACCATGGTACCAGTGCCAGCTTTTTGCCAACCTCCAGTGCGTGTGTGTGTGTGTGTGTGCCGGCATGAATCATCAGGACATAAGGTCACACACTTGCCACGATCTTAATCATCAGACCACACTGAGACGAAGAGGAAACTGGAAACAGTTTTGAAAGTTTCACAGAGTTTTGCATTTAAAATCCAACATTTAAACCCGATGTTAAATCAGTAATTTCAACTCAAATAGGTTTTGAGCCACAGATGATTTGGTAATGGGTGATTACCGAGTTCGATCGTTTGTACTCTACCAGATATGAAAGTCTCTCCCCGACACCATCTTTCTTACTTTCGATCCCTCCCCATCACCCTGTGTGGATATCTGCCCATACCTTATTCAAAAGCCTTCGAATGGCAGGTTGCTATGGGAACTTGCTGCTTGGCAACTTGTTGGTTTGGCGATGTGCCCATCCGTTGCCAGGGCAGTGCTGTTAGCGGCAGCTAAGTGCCAAGCCAGCTGTGAGCTTCTGGATGGGTCTCTGCTCATTTGGTTCGAGTGGGTATCTGAAAACAGATTAATGGAGTAGAAACACATTAACGATGGGATTAAGAAGATCAAAGGAGTGTTCATGAAAGTTACCGTGAGACGAAGACGACGGATGTCTCGCAGCTCAGAAACGGTCCAATTCATAACAAAGGAAAATGTGCTTTCATTATAAATGTAATGTGATGATGTAATACATTCATATTTTATGCACATTATAAAACACCATCTGAAATGTTCTTCTAACTGGAGCATTTTTGCTTCGTAGACTCAGAAAAAAACAGTATTCATTGGCTTTTCAGTGTAAATAAATCCAATCAACCAATGAGACAAGAAAAATGTTGATTAAAAAGTAATAAGGAAACATGATAAGACTTTGCATTTGAGATTTGAATATAATATAACATAAAACGAACTGATGTAAAGATATAAAATATTACACATGGATTGCAAGATATTGCAGAATAAAATCCCATACTTTACTCTCAGACTTTCTAAAACAACAAACAAAAATCTAGATTGCATCGACCCCGTATAATTTGTTTATAGAAGTGGCTCTTGAGTGTTCCCAGCTTTAACTGTGTTACCCATCAGGCTCTCCTCGCTTCTTTCCATCAGAACAGAAATCAATAAGACTTCTTACACAGCTTGATGAAAACACAGTGATTTACTCTCTGCAACTTAAACAAAACACTTGCTTAGAACCTCAAAGGTATGAAATTAACACATAAAAACAGCTCCAGTGAAACTCTGACTGGTTTATGGTGTTTTCTGGCAGTAGTCTGAGCAATCTGTGTGTCCTTGTGTTTGTACAATGCGGCAGAGGGTGGAGAACGAAATCAATAAGAAACAAATGAATTCAGATCAATATTGAGTCGAGCCATGGATAAAAGGAGATGAAGGAGAGAAAGACAGATAGAGGAGGAAGAGAGGAGAAAGAAACCATGAAAGAGCCGCTTACTAATGCACTTGGAACATAAAGAACATTCTAGACTTTTGAGAATCTCTGAGGTTTACTGTAAAGACATTGAGACAATGTCTGTTGTGAAAAGCGCTATATAAATTAAACGAACTTGAACTTGAGTTCTGTTTCTTTACATAACTTTTCTTTGTAGAATGTCATTTAAACACCAGTGTGTTTAAAGTATACTTTTTTTAATGCTCAAAAGACAAGGTCATTCTCTCTTTTGTCTCTCCAGTAATAAACATTCTCCATGGTAACTACACTAATGTGTCCTCACAACTTACATTTTTAACACTTTAAGATTGTGAGATTTAAAAAAAAATGCTTATCTGTGCAATTATCAATGCTATAGTTAAGGAGTATGGTCACCGATTTTTATGAGTTACCTCTTTCATATGCAAGATTTTCTCTCTCAATGGCACACAGACAACGCTTGGCACAGAGATCTACATGAATATGCAAATCTTGGCCAATCAGAGACAGCATTTCTGATAGTTACCACCACGTGAAGGAAGCAGAAAATACCTAAAGACATCGAAGGAAATTGTAGTTTTCATCAAAACGGCTTTTTTCCTGTAAAAATTGATAAATATATATATATTTTCCCCCATGAGGAAAAAGTAAAAAAAAAAAAAATCCAGTTTATGACGCTTTTGAAATATGTTTAATGTGATTAAAAATAAGAAACTAAGGAGTGTTTGATAATCTGTCTTCCTAATATACTTCCTAATATTATTCATATGACTCTCAAAATGGACATATATGACATTAATAATAATATTGAGCTTAAACAAAGACATCAGAAACCCCAAACATCTGAACTTGTTTGTGTACAACACATTTCCAACTGCTTTACGCTAAGATCTCATTTTTAAGCTGAGGTAACTTTCAAATGACATGAACCCTGTTGCAATGGTTGAGAATTAAAAAGCGAATCATTCTAAATTATGGTTAAATATACCTTCAAACCACAAAACCCAAGCCCACATCTGCTCTCCTCCCTTATTCTTTCACAACCATCACTTAACAAAACCGCCTCGTTTTGGTTTGTGATCGCCACAGATTCCTAAACATGATTTCATGTCATCTCCATCCGTCATAAAACATACAACTACAAGCCTCAATGTAACCCAACACGAGTCCCTAACCAAAGCAGCTTTTACTACACTGCACACTTTTATTTCCCATGATGGGAATGAGCTGAATGATCCTGAAGCTGGTGACAAATCAAGCCGTAATTTGTTTATTTTTTATTTATGGTCCTTCGTGATGAAGCCGTAAGTTGACATTAAAGGAGGGAGGCTGAACGGGATAAAGGGATGGAAATCTATAGTAATTGAACTATTCTGCAATCAACATTCGGTTAAAGGAGTGACTCATGCAGTTGAGGCCGAAAGAAAAAGAACAATGCGAGATGAAGAGAGAGAGAGAGAGAGAAAGGAAAGGTCATGACTACGGAGGTGATTAATGGACAATTAAAAAAAGCCTTAAAACCACATTCTCAGAAGCATGTCTAGAACATTCCTTTGTATGTCTAGAACATGGGAAGAGTTGACCAAAAAGCTCACTTTAATCAATGGCCGCCAAAATCTTGTATGAAAGTACTGAAGAATAGATGTACAAACAATATCTGAGACAGATAATAAAAAAAAGATTAGATAGAAAACCTAAAACGAAGGCAGACAGTTAAACATTGTCTGCAGTAATTGAAGGTAGAATTTGAGACGGACAGAAAATCGACTGAAAGCAAAAAAAATGGACAGAATGACCAAAGAGATGTTTGAAGAGAGTCCCTGAATTCTCTGGAGGGTCTGTGCAAACGCTCTGATCAATACAGTGTATAATAAATGAGTTTAAGGAGGTTGGGTTGATAAAAGGACAGTTTGACAGAACGGAAATTTCTATCCTCATTGATTCTGTCAAAAAAGCTGATGAAAAAAAATAGTTACTAGGAATTCAGGATTGGAAAATAACTGTACCTAGTTACAATAGTAAAAAAAAAGTAGGGCGGCACGGTGGCACAGTGGTCTTCCAGTTAGAAGGTTGCCGGTTCGACTGGCGTGAAATGAAAATCATCTAGAACTGAAAGCTAGACCCCACCTTCACGGTTCCGACAGACGAGGTAATAAGAGACAAATGAGCTGCCCAACTCACGCATCCCGTAGAGATCCAAAGCAACGAATCAGACACAAGCAAGAGAGTACCAGGCTCTCCACTGCACCTTTAACAAACACTGTCTCTGTTCCCTTCTCGCATGAGACACAGACGCTTACATCTGAACATGCAAGACTCTCAAAAGCATGCACTTCAAGGACACACACACCATTTGTTCTCACAAATACAGTCTCTCTCCATGCTCCCTACGGTTTACACCCAACCCCCCAGCACCTCAGGGTTTGAAATTCATGTGTGAAATACATAGTGATACAGCAGGCACAACGAGAGAGAGAGAGAGCACATGGGGCTGTGCAAGGGGCAGGAGCGAGGAAAGAAGGGAGGGGAAAACCGTGCAGGAAGACAGTGACATGTGAGGACAATAGAGCAAAAAAGAAAGTCAAAGGAAGCCAGATACTAATGAAAGCGAGGTAGGAGTTTGGCGGGAATTCTATGCATCGACCTGGAAACTTTCCAACTCATACAAAACATGTGATGCATTCCAGCAGCCACAGCTGTTAACCCTTACACTACAACTATACTCCCGTCATTACTGCAACAGTACTAGACACTGATCACGCTGTCACTAGCTTTAAAATAAGCTACAACTAAAACAACTGAAGCGACGTGACACACTTGTGGTTCATCTCATATTGTCCACACCAAACAACAGAATCATTAATGTAGTACTGGTCTGGTTTGCATTCCCACTCACGTTTTGTGAGCAAACGTAAATGCACCAAACCGTTCGGCCACGTTGTGTAGCACATTTGAAATTGCTGTTGATTTTCCCAGTCAAAATACGCAATAAATGTCCAAAATGCACCAAACCTTCAGACTGGGAACTTAAGTATTTCACAGTAGAACTCACCATCTGAGAAAATACTGTGTTCCATCTTTGCCATAAATACCACCAATACAAGAGCTTTTAAAAGCTAATAAAATGTTCAGGCAACAGGATTTCCCCCGGTTTATGGGGACACTGTCCTTTCTATACACCATTGTCTCGAACAAATGAGGAGTGAGACTTACTGTAGGTTTCATGCTTTATTCAAAGATGTATCACGGGTATTCCAAACCAATTCTCCTTAAGACAAGTTTTGGAATAAGAAAAGAAACAAATCAGAAATAATTTCAGCAGATGAACAGATATTGTATTATATTGTTTAGATAAAGCCGTGTACATATTGTATGCCATAAATGAATAAATTAATGACAAGATTTACAACCCATTCTGGTGTTCCAGCATCATTTCTCGAAAAATTTTCAACCTATTTAAAATTAAATTTTTTGCAAAAGATTGAAATATATATCATTTTGCTCAAATCGTCCTGAACAATCCCAAATTGAATCACTCTTTAAGCTACGTGGCTTAAACTAATAAAACATAGACAAAAATATCACGCATCTCATTTGTGAAACATCACTTTTAGAGCAGCTCTAGCTGTGATTTATTCTACTTTGTTAAATGAAAGTGACGAAACTGAGTGAAAACAGTTTTAAAATCTTTTAAACAGTCAAATGAAACGTAAATCAATTATATTTCGTAGTATTATTACCCAAGACAACAAACCTAATTGTGCAAAATGGTAACTCTAAAACAAACACAGTAGAAAAATGTACGCGGTTTTAAAGATGTCGTGTCTGAGTACATTTACGAGACTCCCTTTTGTGGCGCACTAATGAAATGTTTAATAATATACTTTAAAATTATTACTACTGTAATGTAATAAACCAAAACTGACACTAAGCCTGTGTGATACACAGGCATCACATGCTAACCGGTAAAATCCTCTACATTAGGGAATTGCTAATTATCCCTTTATGCTGAGCGCCAGATTTAAGTGACAATCTATCCGAGTCTCTTTACTAAAGATGTATATTCAATGTTTTTCTAAATTGCCTCAAGATCAAATTAGCAGTAACATTGATGCTTCAAGCTAGTAAACAGCCTCTTTAGCTTTCCGTCCACGCTTTTCAAATGCACTGTTTCTCCCACTAACAGAAAATCGTCTCGTTCAGTTAATAGAGACATCTGGCTGAATCACACACCGCTGTGAAACTGAGCTGAACGACTAGCAACGCGCGCAGTCAAACACAGCAAGGATGCGAACATTAAAGATGATTGAAACATGTAAAACCAGAGGCGATGTTCTCAAACTTTTGTTTCTCAAAATTTTCATCTCCAAACTTCAAGCACTACAAAAAGTAAAAGCTACAAAAGACTCTCAAGTAACTTATTGTGAAACATCTTTTTGTAAGATATTTGTAAAAAGAATGCTGATTTGGAGATAGGCGCTAAATAGGTCAGAAACCAAAAAGAACTTGATCAATTCACACATAAGAACTGACAGAGCAATAAAGGTATGGAGTATAGAAAGTGACAGAATGACTCAGTCAGGTGGGAGGGGCTTATGTAAATGCCAAGTCCATTGCATTCCTTTTTTTAAATCTTACCGACTAATATTTGCAGAGGGGATTAGCCACACCCACTGAATCTTGAATCGTGATGTCACTTCCACAGTTCGGTGGGTGGGGCTTAAGCCATCTGCAGTCACTAATACTACTGATAACGCTACCACTCTTGAATCTGCTTCTAAAGATGATTATAATTTGCTCAGTGCTATCGAGTGCTGGGAACTAGTCAGCACTTGTACTGGGCTCCATTTAATCCTAATATTAGTTGAGTGCCTTTCTGCTATTTATGGACAAAGAGGAGTAAGCTCTGCTGTTTTTCCTTGTTTGTGTTTGTTGTTTATCGAACATCGACTTACTGTATTTTGGACACTCGTTCATTAATCATAGTTTTTTAATTTCTTATCTCTCCTTTTACCAAAACGAGTACCAAAGACACACCAGCATCCATGAGAGGTTATAGAGGAAGGTCTTTAGTTAATCTTTTACTGTGCTGCTGTAACTTAGTTTACAGTTCTTTTCCATGCTTATCTCAACTTTTAATCCTCTATGTTTACTTTTCCAGATAAGAAAGACACAAATGGCCAAATTGCAGACTCCACAGTGAACTTTAGTGAAGAAATATTTCAATTTGTGCAAACCTTAACAAGTTGGTGGTAGTTGTCCAAGGCTTTCCTCTGGCATGTGCTGGAGAACCTCAGCAGAACCTCGTGACCCTGAAAAGTGGGTAAAGAAAATGAATGAAGAAACAATAAAATATTTACTTCCACTCAAAAAAAAAAAACAGTGTTCTCTAAAAATATAGTACAGGAGGATCACATTTTGAAGTTTAACTAATTCTTTTTTTCAAGTAATGTTCAGCTGAGGAAGAAAAAAAACATTAATGTTAGCTAGCAAAAACAAGAATTAAAGTATATTAGTCGAAAACTCCCTGATAGAAAAAAGCAGAACACACAAAGATACAGTAAAAGGATTTTTTTGGAATGTTTTAAAGTGTTGCTTTTTCATGACACCTCCTACAAGCAAGCGTTGGTTTAAATGTATGAAATGATAAACACAACTGAGTGTGCGTTTGTTTACAAATGGTAAGTACATTACAGTTGGAAAGTTTTTGAACCCTGAAGTGAAAAAGAGAGAAGAATCCAATGAAATGTAGATTTAAAAAAGCTACATTTCATATTGTAGACACTAAAATGTGGTATTTATACATAAAAAAAACATTAAAATTACTCAGTATATATTAACAGTTCACTTGCAAAACATCTTTTGTTCCTTACTGAAGTTCCTTAATTGCTGTGGGTCACTTTTAAATGGTAAAAAATATTTGATGCGTTACCCTAGACCACAGATCACAGAAGCAGCTTCAGACCTTCAAATATCCACGATTGGGGGATTTTAATCCTTGGTAGCTGGACAAACCTTAATTTTTATCCAATTTAATAATTTTAAAGTGTATCTTGATGATTTTAATTTAATCTATTTCTAGGTAGAGTCACTGCAATGCTTCTGTTTTCATTATTTAGCTCATTGCCAACTCAGTTTTATCTGTAAAGGTTTTCATAAAGTCCGAAAATTATGGTTAAAAGAAACCCAAAAGGGTCACAAGTTTTGCAAAATTCTGTTAAATTTAAGTGTGCATTGATTTGGAATAATTTTTAGAAAATATATTTATTTAATTTGTAGTGCAGCG
>SRMA01025616.1:0-36396 GCA_007224835.1 Danionella cerebrum
AAAACTACATTTCCCACAATGCCTTTGGCATCCGCATCCATACTTACGTCACGAGCAAAACTACAGAGATCAGCTGACTCTCGCATTTGAGTGATCTCTCACGCTACAAACCCGTTTTCTCACGCTAAAATACATTTCAAGATGTGAAATGGGCACAGCCCATAGTTTGTCTGCTATGTTTTTTGAGCCTGACAATAAGATGATGATCGATAAGCATCGTCTTCAGTCTGTGAGGGTTTTATTTTCGCTAAACATTCACTTGGACAGTTTCACAATCTTGGACAGTTTGATCCTTTATTACTGGAGTTATTTGGGTTTCATAAGCTGACAAAAATCAAAAGGATTTATATTAGAACAAAAAGCATACGCTTGTTTCCAGCGCTCGCTCTCTATCTCTCTCTCTCTCTCTCGCGGGCGTGCGCTCGCGCTCGCGAGGTAAACAAAACGATCTCAATGACTGAAACTCTTTAATAAACTCAAACTCAAATCATCTCTCAACGGTACATCTCACACATGTACATACGAGATAACAAACGTAAGTAACATGTTCTGCAATTAGGGAGTGTTTGATTACAGGGTGGCTCGACTAAAAAAGTTTGAGAACCACTGTATTATTACTAATGTGGGGGCAATCTTACTAGATATTATTAGTAATGTAGTGACAATGCTACTGGCTATTATTAGTAATGTAGTGACAATGTTACTAGGCTATTATTAGTAATGTAGTGACAATGTTACTGGCTATTATTAGTAATGAAGTGACAATGTTGCACTGGAACAGTGATGGTGATAACGAATGGTGGACTTTAGAGTGATGAGGGGGGGCAAAGTAAAACATTACAGCCTTTTTTTGTTACTTTTACTGTTTACTGTCTGTTCATGTTACATGTTTGGCTGTTAACTTTTACACAGTTGATATAAAATATTTACAACAGTATTTGGTTCAGAATCTTTTTTTTCTAGATCTTCCTCATTTAAAATTGGGTGCGTCTTATGTGCCGGTGCGTCTTATGAGCCGAAAAATACGGTAAATCTTGTCTTACCGTTGCCATTTTTTCAAAAGTTATTTCCATAGCGATAAAAGTCCGTTTGTTGTTATTTCCGGTCGATAGCTTCGCGCAAACGCCATTTTTGATTTTTTTTTCTGTTGCTCCGTGGCGTCATGACGTCACCAAATATGGAATGACTCCCCGTGCGTAAGAGGTGGTCTCTCCACGCTGCGCGTCGTGTGATTCGTTAGCGATCCCGTCCGTCTCAAAATGGTTGATCTCATTGGTTTCCTCAGAATCAGAGCTTTCCAGCGATATATAGAGCTCCCGGATTGGACAGATGGTCGGGGGGTACGGACACGCAGAAGCTCGACGTCAAAGCGTTTGTGAGTGAAACGTTTCCAAAAGCGCAGCAAGATGGGGTAAATGAGCTTCCACCACCCTTTTACAGAGTTTCTTCAAGAGTTTTTTTTGCTGAAATCATGTCCGCTAAACAAGAAAAGAAGACTATGAACGTAGCTGAAGCTTTGGACAAGATTTTTCCATATTTCAATTATTGTGCCAAACTGTGCCAACATGGATTACGCCTGAACTTTGTTCAATCAAAACCTTTACAGAAAATTAGTTTCTTGTAGTATGAACACCAAACATGCTACAGATGTTCTTGACATGTAGTGGTTACAATTGATTGTGTTTATTTGCTTCGTTACAAGTAAAATAAGGAGATATTGGAGGAAACGTGGTTTTTTTTTTAGGCGGAGTTCATTTTTTGGCCATTCCAACATCAATTACTCTTACCCAGTGTTCTTGACTGTCAAATTAAATCATCCACACCACTCCCCAAGAACCTATCTTCATTTTGATACCAAGATTTGCAGTTTAGACCTTGTAAAAGCTGAGAAATGCCTTAAAAAGTAAAAGTATAGGATTTTCGGAAAATAGGCCTCAGGGCTTAAGAGGTTAGGCGAGTCAAACATGGACACGTCAAATCTAAACAAACGTTCAACAGTCTGGCGTGACGAGCGTGACGACGCGACCTATAGGATTGAACTCATTTGCATAGGTCGCTGTTTGAGACAAACCTTGAATCCACTCCGTCGAGACAAGTTAACAAATGACCCGAGAGCTGCCGTCGACCGAGAACTGCACGCTGCTCGCGAACAGAGTGTTGGGGAAGACCGTGAAAATTCTGGTCACCGTCAACCGAAACGCTCTGCGTATTGGACCACATATATAAGACTCACGAAGTCTCAGCTGCTTGGGAGCGGGAAACAGCTCACCGATGTGTTTGAAGTCTAGGTGGATTGCGGTGAGGGAGGAGGAAGGGATCCTGCCTTTTTTTTTTCTTTCTTTCCTTCTCTTTTTTTCTCCTTCCTTCCGCACGGCTTCATATTTGACAGCGTTAAATAAAATAAAAACGTATTGAAAATAAAGAGATAAACAGCATTAGAACAACAACAACAACCACCACCACTATAATAATAATTCACTCATTCATTATTTTTTAAACGCCCTTCCAGCTCCTAAATAATAATAATAATATGAATATCATACCATACAATAACTTAAAATCGAATTTCACAAACTGCTGTATTTCTGCAATTCCAAAACGAGTGATCAAACCAGCCGGGTTCATCAGAGCAAAAACAATACTTCGTGTTAGTATAATTGTTATGTCTTTTCAAAGAACACTCGAGAAATGTGCTTGGCGCGAGGGCACTTTACATTTTGACACGGATGAGTCGGGGTGGGACTCGTCATCAGCATCACGCCGTGTAGCTGTGCCAGCGACGGGCTTTCGGGTGACAGAGGCTTGTCCGTTTCTTTTTTTTTTCTCCATCTCATTTTTCTCACGTGAATACATTGCAGATGATTTGTTGCGAGCGGCACGCTGGGTATCGCTGTTCCTATTTTATTGAGAAGGTTGCTGGTTCGAGGCCAGCCGGGGCCCTTCCGAGAGCAACTTGCCCATTCTCGTGAGCGTGTTTTCTCCGGTTTACTCCACGAGAGCAGAAACATGCGCCGAGATCATTGAAGTGGCTCAATTCTAGTGCGTACCCCACAATCTTCCCAAACGGCGCTGGAAACGTGCACCGGCACCATAAGCCTTTGACTCTGAAAAGGAAGAGGGATTTGGAAAACCGAGAGCTGCTTACTGGTTACCGATTGATGCAAAGGGCCACCGCTTTGACACCCTCGTCTGAGCGGATTCAGATTGAAGGATATTCATCTCTGCAAAGACACCCATCGTGTTCATTAATTTTCACAACGAATACCTAGAAGCAAGGAACGAGGTAGTAAACGGGTAAACATTTATGGGCAACACTTTAGATTTTGTCTTGGTGCGACTGATTTTTTTTTTTTAAACTGAAAAAAAATATAGAAATGTTCAAAACACTTAAAAATGATCACTTCTACGACGGTCCCAAGAAAATCACAATATCCAATGTACGAATCATAGATGAAACACGTACAAAAAGTGAGCTAAGGTTGTTGTTTTCTTTATTTTCTTTATTTATTTCTTTATTTATTTTTTTTTACATTTTAACAATTTACCATAAACAATTTGTACATTTTACAAAAGCATCGAACCAAACGTGTGCTGGACACCAAATCTGCTCTCTTTCCGTTATTGGGCAGCCTGGCATCGCGTGCGTTCATTCATTCATTCATTCATTGTTTTTTAAACTCCCTTCCAGCTTCTATGGCTATTTCCAGGGCGAGAGCAATTTATGTTATTGAATTAGATAAAATGTTTAAAACCAGCTCTTCCTAGAAATTTTAATACCAAATTTGGATCTACTTGATTAAAAATGTGATCTAGAGATGTGGAAGAATAAAATTGTTTTCTGATGGGGGTTAAAAGAGGACAGTCAGCTAGAATATGTTTTATAGATAGAGGAACTTTACATGAGTGGCATTCAGCTCGACCATCTCCAGTTACTAAAAACTGGTGTGTGAGCCTAGAGTGTCCAATTCTGCATCTTGTATAAATGACCTGTTCCCATCGATTGTTGAATTGTGTTTGTTTCTTTCCAATGTTAGGATTTATTTCACATAGTTTATTTTTGATGCACTGGTTCCATTCAGTCTGCCATCTTTTTCCAATGTAAGAAGTGAGAAATGGTTTTATATCTGATGCTGGTATCTGGCATGGGGTTAGTTCTTGTTTTGTAGAGGCTTTGGCGATGCGGTCCGCTCGTTCATTTCCTGGAATTCCAATGTGTCCGGGTATCCAGTAGAAGACTATGTGAAAAGATTTTCTTCTCAGATATGCCAGTTTAATTAGTATTTCTGTTATTATTGGGTGGTTTTTCTCATTGTTTTCCAGTGCCTCGAGGCATGATTTGGAGTCAGAAATGATGAGGTATTCTTTCCGGGTTCTGGTTTTGATGAACTGTAGTGCCATCAGTAAAGCCTTTGCTTCTGCTGTGAAAACTGAGCTGTGGTCTGAGATACGGACTCTTTGTTCATGCCCTTTTGTTGTGAAGGCTGCAGCCACTTTGTTTCCAGATTTTGATCCATCTGTGTATACCGTGATGTGGTTTGGGAAATTGTCCCTGAAGTCCAGTAGTCGTTGGTGGTAGATATTTGGGTGTGTATATTTTTGTTAGTTTCCTAAGTTGAAGTGAATATTGGGTTTTTGTTGGTCCCACGGTGGAATTTTGCACAAGTGCGTTTGTACCAGTGATTCGTAGTCAATTTTGAGGTTTTCCAGATGTGATTTCATACGCAATCCAAGAGGACGGATTTTTAAAGACTGGGGTAAAGGCTGGGTTTTCTTTGTTTGTCCTTAATTTTATTATATATTGCAGAGCTAGTTTCAGTCGTCTGTTTTCCAGTGATGGCTCATTTGACTCTACATATAAGCTTGGGATTGGTGATGCCTAGACGAATGCCTTGGTGGTGTATGCTGTCGAGGGCTTGGATGTAAGATTTCCTAGCTGAGCCATAGATGATACTCCCGTAGTCGATCCTAGATCTGATCAGAGTTCGATATATGTTCATCAGGGTCGAACTATCTGCGCCCCATTTAGTTTTGGATAAAACCTTTAAAATATTCATGGTTTTAAAACATTTTTCTTTTAATGCTTTGATGTGTGGGATAAAAGAGAGTTTGTTATCAAAGATAACCCCAAGAAACTTGGTTTCTTTGGATAGTTTAATTGGGGTTCCATCCATAAATAGTTCTGGTTCATTGTGTAACGACCGTAGTTGGCAGAAATGAGTGCAGATTGTTTTTGCTTGTGAAAACTTAAAACCATTTTGCATTGCCCAGTTCTGTATTTTATTTATCTTCTGTTGAATCTTCCTCTCAATGGTTGCCATGTTCTTGCTTTTATAGCATATGCAGATATCGTCTACGAACAAGCTGCAGAGTACATCGGTGCCAATGATATTGGCAATATTGTTTATTTTAATATTAAAAGGGTCACAGATAGGATACTTCCTTGGGGTACTCCAAGTTCTTGTTCATATCGATCTGATAATGTATTTGTGACTTTGACTCTAAAAAAATCTTTTGGCTAAAAAATTCTGGATAAAAATTGGCAGTCGCTCTTTAAAATTCATTCCATGTAAATCTTTTAAAATTCCCTGTTTCCAAGTTGTATCGTAGGCTTTTTCTAGATCAAAAAATACTGCTATTGCATGTTCTTTTCTGATGAAAGCATCTCGAACGTAGCTTTCGAGTGAAACAAGGTGGTCAATTGTACTTCGTCCTTTTCTGAATCCGCATTGAGCGTTGCTGATATGTTTTTCCGATTCCAGCATCCAGACCAGTCGCTCATTGACCATTCTCTCCATGGTTTTACACAGGCAGCTGGTCAGGGCAATAGGCCTATAGTTTGAGGGGTCATTGTGATCCTTTCCAGGCTTTGGAATAGGGATTATTACAGCTTCTTGCCATGTTGGTGGGATATTTCCAGAAATCCAAATGGAGTTTTAGAGCTTAAGCAGTAATCTAAGAACAGTGGAGGGCAGATTTTTTTTATAAATTGATAGTGGACATCATCTGGACCAACGGCTGAGTCGTGAGATTTCTTCATAGCTTTTTGTAGTTCGTCCAATGTGAAAGGCTGATTATATGGTTCTTCATTATTTGAGTTAAAGTGAATTTGTCCTTTATGTCCATCGTGGAGGGCTCTGAACGCAGCACTGCGATTTTCAACTGAAGAATTACTTTCAAGTGTTTTTGCTATTTCGTTTGCTATTTCTTGCGCCAATGTCAAGATATCATCCTTTCGCTTAATGTGTTGTATTTGTGGACTGGTATTTTTTCCTTTCATTTTCCGAATCAGCTTCCACACTTTAGTTGGTGAAGCATTTGTTGACAAATTGGAAACAAATCTTCTCCAGCTTTCTTTTTTACTTTCATTTATTGTTCTTCTTGCTTGTGCCCTTTCCTTTTTGAGTTTAAAAAGATTTTCAGTAGTTGGATGATTAGAGAAACATCTTTCGGCTTTTTTCCTCTTTTTAATAGGCTTCTTGCAATCTTCGTTAAACCATGGAGTTCGTTTAGTGGAGTTTTTCCAGGACGTTTTTGGGATGGATTCTTCAGCTATAGAAATGAGGGTTTTTGTGAAGTTTTCCATAGCATTTGATCATCTTCAAGGAAACCTGCAAATTTCTCATCACATAGAGCTTTAAAATAAGTCCAGTTTGCTTTTTTATTTTTCCACCTTTGCACTTTAAAATCTTCTTCTTGTCCTTTAATTGTTATAACTAATGGGAAATGGTCACTTCCACATAAATCAGGGTGGACTTTCCAGGATAAGTCTAAAAGGAGTTCGGGCTGACAGATGGTTAAATCGATTGCAGAGTAGGTTCCGTGTCCTGGGTGCAGATAAGTGTTTGAACCATCATTTAAAAGACATAAATTGTTATTCTCAATAAAATCTTCTATTTTCCTTCCTTTCGCGTTGCACTGGTTGCTACCCCACAAATAGTTATGACTGTTAAAATCTCCCATTAAAATGAAAGGGGGAGGAAGTTGGCTAATAAGCTGGTTTAGCTCTGTGTGTTTTATATTTGCATCTGGAGGGATGTAGAGAGAACAAATTGTGATGGTTTTCCTGAGTGTCAATCTTACTGCAGTTACTTGTAGATTACTAGTGAGTTTGATATTGCTGTGAATTAAATCACTGTGTATTAAAATGGATGTTCCTCCAGAAGCACGCTGTTACTGGGACCAAGGGTGTTCAAAATATTAAAATGTTTGAAAGAAATAGTGTTGTCTTTTGACAGTTGTGTCTCCTGAAGACATACAACAATGGGGTTGATGACAGTAATTAAGCGTTGTAGCTCTGTATAATTCGCCCGAACTCCACGACAGTTCCACTGAATAATCCGTTTTTCCATCACCTGTTTGGAAGGATGGGGATCTTCATTCTACCTCGGGGGGATGGACTCCGACTAGGGCATTCTTTTTCTTTCATTTCTATATCTTTTGGTTCTTTTATTTTTGTAGGGTCATCCTTGGGATTTGCAGCCCTTTGTTTCTTGCTATTTTTGTTCCTTTTTCATTTTCAACTGGACTTTGGTTCAGGTGTGTATCCTTGGTAAGTACTTCACTCTGCGTTCCTGAAGTCTTTGTTTTTGAAGGAACAATATTAGTTTGGGGTTTGTCTTTATGCATCCAAGGGATGTCTGTCTGGCAGTCAATGGATCTTACAGTTTTTCTTACTGCATCAGCAAATGATTTGTTTATACTGAAGAAGGGGGTAGGAGCAACCAATTTCCTTGCTTCAGGGTAACTGATCTTCTTGGTGCATCTAATCTTCTGTATTTCTTTTTCCCTGATCCACATTGGACATTGTTTTGATGCAGCTGAGTGGTCCCCTGAACAATTACAACATTTGGATGGTTTTTCACAGGGTTCCTTGTCATGTCTTTCTTCACCACAGTTACAACAGATGTGTTTATTATTGCAACTGTTTGAACCATGGCCATATTTCTGGCAATTAAAACATCTAAGAGGATTTGGGACAAAGAGGTCCACTGGTACACTTAAGTATCCGATCAGAAGTTTTTCAGGGATTGTTGGTTTGTTGAAGGTGATAATGTAGGTACTTGTTCTGATTGTTCGTCCTTCTCTTTTGATGATAATTCTCCTTACGTTAGTAACTCCTTGAGGCTTCAGTTCTTCTTGTATTTCTTCTTCATCAACATCTTCAAGTTCTCTGGTGCGGATCACTCCTTTACTATAATTGAGAGTTGGGTGTGGTGATGTCTTCACAGGAACTGTTGCGATCATTTTTGTTTGTAGTAGCCACTCATCAGTTTTCGTCGTTGTATCAATAATTTTTCCATTTGGGTTGTCAGTTTCTATATCCGTCCGATGTCGTTTGTGGTTTGGTTTATTTGCCATATTTTGAGTTTTCTTGTTCATCATCAGTACTCCTCACCCACCTTGGAGCCCAAAAAATAGGGATGCACAGAGCCGCGGAACTCCAGCAGATTATGCATCAAGGATATACTGATGGTATACTCAAGCCAGTAAAAGCAACGGGTTGCTTTTTATAACTTGATTGACTCTAAGCCAAAGTGTCTTATAGATGTTTTAAGATCATTTCTTTGACCAGCCGATTGATTGGATCGAGCCATTCCAACCTCCCGTCTAGACGAAGTAGGAGCCAAAGTGTCGTGTTGGAAAGGTGGCAGCCGCAGCTAACCATTTTCCTCAAAAACCAGGACCACTTCCTCCACCGACACGGGTCGCAACTCACGGCTAACAAGTTGCCCCTTACAATAGAGAATCAAAAAAAAAGTTTGTTCTGGATCTTCACAAGTGGTGTAGTGGTTGTGTCCAAAATATGCAGATGTAAGTGCAGTCTAGATTTAGTGTAACCCTCGTAAGGGGGGCTTAAGGGTTAATCTCTCTTGCCCAAGGAGAAGACCCTAGCACTACGGAGGGAAGGAGCGTGCCACTGTTCCTTTCACAGGCTGCCATCGCAAGGATGGGTCCTGCGCCGTACCCGGAGGTTTGTTCTTAAGCTAATCAAAGAAACCATGTTACTGAATGCAGTCTTCTCATTATTTGAGAAAAACATGTCCTTAACTTTCAGCAGCTGGACCAGAAGAACAGTTCCCTTTGCCTCAAAGCAAACCGCTCAATATTTTCCTTTTGTTCTCTTCATAAACAATCCACTATAATAATGTTAGAATACAGTGGCACCTCGAGATATGAACGAGTCACAGGGTTTCTCTAAGTTGCGCAACAGAGCAGCACTTTCCACGATATCAACGTTATTTCTTTTAGGACACCTTGACTCTAACATTTGTTATAGCACATTATTGGTAATCTACACATAATGTTTCGCTCGATTTAAAACTGATTTAAAGTGTTTTAAAGCGTATCAGTACCCTTTAGCACTGTCTGCAATGGAAGAATGGCGCGCCAGGGCCCGTAAATGCAGCGTGACATCAGACAAACTTGAGGAACAAGTCGGAGGGAACCATAGCTAACTGCAACAGGAAACTGTGTAGCAGCTGGAGCGAAACTCACCAACCACTTAATCTTAAAGGAGATGAGCGTAGAGAAAGCAAAAATGACCCAGAGGATAGGGCAGATGACCAGCCCCAGCCAGAAGATCCGAGACTCTGCGTTTGAGGACCGTGAGGATGACTGACTTCCACTGGCCTGAGCAAAACACAAACAGAAAAAGTGAAGTGAGAAAAACTACAAATAAACACAAATTGTCTGACATCGCGCTGCGCTTCCGTGTCCTTGCACTTCTTTGTCCCTTTTGAAGAAAGTGTGCTTTAAGGGGCTGATACGCCTTAAAACACTTTAAATCAGTTTAAAATCAAGAGAAACATTATGTATAGATTACTAATAATGTATTATAACAAATGTTAGAGTCAAGGTGTCGTAAAAGAAATAATGTTTATAACTTGGAAAGTGCTGCTCGGTAGCGAAATTCTCAGAGGTGTCTCTCCATCTGTCTGCGCTCGTGCTTGAAACCATGTTGGTGTCAGTAATTCTTGAAATATCTCAAGAAAGTTATTGTTCATACGTGGTGCTGTAATGTTTTCTGCATCTGTTCCACCTCCTCCGACACATCGCCTCACTCAAGGTAAGGTTTCACATTTGTGTATATATTACGTATTTTGCTTGTGTTTTATTCTTTTTTATTTCATTTATTACATTAACAATGTGTAGATTTAAGGATTGAAGAAACATTACATGATTTTTCTCTGGTTTTCCATTTTTTTCATCTGCTTATTATACTGTTGTTTCTGAGAGCCGTTGCACGGATTAGGTGTTTTACATATAAAATGTTTTGAGATACGAAATGTTCGAGATACGAACGCCACCCTGGAACGGATTATTTTCGTATTTCGGGGTACCATTGTATTCCTCTGGATCCGAGCAGCCAGTCCATACTTTACTACGTGGTGCAACTAATAGCTAAAGGATATTATCAACAAAGTTTCGGGTGCAGCAGATGCAGACAAATATCAGGCACCAGAACAATAAACGAGTAATAATGTTTTAACTAAAAGCGTGTCTATTAAAAAAAAAAATCAAAGAAGAAATCCTGACTGTGAACGTACTTTTCTGGACTCAAAGACCCAGTGGCTTTTCCCGTCATCGTCCACCTGATTCCACCAGCGTAACCCCACCATCAGACGCCCGGTGATGTTCTAGAGGAAACAATGCACATAGAGGGAAATAAAAGAGTAAATCTCAACTTTTTGAAAAGAGGAAAGGAATTTGTTCATTTAAGAACCACTGCTGTTACTGCAAAAGTATGGACTCCTCATCGACATATCACAGGAGAGTAATTGGAATGAAACAAACTCATTCCGCTTTACCACAACGATAAAAATTCCACCGCCTTCTGTCTGTGTGTTTCAGGCGCCAGAATCTCTGATGGTAAAGAAACCACAGCGGGGTAATGTAGACTCGCGGTGTTCTGGACACTCGACCTTTAATGTCATTTCCAGAAATACATTCTTCCAGGTCCGAGCTCAAACACATATTGCGGATTTCTTTTATTTGTTCCCTTTATTTTTCCACGACCACCCGGGAGATATTTCATTCATCCAGTCATGAGCTATCCGAGTAAATGTACAAGAAGTGCCTGCCTCAGAGCGGGGCTCCGGGGTGGGGAAGATTTTTTTGGTTGAAAGACCAGGAGTGGGGAGGACCTTGTGTCGCAAAATGCCAATTTCAAAAAACATTTCATGACAAACTTAATTCTGTCAAATATAAAAGTTGAACATTATTGGTTAAAGATTATTTATTGACTTTTCAAATTACGTTTTATATACCAAGATAAACATTGTCATAATTTTATCCGGAATACCGTGGGTTGAAATGTGGACATGTCCAAACAACCGTGAGCACTCACGGTAATCCCGACACTGGGTGCCTTTGTACTTTTTTCATCTTTTCTTTCAAATAATTGGTCCAAAACACAACAATCAAGCTTTTTTAAGTTGATAAGACTCTCCCCCACCGATCTGAGGAGCCAGTGTGCAAGCCACAGAACGCTGATGAAAAAAATGCTCCAGGTATCCGGGACATTATGAGTATACATTACTGCAGCAAAGTATTCCATAAGAAGTTGTGCAACATAACTGTGTCTCTGAATTAGTTGGGGTTGACTGGTCCTAAGCTGTTTAACTCCACTTGCAGACGGTGCTGCGTAATGGGGACGCAGATGAAACACGGATCAGTATAAAAACGAGTATTATGGCATCCCTTGGACCGGTTTAGAGTGCTTTTACGAAAAAGGTACCACTAAAAGGTACAAAATACCCCCAACACAAGGAGAGTTGAGCCATTTTAGCAAAATATCAGAACAAAAACAGTTCTCAAAGGGGCAAACATTAAAACAGGGGTCACCAACAAGCTGCATTAAAATATATAGACAGAATAGTAAACAGTATCACAAAGACACATCACAAACCTTGACAGTCCAGAAGTCACATGACAGGAGGAGGATGATGGTGACCATGCAGGCGATGAAGCTCCCACCTATCAAACCACAGAGCAGATAAACCAGGATGGCGCTCACCCGAAAGAACAAGTGGAAGAAGGAGGCCACCGGATGCCTGGGCAAACACAACAAAGAAAGGGGGAACACATTTACATAGACAGGACAGAAATAAACAGAGATTGTACGAAACTTATCGTTTGATGGATGTGAAAAGGATAATATTGTAATTTTAAAAATATAAAACTGACTTCGTTGCATGGTCTGATAATGGTCGATGTGAATAGGGTTTGGGTTTAACGTGATCGACGATTAACTTCTGCAATAAAAAAGCTCGATAAAACTGACTTGATTTTTTTCTTTCTTGTGACTGAATCTTCCTCAGCATCGAACAAAGACACATCATCATCATCGTTTGAATCCTGCAGACACGAGAACAAGTTTATTAAAAATCAATTGCGCATAAAACAGTTAATATTATCACACTCGAGATGACTCCAGAAAGAAAGTCGCTTATAAGGTATTCTTAGAATACGCACAACCAAGATATACTTGTAATATATAAACTTAAAACTAATTATAATGTAAAAAATCAATTTACACTCACCGTTCTCATTGTCGCGGCTGAAAGTGTTGATGTTTTGCGACACGTCACTTCCGGGTTTGTGTTCGCACTCGCAGCTGCCCCAAGAGCGCCTGAACTACTTACAATCTACAGTACAATATACAAAATAATACAACGTTCAATAACTATTAATAACCGATAATTTTTCAAGTTTAAAGTCCTGAAATATGAAACACTACAAAGTCTTTGCGAAAGGGCTTTTCGGTCTGCTTAAAAGTTCAAGTTCAGTTTATTTGTAGAGCACATTTACAACAGCCTTCAGGCTGACCAAAGTGCTTCACAGAAAAATATAATCGCAAAACAAATCTCATGAATCATACACACAAAATAAAACCACCCGTTTGACAACAACTTTATGATAAAATTAATTCACCAAAGAGAAAAAATTAGTTTTGAGCAAAAAAAGAAGACAAAGAAGGCGCCGTTCTAATCTCTAAAGGTAAGCTATTTCATAATTGAGGCCCTGCGATCGCAAATGCCCGTGCCCCGTCTACGCTTGAGCTTCACGCGAGGGACTACTAATAGAGCCTGGTTACCAGATCTTAGTGTTCTAGAAGGAGACCAAGGATGAAGAAATTCAGAGAGGTAGGCTGGTGCTAGATTATGTATAGCTTTATAGACAAAAAAAGGATTTTAAAATTAATTCTCTGAGAGACTGGCAGCCAATGTAGATCTTTCAGATTTGAAGTGATATGTTTATGTTTACGGCATTTACAAAGAAGTCTTGCTGCCGCATTTTTTACAAGCTGTAGGCGAGGTATTTGAGAATTAGAAATACGTAACGAATACATGAACAGCCATTTCTAAAGTTTTGGGGTTGAGAAAATGTTTCATTTTAGCAAGTAGTCAAAGTTGATAAAAGTTGGATCCGACAATGTGTTTATCAAATTTTAAGTGCTGGTCAATGAGGACACCAAGGTTGAGCACCTTCGAAGAACTAAAGACAGATAGACTGTCCAGGTTATGGGGGAAACTGTGAAAGTTCTCATTAGGACCAAAAACAATTACCTAAGTCTTGTCTTTGTTTAGGAAAAGGAAGTTTTAAGCTAGCCATAATTTAACTTCCTCTAGACACTGCAAAAGATTAGTGATAGCAGTAGTGTTGTTTCTTTTGATAGGAAGATAAATTTGAGTATCATCTGCATAGAAATGAAAAGATACACCATGTTTCCGTAAAATAGGAAACATGCCCAGAGGTAACATGTAGAGAGAAAACAGAGATGGAGCTAAGATAGAGTCTTGAGGAAGGCCACAGGAGGTCAGAGGTGCGGGGAAGAAGTGGAATTACCCATCTTTAGTAAAAAACTTTCTTTCAGACAAATATGACTGAAACCATTTCAGAACAGTTGCTTTAAGACCCCATGAAATGCTCCATGAATCTATTTGAAACAATCTGAGTTACGAGTGTGTAACTGCAAGATCTACTCTTGTTTAATCTTGTGCATCATAATTTTAATCTTAAAATGATAAAATAAACAATATCTTGTGCTCCTGTCTAAACCTATAGCTTACAAAGATAACTTATTATTAATATATATTAATACAGCCCTCCTCAATAAACATGCCTTAACATACTAAATGTCTGTCATTAGATACTATATCAATCTAATTTAATGTAATCTGCTAAAAACAACAGTTGAACTCTACCCCAAAATAATAGAAAATGTAATGGATTTAATAGTTACAATGGAAATTGTATTGGTTTTAATGGCAAGAACAACAGTGTCTGCTGCTATGTGATGGATTGTATTTGTCGGTGGGATGATGAATCCTTTTGGAATGGTGACCAAAACACACTACAGTAAGGAATTTTGAATGTTTCATAAATAGATTTAATAGAAACTATTAGAATTTCTATGATGGTTTGTATATAGCTGTATTGTGTGTGCGTGGGTGTGTGTGTGTTTATTAGCAAGGTAGGTTAGCATAGCAATGGTCATATGCAAGAAGACTAACAAATGTAAGAGTTAACGTTATACCACTATTAAACATAATGGGTGAAGGGAAACACAAGCTTGTCACAAGCTCCTTTCCCATTATAAAACCCAGTTCCCCAAGTACATGGCTGTGCTTGGGTACAAGTATAGCTGAGCAGGATATTCAAATATTTCCTACTTGACTGGATGCAGGGAGTGATGCTCTCTTAGCCTGATTGGAAAATCAGTAGCTGACAGGGATCTGCAACATGGCTGACTTCTGGACATGTGACCACATGAAATAAATACTGTAGATGTTTAAAAGAATACTTAGCAACAAGTGTACCATATACACAGGCTTTTTAAATCTTATGAATTATATTGAGCAAGTGGAACCCGGGTACGGCACAGGACCCATTCTTGTGATGGCAGCCTGTGAAAGGAACAGTGGCACGCTCCTTCCCTCCGTAGTGCTAGGGTCTTCTCCTTGGGCAAGAGAGATTAACCCTTAAGCCTCCCCGTGGGGACCCGGGGTAGAATTGGTCCCTAGCACCCCCTTGCTGATCGTAAGAGGTGACAAATGGGGTGAATTAACTGACGTGAGTTGCGACTTGTGTCAGTGGAGGAAGAGATCCTGGTGCTTGAGGATTCTGGTTTGCTGCGGCTACCATTAATCCAACACATTACTTCGGCTCCTACTTCATTTAGACAAGAGGTTGGAAAGGCCCATTCCAATCAATCGGCTAGTCAGGACCTGCCCTGGAACTATTTTGGAAATGCAATCAACCAAATAACTTTCATTCTTTCCAGAAGGCGCTGGCATAGGGTCAATTGAGTAATATAAACTTTGTTTATATGCTCAAGTATATCATCACTGTATCCTTGATGTACATCCAGTGGATGTCCGTGGCTCTGTACATCCCCTTGTAGGGCTCCGAGGCAGGTGAGGAGCAGAGATGATGAACAAACTTAAACTAAAACATGGCAAAAAACCAAAACACCAAAAAACGGATATTAGACCAAGACTTGGAGACGGAATTTTCAACAGATTTTATTTTTTCATCTGAAAATGAAAACTGGCAAAGATTCATATTATTAGAATCCCTGACTGATGACATGCCCCTAACCAAACTGTCCCCGTTTGCTATCCACAAAGGAATCACAGGAATTGCAGGAGCAGTAAAAGACATCAAAAAGCTGCGTTCTGGACAAATTCTGGTGGAATGTGCTAGAAAAGCAAACTCAACAAACCTATTACAAGCAACGACTTTGGCTGGAGTTAATATGAAAACTTACCCTCATCCTTCTTTAAACAACTGCAATGGTGTAATCCGCACCAGAGAACTCCACGACATGGATGAAACTGAAATCACTTCAGAATTAAAACAACTAGGTGTAATCGATGTCAAAAGAATGACAATTAAAAGGGATGGACAGATCATTAAAACAGGAACATACATCTTGACTTTCAACAGACCACAACCACCAGAGAAGATCAAACTTGGATATCTGAGCGTCACTGTGGACATATTCATACCAAATCCACTGAGGTGCTTCAAATGTCAAAAATTTGGCCACGGATCTGCAGGATGCAAGAATAAGGCTATCTGCCAAAATTGTGGAGAGGATGAACATGAAACGAAAATTCAACTTCAACCATACAAACCAGTCAGAAACAAGACTCATATCTGGAACAAAGAGAATCAAAAGTGAAAAAGAAACCCCAAAGCACAATAACTCTACAATCAAATCAAGACAAAAGCCGATCTCAAAAAAATGACAATCCAAAAGATATTGAAATGACTGAGACTCTGACTAGTCGTAGTCGCAGTCTCTCACCCAAATGTAAAAACAAAGGACCTGTACCTATCTTTCCCACTTGAAGATAAACAGCCATATAATACAGTGGAACTGCCGAGGACTAAAAACAAACTTTGCAGATCTACAACACTTAACCGCTGCTTTTAATCCTTTTGCTTGTTGTATTCAAGAGACCCACCTGTCTCCAAATGATAATTTGACTTTTAAAGGTTTTAAAATTTTTAGTAAATGCGGACCAAACTTACAACGGCCCTCAGGGGGATCAGCCATTTTAGTGAAAAATGATATAATACACAGTCAAATTACATTGGATACCAGATTACAAGCAACAGCAGTTCAACTTACTCTTCACAGAGCTATTACATTATGCTCAATCTATATCCCCCCACATGATGCTGTGATACCTCAAGAACTGGATAAACTTGTTTCACAATTACCAACTCCATATATACTTATGGGTGATTTTAACAGCCACAATCCTTTATGGGGTAAAGACCGATGTGATGTCAAAGGAAGAAAAATAGAAAGCTTTATAGAAAATAATGATTTATGCCTACTGAACGATGGAACAAAAACATACCTTCATCCAGGTCATGGTACCTATACTGCAATAGATCTGACAATATGCAGTGCTGATCTTTTCCTCGATTGTTCATGGAAAGTTTGGGACGACCTGTGTGGGAGTGACCACTTTCCAATCATAATCACATTTCCACACACAGATGTACAACTTAGAACCCCAAGATCAAGAAAGCAAATTGGTTCAACTTCCAAACTATGTGCTGCGAAAAACTTACTTCAGCAAACCAAAGAAACCAGAACTCTATAGAATCCTTCACTCAACAGCTAATTACAATAGCAGATGAAACAATTCCAAAGACATCAACAAAACCACAACGAAAAACTAATCCATGGTTTAATGAGCAATGTAAAAAAGCTATTGAAACACGGAAAAAGGCCGAACGAGTTTTTAACAAACAATTAATTCGATTAGAAACCTATATCAGAGACGGATTTATCAGAAAAGAACACGTCGTTGCTGTCTTCTTCGACTTGGAAAAATCATATGACACAACTTGGCGATACGGAATTTTAAAAGATCTCCACCAAATGGGACTCAGAGGAAGGCTTCCCATCTTCATTTTTAATTTTCTCACCAGAAGAAACTTTAAAGTCCAAGTCGGAAAAACATTATCAAATATTCACAAACAAGAACTGGGAGTCCCTCAAGGAAGCATCCTATTGGTCACTCTCTTCAACATCAAAATAAATAACATTGTGGAAATCATTGGATCAAACATATTCTGTAGCCTTTATGTGGATGATCTTTGCATTAGCTACAGAGGGAACAATATGAACACAATTGAAAGGCAATTACAATTAAATATCCACAAAATCAATCAATGGGCTATTGAAAATGGTTTTAAGTTCTCAAGAACAAAAACTGTTTGCACACATTTTTGTATCCAGAGATCCCTCCACCATGATCCAGAACTTTTTATCAACGAAGAACGAATCAAAGTCGTCAAGGAAATCAAGTTTTTAGGCCTTATTTTAGACAACAAAATGACTTTTATCCCCCACTTACTTTTACGCCTCTATAGAGTACTCATTAGATCCAGGTTGGAGTATGGAAGTATAATATATGATTCTGCCAGAAACTCATATAAACAAATACTCAACACAGTACACCATCAAGGACTACGACTCGCTTTAGGTGCATTCAGAACATCACCAATACAGAGTTTGTACACTGAAGCCAACGAACCCTCGCTCCAAAACAGACGACTAAAACTCTCATTACAATACGCCATTAAATTGAAAGCAAATAAGAACAATCCAGTTCACACCGCAGTTTTTAACCCACAACTCGTGCAATTTTTAGACCTTTTGGGCTACGCATCAAACCACACTTACAAAATCTAAACATTAACCTGGACATACTAAATCAAGTACATTTTTCCTCCCTGCCCCATTGGAAGATAAAGAGGCCCATAGTCAACATGGATCTGAGCCGCCAGAAGAAAGGGACAACCCATCCCAATGTGTATAAACAACAATATCTTGACATTAGAAGCCAATATCCCCAACACCAACCTATTTTTACAGATGGTTCAAAAACAGAAAATGGAGTAGCAGCTGCAATGATAACTAGAAAACCTAAAGAGTGTACAATTTTCACTGCTGAAGCCCGTGCCTTACTTTTAGCACTGGAATACATTGAAAACGACTAACAAAACAAGTCCATCATCTTTACAGATTCCAAATCATGCCTCCAAGCTATGGAATCACAAAAAAATGATCATCCCCTGATTGATGGTATTTTGACGAAAATCCACCAACTACAAAACCAGTCCTATCAAATCATCTTTTGCTGGATCCCAGGACATGCCGGACTTCCAGGGAATGAGCGAGCTGACGCAGCTGCCAAGAACGCTTTAGGACAAGCAGTGATCAAGTGCCAGGTCCCTCCATCAGATATGAGATCTTTTATTAATGACTACATCCAAAACAAGTTGCAAGAAGAATGGAACACACTTGAAAATAACAAACTACACGAATTCCAACCGGAAATCCCATATAGAATTTTAAGACATTTTAAGACCAGATTTGAGCAAGTGGTTTTTACTAGATGCCGCATTGGACACACAAGATTAACCCATGGTCATTTGCTCCAAGGAGAAAACCCTACACAATGTCTACACTGCACAACTCCAATTACTATAAAACACATTTTACTGGACTGTCCTGCTTTTAATGACTCCAGAAGCCTTTTTTATGAAAAGAACTCTTTAAAGGACATTTTTAATACAGTGACACCAGGAAAAATTTTAGAATTTTTATCGTGTATTAATATGAAATATCTAATTTATGTAATCAATTGGATGTGAAACTCTGACTGTATAACTGTTATCAAAATGTTTATGCCATGAAAATAGCCTTGGTTGCTGACATGGCATTAAATCAATAAATGATGATGATGATGAGCAAGTGGAACCATTTTGGTAATAAACCAACAAACTACATGGACACAGACCAGCATTTTATTTTAATGAATCATTATTAGCACAGACGTCTTTGATGCAGAGCTACTATGCTGTGAATTCTGAAATGACCAAACTTTGATTTTCAATATGAAGTCCAAAAGCTCACAGACTCAGTGTGATGGAGACTATTATATAAAGCTCAGCATAAATCAGCCCCACGTTTGGCAGCTACATCTAACGCGTGAGGTCCGTTGTGCACTTCTGCAAATAACAAATGCGTCACACTCTTAAACATACAGCACTTTTGATGCAAAACAAATTGACCTGAAAACATTAAATTATTCAGCTCTTATTTCATTTATTGACGAGCACATAATTGGTATTGCAACTTCACCACTACAGGATCTAAAGTTTCCTTCTCTCATAGTTGCTTGTGCTGAAAGAGTTTGGCAGCATTTATCTCAGTCACAATGAGTTATATCTGACAATCATAAACAATCCATACAACTAAGCACAACTATTTAACAGGTTTTGTGTAAACAAATCTATCGTTGCTCAGTCTAAAACTACAGGAGCTTGAAATCTTTCACCCTATGTAATCAGATGCTCCCTTTCTGAAATGAGTGACAAAAATTTTAATAAACCTTTCTTATAATTACCCAATCTGTATATGGTTCATGCAGTCTGGCAGAGAACTGGATGCTAAACCCTCACATGAAATGAAGTGGATCTGGTGAGCAGATCAGTCTATCTGGGTGAAGTGACGGGTGAGGGGCTCGGAGACGTGAGGGATGATGCTGATCCAGGCTCCAGAAGCACCACGTTCTCTTTCTTGGGCAGCCAGAATGCTGGATACAGCGGCTCCCGAAACTCAGCCTGGTACCTGAAGGGAAAACATATCCGATTAAAGGGTTAAATAACACATTTCTGAAAGAAAAACGAACCAGAGGTATCATTTCTGCTGTATTTTGAAAACACAATCAACATGGTTTCTCTTTCTTTCTGTGTCCATATTGTGTCTTTTAATGTTAACAAATCATCAGACTTTCGTTTTCCTGCTGTGTTGCCATTTTTCACAGTTAAGAACTTTGGCGAAACAAAAAAAACCCATCAAAACACAATTCTAGTCAGGCTACGCTTTATTTGTTAGTCAATCTTTCTTTCTTTTTGATTTTGGCAGAAAGGATAATTATGTTGCCTAATTCTAAACGCTTCTCTTCTTAGATAATTCAAGAATTCTTAGACACAACAAGGCTGGAACGTGAGGATATGCCCGGTGGAAGTAGGCAGTAGGGGATTCATAGCCACCTAAACATCTAGGCTACTCAGGGAGATGGGAGTACGAGGGAAGGCCCACAGGCAGGCAGTGAAAGATCTCTCCAAGGCTGCTGAAAAGGGGAGTCAGTGGCTGTGGACCAGGAGGAAGGACCTGACCTGGGGCTCCAAGTGTGTGATGGTTGATGGGAGTGAACCTGGGACGCTAGGATTCACTGCTGAACCCTCTGGAGGTGTCGTGGACCTATCAGCGAAACACCCAGGAAGGAGGGCGCCCACTTGAAAAACCCAAGGGATGCCATCACTCACTTGATGGCCGCAGCGTAGCATCGGCGCCTAAGGTAGTTTTTGGGACCTAGTCCTACTCAACAAACCGCTTCTCTTCTTAGATAATTCAAGCTAGATCCACCAAACTGCTCTGACTCTTTTCAGACTGGTACCACTAAAGGTTGAGATTCCCCTGCACCTCGCCACATCTGTATCTCGCATTGTCTGAAGGATAAATGCACCGTTATATACTGCTCCACTTTGGAAATAAGCCATTGAGGGTGGGGAGGGGAGCCCTATATATAATGAATAGTCAAAAACAGCGAGATCAACCCTGAGAGAGAAGGATGTCGCCATCTGATTGCACACCTAAAATCATCAGAAGGTTCAAAGGAGTGTCCCAGTGATCCTTCCATTGCATCATCCGACCACTCACTTTGCCTGACCGGGGAGCAGGGAGACTGCCACTGCTGGATTTCATCTGTTACCAGGCACACCCACTGTCTGGAAGAAGGATCACTCTTTCCTCGTGAAGCTGGAAACCCAAACATGTAATGGAGTAATCAGGCTGAGGAGTATTCTTCTCGGGTTGGAGCACACCCTCTGGTCCACCTTATTGAAAAGAGGGACCACCACCCGGTCTGCCAATCTAGAGGAACTGTTCCAGACATCCACGTGATGCTGCAGAGGTGTATTTACAAAGACAGCCCCACAACTTCCCGTCAAGGGACTTCCTAACCATCTTCGAGCCTGAGTGATAGACGAGTCCACTTCTGAACCCACAGTCTCTGCTTCCTCGATTAGAGAGATCGAGAAGACCCGCAAAAGTACTCCTTCCACTGTTTGACGATATCCCCAGCCAAAGGTCAACAGCTGCCAGCTCTATTGACACTACTTCATCCTCCTGAAGCAGCATATGGTTTGCCAGAATCTCTTTGAGAAATTCTCCCAGATCCGAGTTTTTATCTCCAACAACCTTCCGGACAGCAGTCTGTTTGGCCTGTCGGTACCCATCAGGTGCTTCAGGAGTCCCACAAGCCAGCCAAACTTCAGCTTGATTACTTCATGGTCCATTCAGACTCAATGTCTCCAGTCTCCCTAGGGATTTAAGTCACTCAGGTGAAGAAGAGAGATCCCAGCTGGCGCACCTTCCAGCACACCTGCAAGGGACCCCAAGAAAGCTGGGTACTCTGTAGAGGATGACATTAGTTGGGATTTCCTGTGGGATGGGATAAGCTTTTTCGCTATTAATCTCGTGATTGGGATGGAATAAAAATCAATGGGAGCGGGAACACCATTAATAGATGATACTTTTCTGTGTTAAGCAATCCAAACGAGATGCGTCGATTTTTGTAAATCTTTCAGCGCGTCAAAACACGGAAGTCCAAAGAACATGTTTTTTTCCGGGTCGGCAACAGAAGTTAACCCTTTAAAACCGAAGCTGTCGCCGGCGACAAACAACAAAAAGAAACAGACCTTTCACCAGGAGCGCAGGAGACCACTGACAGATGATTTCTGGTGATCTCTTTAGCAGCTTTGGTGCCATTTTAGCTGAGATTTTTTTGTAAATATAATATTGATACTGTATATAATAGTATAAGCATTATCTCAGTAGTAGTAACAGGTTTGTGTTAGATTGAACTATTTTTACCGTGTTCTGTCTGTGATTCTTCTTCTGCGGTCGTCTTTTCTTCCTTATTCTATCGCATTCTTCCATCATTTTTGGCACACTAAAGTGCTAAAATGTATTTTTATCTTTTGCTAATTTTTGTATAGAAACACAAGGGTTTCTTTTGAAAAAAATCTAATCTGATGTAATATATTTATATTTATAGAGATTTTTTCTGATGAAGGGGAAACCTGTGGTAAAATTGGGCTCTGTCTTCAGCTGGACTGAAACTACTCTACAAAATTCCACAGATGAAAAAAAAAACACCTGAACCTTTGTAAATAAAACAACTTGTAAAAATTACTCTGAAAGCCGCATTCGGACAAAACGTTTTGAGTTGATGCACAATAGGTTTAGGTTCATCTCAGTAATCCCCAAAATCCTGGTGCTGTTTATTTATAGTTCTTTATAAAGAGAAACTTGACATTTATAGCATAAAAATAATACATATTTGCCAGATTTTGAAAGTTTCATTTCCTCTGAAAAGAATAATGTCTAAAAAAATGATCCAAACACTATTTTCTTGGCGTTCGGTTAACTAAAATGGTTAATGTGACCAATGTCCTGTTTGTACTAAACTGGAATCCATTCCAAATGACGACAGGTATTTGTAAGCTGGCAGGAATCGGATGGGAGTGGGAGTAATTTTGAGTGGGATGGGACCAGGAGAGAAATCTACAGGAGTGGGACAAGACAGGATTTATTTTTTTACTCTGATCGAGGATTGGGATGGTATGGGAATTTTTTCTCAAGGAGTAGGATGGGAAAGGAGTGAAAATCCACTCCTGTGTCATGCTTTAGTACAGGGGTGTCAAAACTAATTTTCACAGAGGGCCACATTAGCATAATGACTGTCCTCAAAGGGCCAGATGTAACTTATAAATGTAAAACAATGTAATCGAATGTAATGTAAAATAAATGTAATAAATAACTCATTATTTATAACTTATTCAAGTGACAATTCAGCTGCATAGAAACAATTGTATGCTTGTTGATCTAATATAAATCCTTTAGATTTTTGTCAGCTTATGAAAAGTGAATAAAGATAAATAGCAAAAAAAAAAAACTCACAGACTGAAGACATAGCATATTGATCATCATCTTTTATCATCAGGCTCAAGAAACTATTAGCTGTGCCCAGTGCTTAATTTGTAAATTTGAAGTTACTGGAACACGACAGAACTGGGGTGACGGACAGGGGGGGGCTGGCCCAAAACAGTTGCTGGAACACAAACAGAACGCAATGGTTCAGTGTCTAACATGCCTACGCTTAAGCAGCAGGACTTACATACATCATTTACAACATAATTTAAGACATATACACACAAAAAACCTTTAGATTACTTTCAACACAATTTATCTTAATTTTCAATATCATGTTAAATGGCCGTTTAACATGATAGACTTGAGTCTTCGTTTCTTTTAAAAAACGAAAGCAAACTTGATTGTCTTTTAGACATGTTAGCACGAAGGAGTCAGGACACTTTTTGTTTTGGCCAAATGTCGCCTAAAAATAAGTTACGTACAGGACGTAAATTACCCAGCAGCAGCCTTTTCAGACTTGCTAGTAGTGCATTTTATTTATTATAATTATTTTTTTTTACATTATACAATGCACAATAAAGAAAACACACTAACACAATAATTATTAATTATTTTATTTTATTTTATAATATTTTTATCTAATCGCTAATTTCCACATAATACGGGCCGGCCTGCCGACTGCAGGGGACAGCACCAGCCTACGACGAAGGCAGCCTGGCACACCATAGGCGAGTGCTCTGTATATTCTTGAGTCGGGGGAATGCATTGTAGTACAGTAGAGTGAAAAAGGTGGGCAAGAATTGGGCAAATAAAGACAAATGGGGTCAGATAATTACCGGATCCCAGAATAAAATTTTCCGGATCCTTGGAAGCCAGAAATTGAGAGAAAACGGATTGCGTTCCGGCAAACGGCGGAACAAATTAAGCACTGGCTGTGCCTATTTCACAGAGTTGGCAGCTCTGCAGTTTCACTCGTGAGTATGGATGCGGAAACACTGTTGCGGCTAAAAGCATTGTGGGAAATGTAGTTTTTTTTTTTCGTTTTTTTTTTTTTAGACACTCAAAACTTTTAAGCTTTCGCCGGCCACATTAGATGACATGGCTGGCCACATCTGGCCCGTGAACCTTGAGTTTGACACATGTGCTCTAGTACATTTGGCCCTGTAAGCACGAATAGGATCCCCAACCCGAAGGCACAGGGAAGCATCTCTCTTATTCACCAGGGTGAACTCCAACACATGGCAACTAAGCTGAGCGTAAATGTTTTTTTTTACCATTGGTCACCAGCAAGGGAGTGAAAAGTGTAGACCACAAATGTAGAGGTTTCTGCTCTGAACCACAATAAAAGAGGGATAGTGCATACATTCCATATTTATACCCTTTTGGGGGTTGGGGGAGGAGGGGCACTGTGCATTGGAAATGGTCACCTTGCAACTTTGGAGACTTTTAGCACTTTTTGCTAGTTGGTAGTCATCTCCATGAATGTGTTTCCTGAATAGTGACTTTTTCTATTGATGTTCCACCCAATGTGTATGAATTATAACCTTCAGTTGGACTGTTGGTACACCAAAAGAAATCCTCCTTTTCCATACATGAATGCGATGTGGCGAAGGGAGTGTCCCTGGGCCACAGACAAGAGGAGGTTCAGAATGCTGCAGATTACATGCCGCTGCAGGCCTAGGAATGCCTCTGTATTCCCTGTAATTGTTCGTGTATGGGGGGAAAAAGATTTTTGTCTCCCAGCTGTCTCTTATACAGATAACTATTAGATCAGGAGCCTCTCGTAAAGGGAGCAACATCTGATTAATTTTTTCATAGAAACCAGTCCAGAGTTGATAACTAATCTGATTCTTTGATTGTCAACATCTCTACCACGGTCAAGGGTACTTTCATTGTGGAACTAAATTTACAAATGGACTTTGTGAGAAGACGTCTTTACAACGTTTGCTGGGTCTTGTTTGTGCTTCTTTTATTCAACACTTCATCTGTTGATGGCCCGGCCGGCTCTGGAGCCTTGTGTCTGATTACTTTTCAATTATGGATTTAGAGTCCTCGAGCAAACTCTTACTATTCTGAAAATGTAAACCATCTTTCTTAACACACGCAGGTGGACTTGGCATGGCAAATCAGTTTTAGAGATGAAGTTTGAAATTAGAAGTTAGTGTTGAACATGGTACTGTTTTTTTTCTGGTCAGACCGAGGTTGACTGGCACTTTTTAAATGTCCGTCATGTATTGCAATCCAGATATTGATAATAACTTTAATCTGTTCATGATAGCAAGTGACCATGGCATAAACTGGACTTTGAATGATCTCCTATGCAACGTGTGTTTCTTTAAATTCCTTAAATATTTGTACCTGTGCATGAGGGCCATGTCATTCTCTACATCGTAGAAAGCCAGTACTCCGCTGGAATGGTCCACATAGACCCCAATTCGAGTGGTCTTGCTGCAGTTTAGAGGTGTTTCCACATCACTGTGCCAGGCGGAGAAGCTGCGCCCATTCCACTGCAGACACCAGGAGAAATTGTTCCCCGAAATACACCCGTTGCTCCCAGATGCCTTGCGCTCAATGCTCTGGTAGGTCATTCCCACGTGAGTGCCCTCTCCCTTCATGTCCACTTCAAAATAATGGCGTCCCAGGTAGAAGCTCTGGTTGGCAAGAACCTGACGGAAGTGTTGGAAGCGCTGGGGAAGATCTGGGTAACTGTGCTGCCACGGAGTTGTGTTTGTGACTTTCTTCCGCTCCTCGGTGAGCCGCAGGAACTGATGGGCTGTGTCTTCATCCAGAGTGACAGGCTTCATGTCTGATGTGTAAAAAAAACAGAGCATGAACATTTAAAGACCACTGCAGAACCTTCTCCTAAATACCTGTTTATATTCCCTGAATTTCTTTTGAAACACAAGAAACTGAAATATCATGTACAGTGGTACCTCGGGATATGAATGCTTCGAGTTACGAAATGTTTGAGATAGGAAAGCCACCCTGGAACGGATTAATTTTGTATCTTGAGGAACTACTGTACATAGTTCTGTTCCATTCTCCTGTGATACATGCACATTGCATTTGAGGTGCTACTGAGCGTACATCTGAGAAAACTGGCACACAAATACAAGTCCTAATGAACCGAAGAACAATGGCACAGATGCTGTTTCACAAAATGCAAAGATGTTTTGTTGAAACTCACATTTGAGGAAGTCATCTCTGGTATTTGGCTGTGGAATGGTCAGGCTCTGTTTGGCAGCATTTAAGGAATACACCGTTGTCTTTATCCTGGCATTATCTACAGATTAAAAAGCCAGTTAAAGTATGTTTGAAACCGTTATCAGTAGCAGCCCAAATACAAACCGTTTTTGCAAAGGTCTTTGAGTTTGTTGGTGTAGACAGCCAGCAGGCTTTCACACATCTCTTTGGTGGAACGTTTGATGACCAGACTGAAGCTCTGCAGTCGGTCCATGAGACCAAAGTAAACTCCAGGGAGAGACACGTCCACAGCCTCCCTCTTCCAGTCCGAGTACTTCTGCAATAATCCATGCTTAATGTTAAAAAACTATTACCGTTGTTTGAATTCAGTTGCTTTTACATATTCCGCATCTTGTGGCTTGATGTTATTGATTTTTTAATGACCATGATTTATGTATTTTTATTATTAAATTCCGTGATTTGCATCGATTTGCATTTGCATGAACTCTGTGTGTCAAACAACCAAAATTCATAGCAGGGTGTGCGACCTGTTGGCACGTAAACTGGTCCTGTATGAGGATGTTAGGAGTGGCAGAGATGTACGTCAGAGTAGTTCAGTATATGTATGAGAGGAGTATGACAGCAGTGAGATGTGCTGTAGGTCAGACAAAGGAGTTCAAGGTGGAGGTGGGGCTACATCAGCTTTGAGTCCCTTTTTTGCTATGGTGATGGACAGGTTGACAAATGAGGTCAGATAGGAATCTCTGTGGACAATGATGTTTGCAGATGACATTGTGATCTGTAGTGAGAGCAGAGAGCAGGTGGAGGAAAACCTGGAAAGTTGGAGGTCAGCTCTAGAAAGAAGAGGAATGAAAGTCAGTCGCAGTAAGACAGAATACATGTGTTTGAACGAGAGGGAGGGAAATAGAACAGTGAGGTTACAGGGGGCTGAGGTCAAGAAGGTGCAGGAGTTTAGGTATTTGGGGTCAACAGTCCAGTGTGACGGGGAGTGTGGAAAAGAGGTGAAGAGACGAGTGCAGACAGGTTGGAGTGGATGGAGAAAAGTGTCAGGGGTGTTGTGTGACAAAAGAGTGTCAGCAAGAATCAAAGGAAAGGTGTACAGAACAGTAGTGAGAGCAGCTATGATGTATGGGTTGGAGACTGTGGCAGTGAGGAAGAGACAAGAGGCAGAGATGGAAGTAGCAGAGATGAGGATGTTGAGGTTCAGTTTAGGAGTGACGAGGATGGACAAGATTAGGAACGAGCACATCAGAGGGACAGCTCAGGTTGGTTGTTTCGGAGACAAAGTCAGAGAGGCCAGATAGTGGTTATATTGGTAGAAGGATGATGGAGATGTCAGGCATGTGGTGACACCTAAACTGAGAACAGCCGGAAGTAAATTAAAAAGAATTATATATTATAATAAAGAATTGTGCAGTTGGGGCCCGTTCAGATGTATTAGAAAGCCTGATCAACAGTGATCCTTGGTGTTGACCAGAGGACTGAACCTGAGAGTGGCCGCCCCCTGTCCTCACTAAAACTGTGGTTTATTTGTATTAAAATGAAACACAACAAAGTATAATTCTCATTTTTGTACATCTCGGTTTCCACGTAATTCCTGCATTAAGGCGGGGTTTAGAAGAGAAGTATGGACTGAAATATAGACTGACAGGAGAGAGAAGTCCCTTGCAGACCTGTAGGAAATCAATGTCGTTCTTGTTGCGAGTGATCTTCTCCAGGTGAGTGTGTGTTTTCTTGAGCTCGCTGCAACGCTGCTGCAGGTGAATCCGGATCCCGTCAGCTTGCCGCAAAGCCTGACGCTCCTCCATCTCCAGAATCTCATTCACTTCCTTTTGAACCTGCTCAACGGATGAGAGGAGTACCCCGAACTGTGCCTCGATCACCCCACGAACCTCCTGCACTGAGGCCTAAGAGAGAGAAACCACTGTAGAATTAAGAGAACCGGGAGACAAAATCTTCTCAGAAACATGTCATGTACCTCAATAGACTCCGTATTAAGCTTTAACTTGTTGATGGCATTCTCTGCAGCAGTCATTGTTTTCAGCATTTCCGTCTGTTTGTTCACAATTTCCATCTGAGAAAAAATAGCGCACAGAGCATTTCAGATCAATAACACACAGTAACAACAAGACTTTTACTGTAACAGGGAAGTTCTATGACATGCGATCTGCAGGAAGACAAAGCTGCGTCGCTGCAGGTTTAAAGTGTAGTGTAGCACAGGACGAACAGTGTGTGCTCCGTTCCTGGTGTTAGAAGTGGAGTCTGTGTAGTGATTTAGCCCCAAGACCAAAAGAACAATGATTAACAAATCAACCCATGTGACAAATGTACAGAAGTGAATGTGAGCCCCCTGAATGGAGCTTTGGTAAGGAGCGGTCGGATTGAATGGTGTAGCCCTTCGGAATTGTCTCAATGAGCCATCGTGAGGCTCTGGGAACAACCAAATGAACACCACCTGGGAATCATAGATAGGGGTGTGGTGTTGTAATTCACGCAGCACACTGATAGTGCTGTCATTGGTCAGTTTTAAGTTGTTGAGGAATATTGGACCTCCTTGCACAGAATCCCACAGAAACCAAAGGGATGAACAAATCCGGGCCTTGATGTAACCGCCTGAAATCTTTAAAGCCTGGAGATCCCAACCCTCTTAATGGTAAAGGGATGTGTTACGACCCACTTTGGTGTTAAAGAATTTGGCTCGTGGGGCGCACAGTGAGTAATAGTAAACAAAATAAAAAGTCTGATATTTACTGAAAAGTCACAACTGGCACAATTTTCCAAAAACAAAAAAGTAATTTATTTACAGTGCTACTAAGATCAAAACATACAACAATCCCGTGGATCAAACTAAAGTGATCGTTAAATAATAAAACACTCATTTATACAAACAATAGACTTTAACAAAGATCAGTTTCAAAATAAACAAAATCTAAACACGGGTAAATATAAACACTGTCAAGCACTCGCTTCGCACACACACACCACACACACACACACACAACACTTTATACTGTGATCTAACACTGTTTTTTGCTTTGAGAGAGAGATACACAGACCAGTACGGAGGGAGAACGGGATCACAAGTCCCACAGGACGGGGCAACGGAACGGGTACTGGTTAGTGGTGTAGCAACACAGTTTGGTTCACAGATGACAGACGGTCGGACCGGACTGACTGAATGAATGCAGAGCAGGCCGTTTTTATAGGCCCGCCCACTCCCCTGATTGGTTGGGTCAGCGCTCAGCCATCTCCACAAAGCAATACACACACAAAACACATGATCAGAAAATGAATATAAAAGAATAATACGCTAAACATAACACTTCTAAATAATAACTAATTTGATTCTCTGAGAATCATAACAGGATGGCAGTGAGGTCCATGTGGGCACTAGAGGCTGACTTCAACCAACAAAATCCCTCCTGGGATGTGAGCAAACCTCGTCTTGACAACAGGAAACAACTGATCTCTGAGGTCAATTTATAGTTACGGTATTTCACCAATAACTCCATCAGGTTTTGCAATATTGTCCAATACTTATTTCACTAATGTAAGAGCGAATAACATTTAATGATGGCAGTTTCTGCTTCCCTTGGGTTCTCTGAGACCTGATAGTTACTACTTCAGTCTAGCAGTAGAGTCAGACAGGATTCCTTCAAAGCACTTTGTGTAATTCTATCCTGTCTCAACAAAGAGCCAAGAACACACCCTGCTTGGAACACTAGAACCGCACAGCTATGTCTTTCAGAGTAAACTCCCTCAAAGGTTGTAACATGTACATGCAACACAGAGCTGGTTTGGAATCTATCCATCTTCCACAGAAAGCCCTCTAATTCATTATATTCCTCTTACATGTTTCCCTCAGTGACATCAGTTTCTCAATTTGGTAAAACATTAAAGAAGGTTCTAATTTGAGCATTGAGCCTGTGTATTACACACAGCCACACGCTCCACGCAGAATTCAGAAAGAAAAGTAAACTGTGCAATTTATTGATAATTATTTTTTCTTTCGGGCAGTATACAAGTAGCCCATTACTGTATAAGCAACTATGCAACTACTGTGTCTCCACAAACTGGAGACTACTATGCAACTACTGTGTCTCCAAAAACTGCCATTTTTTCTTCAGAATGTTAACCATTAACTTATATTTTAATCAGCAACTGAACCATTAAACCAGGAATCTCTAGGAATAGATCTCAACTCATCTGATCAAAGCATTTTCATTCTTTATTTTTACAGAGAATCCATCTGAAAGTTGGGAGATGGTGTTTATAGCCTGCGGTGAGCTACCCTCACAAACCATCAGAGGAATGCATGAAGAATGTGTAAATACAGCTTCCATCAGGTGAACATGCCACACAGTTACAGGTCCTTTTATTGTTTTAATATTGATGATTTTGACATACTGCTCATGAAAATAAAAAAAATAGTATATCATGAAAAGGTTCTCTAAACGAGGTATTAACCTAATCATCTGAATCAACTAATTAATTGTAAACACCTGCAAAAGATTCCTGAGGCTTTTAAAAACTCCCAGCCTGGCTCATTACTTAAAACCACAATCATGGGTAATCACTGACACCTTCAAGCAGGAGGGTAAGACACAGAAAGAAATTTCTGAACGAATCGGCTGTTTCCAGAGTGCTGTATCAAGGCGCCTCAGTGGGAAGTCAGTGTGAAGGAAAAAGTGTGACAGAAAACTCTGCACAATGACAAGAGGTGACCGGACCCTGAGGAAGATTGTGGAGAAGGAGCGATTCCAGACATTGGGGGACCTGCGGAAGCAGTGGATAAGTTTGGAGTAGACATCCAGAGACACAGTGTACAGGCGTGTGCAGGAAATGGGCTACAGGTACCACATTCCCCAGATCAAGCCACTTTTTAACCAGAACCAGCGGCAGAAGCGCCTGAGCTGGGCTACAGAGAAGCTGGACTGGAATGTAGCACGTCATTCAGAAATCTGAAGGAAGACTGGGGAGAGGGAAATGCCTGAAGTCCAGTGTCAAGTACCCACAGTCAGTGATGGGCTGGGGTGCCATGTCAGCTGCTGGTGTTGGTCCACTGTGTTTTATCAAGGGCGGGGTCAGTGCAGCTAGCTATCAGGAGATTTTGGAGCACTTCATGCTTCCATCTACTGAAAAGCTTTATGGAGATGAAAATTTCATTTTTCAGCACGACCTGGTTTCCAGCCAAAACCACTGGTAAATGGTTTCCTGACCATGGTATTACTGGTGCTCAACTCTCCTGAGCTGAACCCCTTAGAGAATCTGTGGGATATTGTGAAGAGAAACCTGAAAGATGCAAGACCCAACACTCTGGAGGAGCCTCCATGCCACGCCCCATTCAACCAGTCACTTCTGCAGAAGGATTTTCCGACCAAGTATTGAGTGCAGAACTGAACAGAATTATTTGAAGGCTTTTTTTGTATTAAAAACACTTTTCTTTTATTGGTCGGATGAAATATACACATTTTCTATTTTCATGAGCTGTATGCCTCAGTCAGCAATATTAAAACAATAAAAGGCTTCAGTTGTGTGTAAATGAATCTGAAATATATGAAAGTCTAATGTTTATTGGTACATTAAAGAAAATAACTTTTTCACAATATGCTAATTTTTTGAGAAGGACCTGTACTGTGAGTCACCATTTCCTGCACGCTCTGATTACAATCACATTACATAACACCGGCGCACTGCATACCATAGTTTACGTGACCCTTACCTTCAGTAATGCATCTCAGATTTTCTACATTCTTCATGAGTTTGTTGCACACAGGTGTCAACGGAGTGTCGTGTTCACAGCAGGAAGTATGACAGATGAGACATCAGTGGATATTCGACACTGCTTGTCTTTGTGACGCCAGTATACATCACCTTTATATAAAGTCTTCAACATTTATAGAAAATCTACCTTCTTCCTATACCCCTTACACGCCCAAACTCTCAGTGAGGAGATGCTAACACAGAACCATTCTCTGTTTATCTTCAAACATTGCATTATAAAGAGTAAAGCTAGTGTCGTGTCTCTTTTGTAAATAAACCCAGCTCTACTGAATGACTAATGGCCAGAGAGCTCAAGGGTAAGCCACGCTCTGGACTGGTTTAATAATCTCATAAAAGCTACTCTAGATCAGAAATTGAAGGTCAACCTATTGATGCTGTTGAGGAAACATGTGTTCCACTAGTTTATTGTCATTTAAGGGGGTGGGGGGGACTGATGACAATTAGTTGCCAATAGCAACATTTCTTACTTCGGGGTTGGCTGCAGTTGTCGGTACAGTGGTACCCCAAGATATGAATGCTTCGAGATACGAAATATTCGAGATACGAAAGGTCTCGTGGGAAAGTTTTTGCTTCAAGATACGAAGGAAAATTAGAGATACGGACAATAACAAACAGTTCTGCTCTATTTTCCACTTGTTACGTCACGGTGCGCTTCCGGCTCCTTTCTCCCATTGCAGACAGTGCTAAAAGTGGCTGATGCGCTTTAAATCAGTTTTAAATCAAGCGAAACATTATGTATAGATTACCAATAATGTGCTATAACAAATGTTAGTCAATGTGTCGTAAAAGAAATAGCGTTTATAACGTGGAAAGTGCCGTTCTGAAGCGCAACTTAGAGAAACCACGTGACGTGTTCTCAGAAGCATCTCTTCAGTACGATCGTTACTGTCTGCGCTTGTGCTTGAAACCGTGTTGGTGTCAGTAATTGGTGAAATATCTCAAGAAAATTAACTTTCATACGTAGTGCTGTAATGTTTTCTGCATCTGTTCCACCTCCTACGACACATCGCTTCACTCAAGGTAAGGTTTCACATTTGTGCACGTATTACGTATTTTTCACGGGCTTTATTTCTGTTATATTATTATTTATTACATTAACAATGTGTAGATTTAAGGATTGAAGAAACGTTACTCGATTTTTCTCTGGTTTTCCATTTTTTTCATCTGCTTATTATTCTGTTGTTTCTGAGAGCCGTTGCAAGGATTAGGCGTTTTACATGAAAAACTTGCTTCGAGATACGAAATGTTGGAGATACGAACGCCACCCTGGAATGGATTAAATATGTGTCTTGGGGTATTGCGAGTCCCCATGCCTTAAACCTCCTAAATGTATCTAACCTCTTAAACCATCAGCACTCCTCAGCATAAATATAGCATACCAGTGAATGACAGAACATGCTCGGGACAGTTCTTGCTTCCCCTCACCCTGAACTTTGCTGATGTTAGTGCAACAGAAATGCATTTATTAAAACTGTGAATTCTTTGCAGAACTTATTTCAAAGCTAAAATTGCATTAAAGTTTTCGAACTGTTTTGCAATAATATCAGGGACAGCTCTCATTTGAACCCAGATCTTTGTAAGCTTAATTTTTATGCGTCACTCATTCACACAAAGGCACCACAGTTTACCTCAAAGCTCCTGCGCGCGTCTGTGATGGACACCAGGGCGCAGCTCTCTCCACGGTGTTCCTCTTCCTCGCACTCGCTGCAGGCGCACCGCTCGTCTGCGCGGCAGTAGAACTCGAGCGGCCGCCGGTGAAGCTCGCACGCACCGCTGTCGATGTCCCGCAGCGGCTCGACCAGCCGGTGGCTGCGGAAGCGCGCGCTCTCCAGGTGCGGCCGCAGGTGGGACGCGCAGTACGACACCAGACAGGTGAGGCACGACTTCCGGGCGCGGCACTGACGCTCGATGCACGAGTCGCAGGTCACATCATCCGGACCAAGAGGCTCGTCTTCCTCGGTTTGCGGCTTTTGGGGATCTTCGGGCTGTTGAAGGTCCTCCTGGATCTTGCATTCGGATTCCGTAGGGCTTCCTAGCTCAGGACTCCTCTCTTCACCTGAGGGTTTCAGACTGCTCTCCTCGAACTTCTTTTGAGTCGTCATCTTCTGTGCCTCGTGATTCTGAGGAGGTTTTAAAATACTCTCCTCTGACTTGTTCTCCGCGGGTGCACCTTCTTTTCGAGCGGCAGTCTCCTCCAGCAGATGTTCCGAGGGTTTCATGGTGCTCTCTGAGTTCTTCTTCTTCAGTTCTTCTGTGTGTTCTGACCCTGGGCTCCTCAGAACCACGGTCTTCTGTTCTCCCTGATCCAGTGTGGGGTCTGAGATGTTCTCCTCGATTTCTTTTGAGGTTAGCCTTTGAATCTGATGACGATTTTCTGTATGTAGCTGTTTGCAGGTCTCTTGCTTCTTCTCTTGGAGTTGTTCTGGGTTCACCTGGATCCTCTTCTCCTGGTGTTTCTCCTCTGATGTATTTCCTGTGATTGTTTCTCGTGATGGAAGGCTTGCTGCGAACACCACGTCGCTCATATCTGCTGCTTTCCTTGCTCTCCTGACTCTTGTTCTTTTAACTCTGACAAGCCCAGTTAAGCTGCGAGGTGAACCCAGCGTAAGCCCCGCCCCCCGAAACTTCCCCATTCTCACGGAGCCAACATGCAAACTTTGACGTAAAAGTTAGTGATCCACAACATCCAGAGCAGGAGTTAAATAAGCAGAGCTTCCCCGTACATCACGAACAAATAAAGCATTGCACGGATCTTCAGCAAACAAATTAAAAGGTAAATTAAAATTAAACACATATTCACAAAGATCAGGAACATGACGTCACACGAGTGGCTGTTTACTTTGAACAGCGCCATTCCATCATTTAACTCAACTCTCTTTATTTATCTTTGCTCACAGATGATTTCTCTCTCTTTGTCTTTCATCTTGAATAAATACAAACCACATGACATTAATTTGGCGAAACTCCTTCACTGATGGTGGTTTGTTTTGATTTTATTTGGAATAATATGGATATCCAAATAGCCAGAAGAAAATCTGAACCACGAGCCAAATTAATGGTAGGAATAATACAAATGCTACCACCACCAACTGATTCATAAAGATTCTTCTTCCTTCTCCTGTTTCTTCCATAGAATTCAACAGCAGCCTGTAGAACCACTTGTTTTGCTTACAAATATAAAGTCTCCAGCTCTAACTCTCTAGCGCCACCTTCAGTCCAATCTGCCCTTATACAGGTCCTTCTAAAAACGAGCATAAAGTTCATTATTCTGTAATGTACTGATAAACATTAGACTTTCATATATTTCAGATTCATTTACACACAACTGAAGAAGTTCTAGACTTTTATTGTGTTAATATTGATGATTTTGGCATACAGCTCTTGAAAACTCCAAATTCTCCAAAAAATATGCCAATAAAAGAAAAGTGTTTTTAATACAAAAAAGTCACCCTTAAGATAATTCTGTTCAGATATACACTCAATATTTGGTCGGGAATCCTTTTGGAGAAATGACTGCTTCATTTCAGTGGCACTGCTGAGGTGTTATGGAGGCCCAGGATGCTTCGACCTTAAGCTCCTCCAGAGTGTTGGGTCTTGCGTCTCTCAACTTTCTCTTCACAATATCCCACAGATTCTCTACGGCGTTCAGCTCAGGAGAGTTGAGCACCAGTAATACCATGATCAGTAAACCATTTACCAGTGGTTTTGGCACTGGGAGCAGGTCGTGCTGAAAAATGAAATCTTCATCTCCATAAAGCTTTTCAGCAGATGGAAGCATGAAGTGCTCCAAAATAAAACACAGTGGCCCACCACCAGCAGCTGAAATGGGACCCCAGACCATCACTGACTGTGGGTACTTGACACTGGAC